>CM030182.1:19657049-19782049 GCA_017639675.1 Aplochiton taeniatus
ATGTTAGGTGTGTGTGTGTGTGTGTGTGACCCTCTAGATGTTAGGTGTGTGGTGTGTGTTGACCCTCTAGATGTTAGGTGGTGTGTGTGTGTGTGTGTGTGACCCTCTAGATGTTAGGTGTGTGTGTGTGTGTGTTGTGTGACCCTCTAGATGTTAGGTGTGTGTGTGTGTGTGTGTGTGTGTGTGTGTGTTGTGTGACCCTCTAGATGTCCATCCTTCACTTTCATTTTTCTCCATCCCCGTTTCCTCTCTCCCGTGTTGATGTGTATTTTTTTCCCTCTATCCATCTCTTTCTTCCTCTCCATCCCTCCATTCCTCCATCCCTCCATTCCTGTGTTTGATGTGTATGACATAACAACGTTACGGATGACCGGATTCAAACAGACAATTCTCTTTCTCTCTCTTTGTAAACGTCATTAAGAAAAGAAACAAAGAAAGAACAGTCTACGTGAAAACTAAATCCATTTTTTATATTTTTGTTTTATTGTAAAATTTCACACCATAAAAATGACATGTACAAAACTATAAGCTTTAAAAACAAGATGTGTGCCAATACAAAAGACAAGAGAGAGAGAGTGTGTGTGTGTGTGGATGTGTGGGTGTGTGTGTGGGTGTCTTTGAGTGTGTAGGTGTTTTCACGTATATGTGTCTTGAGTGTGTGTGTGTGTGTGTGGTGTGTGTGTGTGTGGTTGTGTGTGTGTGTGTGTGTGTGTGTGTGTTCTGGGTCCGACCAATCACACAGAGCAGCAGATGATGATGATGATGCCCACCTGCAAAACAGACAGAAGAAATTGTTACATTATGCCGAGCGTGTGTGTGTGTGTGTGTGTGTGTGTGTGTGTGTGTGTGTGTGTGTGGTGTGCGTGTGTGTGTGTGTGGATTTTGAGCATGGTGCCAGGTGGCTGTCTGCCTCTGAATAATGCAGTGTTTCCACCTGGCAAAACACAAGCAAACCCTAAAACATATAGAACTGTAGCACTACCAACCTGCTCCAATAAGGATGCTACAGGTACAACACCCTTTACTAGATAGTTAGTCCACATGCCTGGGTAGGTGTTGTGTGTGTGTGTGTGTGTGCATCACAGAGCAGGAAGTGTGTGTGTGTGTGTGTGTGTGTGCATCACAGAGCAGGAAGTGTGTGTGTGTGTGTGTGTGGATCACAGAGCAGGAAGTGTGTGTGTGTGTGCATCACAAGGAAGAACATTAGCGTGTGTGTGTGTTTGTAGCACAGACCAGAAAGTGTGTGTGTGTATCACAGAGCAGGAAGGGTGTGTGTGTATCACAGAGCAGGAAGTGTGTGTGTGTGTGTGTGTGTGTGTGTATTTGAACATGCGCTCCAGTCCCTCATCACCAATGTTCTGAATATATTCCGTATTAAAAATGAAAGCACTCAAAGGGTCCACACTAACAAATACACACATTTAAAATCACACACACATTCATTTACTCATTCTTCCATGCAAAATCACATATGCATGCATTTACACACACGCACGCACGCACGCACGCACGCACACCTAGAGTGCATCTTAGGGAGCTACTTACAACTGCCCGTACGTCAGGAGAGGAAAATGGAATAAGATTCTGAATAATTCACTGTCATGTTTTATTTCTGGAACACGATAACAGAGGTTCACCCAAGACATAATCCTCTCATCTTCTCCTCCTCTCATCCTCTGCTTCCCTCCTCTCATCCTCTGCTTCCCTCCCTCATTACTCCTCTCATCCTCTCCTCTCCCCTCCTCTCATCCTCTGCTTCCCTCCTCTCATCCTCTCATCCCTCCTCTCATCCTCTCCTCTCCTCCCTCCTCTCATCCTCTCCTCTCCTCCCTCCTCTCATCCTCTCTCCTCTCCTCTCACCCTCTCCTCCCTCCCCTCATCCCCTCATCCCTCCTCTCCTGCTCTCATCCCTCCCCTCCCTCCTCTCATCCCCTCATCCCTCGTCTCATCCTCTCCTCTCCTCCCTCCTCTCATCCCCCCTCTCATCCTCGTTTTCCCCCTCCTCTCATCCCTCCTCTTTTTCCCTCCACTCACTCGTCCTCCACTCTCCTTTGTCTCACGCCATCCCTCCACTGTCTGTCTGTCTGTCTGTCTGTCTGTCTGTCTGTCTGTCTGTCTGTCTGTCTGTCTCTCTCTCTCTCCACCCTTTCCACAGGGTAGGACCACCTTGTCTTGACCTTGTAGAATATTATCCACCCATTTTATCACCGCAAACAGACACACACACACACACACACACACACACACAAACACAAAAAAACTGCTAGACACACAGAGTTATGAAAACACAAACAGTCACACACTTCAGAAAGCAGGCGGCGTGAAATCAAGTGAAAAGAGCGACAGACAAAAGCTTGATGTGTTGATGGGTTAGGGTTAGGGTTAGGGTTAGGACAGCGACAGACAAAAGCTTGATGTGTTGATGGTTTAGGGTTAGGGTTAGGGTTAGGACAGCGACAGACAAAAGCTTGATGTGTTGATGGGTTAGGGTTAGGGTTAGGGTTAGGGTTAGGACAGCGACAGACAAAAGCTTGATGTGTTGATGGGTTAGGGTTAGGGTTAGGGTTAGGACAGCGACAGACAAAAAGAAAACCCCGCCTGAAAACCTGATGAAAACCTGATGAAAACCCCAGTTCAAAGCTTGTGTGTGTGTGTGTGTGTGTGTGTGTGTGTGTGTGCATATTCATACACAGACAGACTACAGCAACACCCTAACGTTACCATGAACGAGAGAACAGACAGACTACAACAACACCCTAACGTTACCATGAACCAGAGAACAGAAAGACTACAACAACACCCTAACGTTACCATGAACCAGAGAACAGACAGACTGGAACAAGAACACCCTAACGTTACCATGAACCAGAGAACAGACAGACTGGAACAACAACACCCTAACGTTACCATGAACCAGAGAACAGACAGACTGGAACAACAACACCCTAACGTTACCATGAACCAGAGAACAGACAGACTGGAACAACACCCTAACGTTACCATGAACCAGAGAACAGACAGACTACAAAAACACCCTAACGTTACCATGAACCGGAGAACAGACAGACTGGAACAACAACACCCTAACGTCACCATGAACCAGAGAACAGACAGACTGGAACAACAACACCCTTACGTTACCATGAACCAGAGAACAGAAAGACTACAACAACACCCTAACGTTACCATGAACCAGAGAACAGACAGACTGGAACAAGAACACCCTAACGTTACCATGAACCAGAGAACAGACAGACTGGAACAACACCCTAACGTTACCATGAACCAGAGAATAGACAGACTACAACAACACCCTAACGTTACCATGAACCAGAGAACAGACAGACTGGAACAACAACACCCTAACGTTACCATGAACCAGAGAACAGACAGACTGGAACAACAACACCCTAAAGTTACCATGAACCAGAGAACAGACAGACTGGAACAACAACACCCTAACGTTACCATGAACCAGAGAACAAACAGACTGGAACAACAACACCCTAACGTTACCATGAACCAGAGAACAGACAGACTGGAACAACAACACCCTAACGTTACCATGAACCAGAGAACAAACAGACTGGAACAACAACACCCTAACGTTACCATGAACCAGAGAACAGACAGACTGGAACAACACCCTAACGTTACCATGAACCAGAGAACAGACAGACTGGAACAACAACACCCTAACGTCACCCTGAACCAGAGAACAGACAACAACACTGTCTGTCGAGGTGTCCATAGATGAAGTTAGCCTTAGCAAGGCCCTGCTTCACAGATAAGAACAAAACAAACTGCTCCTCTAAACTTTTTCGCCTGCAACCCCACTCAGCAACTCACTGGCCTGTCTGCTCAGGGAATAACTCCAGCACAAACCAATCCTTCCTTTATTCATTCATTCATTCATTCACAAACTAATCCTTCTATTATTCATTTATTCACAAACCAATCCTTCCTTTATTCATTCATTCATTCATTCACAAACTAATCTTTCTTTTATTCATTCATTCACAAACTAATCCTTCTTTTATTCATTCATTCATTCACTCACAAACTAATCCTTCTTTTATTCATTTATTCACAAACCAATCCTTCCTTTATTCATTCATTCACAACCCACTCATACATTCATTCATTTATAAATAAACCATTCATTGTCACAAATTAACCAATCCTTTACTGACTGTTAGAGCCATTTTAGTTTGTGATTGATTAATTGCCTGATATGGGTGTGTGATTATTATTTATCGAATTATTTAATGGTTTATGCGTTTAGAACTTAAGGCTCCCCCTGCTGCCCTTTGAGATGTACTGAGGCCACGGTCAGGTAGGAAGTGACACCATATAATTGTTTGACTGATTGATTGATGGGTGACATGGTTAGACGGGGAAGCGGTATTGTTTTTTGATCGCAAGCTACTTTGTTTTTCGTTCTGAACAAACTAATGCTGATCGCCGTTAGGAAACGACGGAGCTCTTTTGTAATGTTATGAATACGTTGATTGGTATTTGTAAGCTGGACCTGGATGATAAAATAAAATATGAAGCAATACAACAAAGCAATACATCTCCGCCATTGATTGGGAAACAGAGGGAGGCGAGTCCGAAACACACTGATCCATCCCTGACCAAAGACAGTGACTAAACTCTCATGAATTGATTCATTCAAGACAGTGATTAAACTCTCATGAATTGATTCATTCAAGACAGTGACTAAACTCTCATGAATTGATTCATTCAAGACAGTGACTAAACTCTCATGAATTGATTCATTCAAGACACTGACTAAACTCTCATGAATTGATTCATTCAAGACACTGACTAAACTCTCATGAATTGATTCATTCAAGACAGTGACTAAACTCTCATGAATTGATTCATTCAAGACAGTGACTAAACTCTCATGAATTGATTCATTCAAGACACTGACTAAACTCTCATGAATTGATTCATTCAAGACAGTGACTAAACTCTCATGAATTGATTCATTCAAGACAGTGACTAAACTCTCATGAATTGATTCATTCAAGACAGTGACTAAACTCTCATGAATTGATTCATTCAAGACACTGACTAAACTCTCATGAATTGATTCATTCAAGACACTGATTAAACTCTCATGAATTGATTCATTCAAGACACTGACTAAACTCTCATGAATTGATTCATTCAAGACAGTGACTAAACTCTCATGAATTGATTCATTCAAGACAGTGACTAAACTCTCATGAATTGATTCATTCAAGACACTGACTAAACTCTCATGAATTGATTCATTCAAGACACTGATTAAACTCTCATGAATTGATTCATTCAAGACACTGACTAAACTCTCATGAATTGATTCATTCAAGACAGTGACTAAACTCTCATGAATTGATTCATTCAAGACACTGACTAAACTCTCATGAATTGATTCATTCAAGACAGTGACTAAACTCTCATGAATTGATTCATTCAAGACAGTGACTAAACTCTCATGAATTGATTCATTCAAGACAGTGACTAAACTCTCATGAATTGATTCATTCAAGACACTGACTAAACTCTCATGAATTGATTCATTCAAGACAGTGACTAAACTCTCATGAATTGATTCATTCAAGACACTGACTAAACTCTCATGAATTGATTCATTCAAGACAGTGACTAAACTCTCATGAATTGATTCATTCAAGACACTGACTAAACTCTCATGAATTGATTCATTCAAGACACTGACTAAACTCTCATGAATTGATTCATTCAAGACAGTGACTAAACTCTCATGAATTGATTCATTCAAGACAGTGACTAAACTCTCATGAATTGATTCATTCAAGACACTGACTAAACTCTCATGAATTGATTCATTCAAGACACTGACTAAACTCTCATGAATTGATTCATTCAAGACACTGATTAAACTCTCATGAATTGATTCATTCAAGACACTGATTAAACTCTCATGAATTGATTCATTCAAGACAGTGACTAAATGGGAGTGTGTCATTTAAATACGGTTCATGCCCTCTGACCTTTATTGGCCTGTGACCTCACTATGGTCTGCTCGGGGCCTGTTTGAGCCCTGACCCTAAGTGTGACCTCACTATGGTCTGCTCGGGGCCTGTTTGAACCCTGACCCTAAGTGTGACCTCACTATGGTCTGCTCGGGGCCTGTTTGAACCCTGACCCTAAGTGTGACCTCACTATGGTCTGCTCGAGGGCCTGTTTGAACCCTGACCCTAAGTGTGACCCCTTTATGGTCTGCTCAGAGCCTGTTTGAACCCTGACCCTAAGTGTGACCTCACTATGGTCTGCTTGGAGCTTGTTTGAACCCTGACCCTAAATGTGCCCCCTCTATGGTCTGCTCGGAGCCTGTTTGAACCCTGACCCTAAATGTGACTCCTCTATGGTCTGCTCGTGACCCCTCTATGGTCTGCTCGGAGCCTGTTTGAACCCTGACCCTAAGTGTGACCTCACTATGGTCTGCTTGGAGCTTGTTTGAACCCTGACCCTAAATGTGACCCCTCTATGGTCTGCTCGGAGCCTGTTTGAACCCTGACCCTAGGTGTGACCTCACTATGGTCTGCTTGGAGCCTGTTTGAACCCTGTCCCTAAATGTAACCCCTCTATGGTCTGCTCGGAGCCTGTTTGAACCCTGACCCTAAATGTGACTCCTCTATGGTCAGCTCGGAGCCTGTTTGAATCCTGACCTCTAGTCTGTGTGTGTGGTGTGGGTGTGTTTGGTGTTTGTGTGTAGTCTGTTTGTGTGGTGAGGGTGTGTGTGTTGTCTGTGTGTGTGTGTGTGTAGTCTATTTGTGTGGTGAGGTGTGTGTGTGTGTGTGTGTGTGTGTGTGTGTGTGTATGTGTGTGTGTGTGTGTGTGTGTGTAGTCTGTTTGTGTGGTGAGGGTGTGTGTGTGTGTGTGTGTGTATTCTTACCTTTGGTCCTGGGTTTGAGCATTCTGTCCCAGGAGAACTAGGCAGTGCTAATCCAAGCACACACACACACACACACACACACACACACACACACACGTACACCAGCACTGTTCAGTCCATCAGATTCATGAAACTCCAGTCCAGATCCATTAGAACTCCAGTCCAGATCTTATTAGAACTCCAGTCCAGATCTTATTAGAACTCCAGTCCAGATCTTATTAGAACTCCAATCCGGATCATATTAGAACTCCAATCCAGATCCGTTAGAACTCCAGTCCGGATCCAGAGCCAGCAGATCCAGATTCTGAATAAGATTGTAGGTAATAATTTTGAATCCATGTGTGAACCTCAATGTGAATAAAGCTTAATATTTAATTCAGGGTCCCAGCCTGAATAAAGGGTTGACCAGGAGTTAGGTTGTGGTCCCATTGAATGGATCCAGTTGGTTCCTGGTCCAGCCAGCACAGTGCAGTCATGTCTGATTATACAGTCAAACAGACAGAACATCTGGGTCAAATCCAAACGCCCCTCCAGGTAACCAGAGAAACAAGCAGTGCAGGATGAGGAGGAGACTGAGATGGAGAGGAAGAAGAGATGTGGAGGAGGAGGGGTGGTGGGGGGAGAGGAGGATAAGGAGGAGGGGTGGTGGAGGTGAGAAAGTAGGAGGAGGAGGAGGAGGGGGTGGAGGTCTGAGAGAAGGAGGAGGATGGAGGTGTGAGAGCAGAAGGAGGAGGGGGTGGAGGTGTGAGAGGAAGAGGAGGATGGAGGTGAGAGAGGAAGAGGAGGATGGAGGTGTGAGAGGAGAAGGAGGAGGGGGTGGAGGTGTGAGAGAAGGAGGAGGATGGAGGTGTGAGAGGAGAAGGAGGAGGGGTTGGAGGTGTGAGAGGAGGAGGGGGGGGTGGAGGTGTGAGAGGAAGAGGAGGATGGAGGTGAGAGAGGAAGAGGAGGATGGAGGTGGAGGTGTGAGAGGAGGAGGATGGGGTGGAGGTGTGAGAGGAGAAGGAGGATGGGGTGGAGGTGTGAGAGGAGAAGGAGGAGGGGGTGGAGGTGTGAGAGGAGAAGGAGAAGGGGTTGGTGGAGGTGTGAGAAGGAGGAGGGAGGTGAAGAGAAGAGGAGTGGGGTGAGGGAGAGAGGAGTGTGGTGGTGAGGTGGAGGAGGAGGAGGGGGGTGGGTCTGAGAGAAGGAGGAGATGGAGGTGTGAGAGCAGAAGGAGGGGGTGGAGGTGTGAGAGGAGGAGGGATGGGGTGAGGTGTGAAGGAAGAGGAGGATGGTGAGAGAGGAGGGAGGATGGAGGTGAGAGGAGAAGGAGGAGGGGTTGGTGGAGGTGTGAGAGGAGAAGAGGAGGGTTTGGTGGAGGTGTGAGAGGAGGAGGAGTAGGGGTTGTGGAGGTGTGAGAGGAGGAGGAGGATGATGAGGTGTAGAGGAGGAGGAGGATGGAGGTGAGAGAGGAAGAGGAGGATGAGGTGAGAGGAGAAGGAGGAGGGGTGTGTGAGAGGAGGGGGGGGGTGGAGGTGTGAGAGGAGAAGGAGAGGGGTTGGTGGAGATGTGAGAGGAGGAGGAGGAGGATGGGGTGGAGGTGAGAGAGGAGGAGAGGGGGGGTGGAGGAGTGAGTGAGGAGACGAAGGAGGGGGCGGAGTGAGAGGAGGAGGAGGAGGGGTGGTGGATGAGAAAGTAGGAGGAAGGAGGGTGGAGGAAGAGTGAGAGGAGGAGGGGTGGAGGAGGAGTGAGAGGAGAGCAGGAGAGGGGGTGGAGGAGGAGTGAGAGGAGTGAGAGGAGTGAGAGGGGAGGGGTGGAGGAGGGGTGGAGGAGGAGAGGGGGTGTAGGAGGAGTGAGTGGGGGGTGAGGAGGATGAAGGGGAGGAGGAGGGGTGGAGGAGGAGGAGGCGGAAGTGGGGATGGGTCCTAGTTCCTTCTGGGACAGTCTCCGCTTTCTGAAAACAACAACAACAGTTCAGCCAGAGGTTGGTGCTGTCAACTATACACCACTATTCCACTGTCCCTATAGCCTGGGATCCAGACACATTGGTTTGAAAGCCCGGGGAAGATTGACAGTCAAAGTGTGAATGAAGGAGTTGGAGACTAGCAATTTGTCACTATTTAAAAATAACCAATTCAGTTTTGAGATGGAAAGAGCTTCAACTCTTGTTCCGTTGAGCACAAACTTCTGGCAAAACAGAATAAATGTAAGCTTTACTGTTTTCATCCATGTTCAAAACAGTTTTACACTATCAAAAAACCTAAAACTTGTGCTATCCGGTACGAAAATTGCCACGCACAACCTAGAAAGAGGGTGTGTCTTGAAATGAGAAAGCATGTGAAAAGAGTGAGTGACGTTTATGAGGGCCAATCAAACCCGTGCCTTCTAGATTTGAAGGCCTTGAAGAGAGAGTAATCGTATACAAAACATTCCAGACCTCCAGTTGTGTTTGAAAGAATAATAATAATAATAATGGTGTAATAAGCTTGAATGGGAATGTGCTGAGTTGTACTATTTTCAATGTTGTATAAGACTCCTTAGGCCTATGCAATGTGCTTTTCTGTAATATGTTGACTGGGTCTGTTGGAACCTCTTTTTTTATATTATTTATTTACTATTATTATTTTATTTTAAAAATGCCTCTCCCAATTACGTTACACTGCCTTTATTGTCTAAAAGAAACAGGTTTTCTTGTTGGAGCCCTTGCCTTCACCGTGACCCTAGCTCACATCTGAACAACAGCGCATTTTGAACGTCTGTCAGGACTTTAATATATAAACTATATTGCTTCTGAACTTCCTCTCCCTAGAATGTCAGATCCGTACTCTGATTCCAGATGAGCAGGTGGATGGACTAGTATTCGAGAACCACATACAGCTGGGCTTAAGGGGGTGTATTCAGTTGATTCTCCCTCTCAACTAACGTTACTGATGCCATCGCCAAAGTAACCACGGTCCACTGCAAACAAAAGTTTGGTGTGGCTATAAGCTAATTACCAAAGCACAGTATAAGTGAGATTTTGATGTTCATTACGTATGATGACATTTAGGATTAATGTTCATTAGCCTACAACCCGTCTACAGTTGGCTGTCTCTCAAGCTGATTTACTGCTTCTCTCAAAACAGCAGCAACCTTTTCCTCCATCTTGGAAAGCTTGGACTAAACATGCGGTGTGATTTGCAACCGTCGACACTACAGTGACTGACAGGCTGCAGTCCAATCAGAACCGCCCTCATTTGCATATTGGAGCATGAAATCGTTCAATAAATAAATCATTCAATATATTCTTCAATAAATAAATCATTCAATATATGTTTCAATAAATTAATCATCCAATATGTGTTTCAATAAATGATTTAATAAAATGTGCAATACATTTCATGAATGATTTATTTATGTATTTATTTATTGAATGATATATTTATGTATTTATTTATTGAATGATATATTTATGTATTTATTGATGAATATATGTACATTTTTATTTATCGATTTAATGAAACATTTATTGATCGATATGTCCCTTTCGGTCCTCCGTATGTAGTGCTATTTTATAAAATGCTGGAGCGCACTCGTCGGAGTGGAGGAGAACAATATGATAAACAGAAGATGCACGCTGTAGAGCTATTAGTTTGCGGCATCGTAACAATGCGATTCATGTTGCTGAAGATACAGTAGATCCCTGGGATAGTTCATTAAAATGTTCTAACCCCCTATTCTTATCCCCTCTGCTCGCTAGCTCACTTAACTAAACCTTATCTAACTTTGTGGTTTTACAGCGGGTTAGCATGGGGAAATTAGATCTGGTTCAGGTCGATTACGATTGGCCAAGAAACATTTGTTTTACCATTGGTATCAGTATCACGTTCAAGAGACAACTTCACTAACCTAGACTAGACTTTGTGCTGTTGCCAACTTATTTGAAAGTTTGTATGCGTCTTTGTGACTATTGATTTGATAATTGAAAATGAATATAGGCCTATTTATAACTTTCCCTAACACCTTGACAACTGGCTAGTTAGTTAGCGTTAGCCCTAACACTAGCTAACAGGCTAGTTAGTTAGCGTTATCCCTAACACTAGCTAACAGGCTAGTTAGTTAGCGTTAGCCCTAACATTAGCTAACAGGCTAGTTAGCTAGCGTTTGCCCTAACACTAGCTAACAGGCAAGTTAGTTAGTGTTAGCCCTAACACCGACAACAGTCCAGTTAGTTAGCGTTAGCCCTAACACTGACAACAGGCTAGCTAGTTAGCGTTAGGCCTAACACTAGCTAACAGGCTAGTTAGTCAGCGTTAGTCCTAACACTGACAACAGGCCAGTTAGCCCTAACACTAGCTTACAGGCTCCCTCCTCCTTATAGTCAGCGTTAGGCGTAACATCTGGAAGGTCTGCTTGTTGTTCTTCCACAGAGGGCAGTGGGAGTTGTGTATTTTGCATGGATGCAGGGCCTGGACTGTGTGATTATGTACTAATGCTTCCTTTGTAATTATATCACCCTGCATTAGTTAAAAGAGAGGGGCCACATAATTAATGCCAGATGTCCTTGCTGGGTAGGAGGAAACAACCCCGCTCCTAGGATGATCTTTTGACCTTACCCAAAAGGGAGACATACGTATATAAGAGAGAATGAAGAGAGAAAGAGAGAGATGAGAGCCGGCAGCTGTTGAGGAAAGTTAGGAAAATCTGCAGGTTTTCAATTGTCTTTGTATGTCAAATAAAGCCACCTTCTCCGAAGCTAAACCCTGACTCTGACTTCCTGCAAATCGGGGGAAATGGTCTTCCTTCCTAACCAGAGGGAACTCGCCATACGGGAAGGTCGGAGTGCAGGTGAGAGTTAGAGGACCATTCTGTAGAACGGCAGCTCTGTTTGGGTTTTTCTACATTACAAAAGGAGCAAATAACTCTCCTCTGTCTTCATTGCCCTCCGTCCAGCCAGCACTCTCTCCTCTCCAACCATCTATATCCCTCTCCTCTTCTCTATCTCTCTCCTCTCCTCCATCTATATCCCTCTCCTCTTCTCTATCTCTCTCCTCTCCTCCATCTATCTATCTAAGAGATGAATGGACAGATAGAACGAGAAGAGGGTGGGGTAAAGAGAACCAGAAGATGAGGAAGGGATGATAGAGAAAAGAGCTGAATCTGACTGGGGGTCAGATCTGACAGCAATAACGTATGCCTTACTGTTTTTAGTAATGAGCTGAATCTGACTGGGGATCAGATCTTAAAGTCACTCCTTGTCTGGTTTCTGCTGTCTTCTGATGCTGCTGGAGAAAAACAGAGGGAGTGAGAGGGAGTGTTTTAAAAGAGAGAGAGACACAGAGAGAGAGAGAGAGAGAGGGGGGGGGGGGGGGGAGATGAAGAAATAGACCATTATTGGACTTTAATGCCAAACTCCGCTCTTTAAAACACTCTCTCCCTCTCTCTCTTTAAAAACACTCCCAATCTTCCTCTCTTTTAAAACACTCCCCCTCTCTCTCTCTTTAAAACACTCCCTCTCTCTCTTTTAATACACTCCCTCTCTCTCTTAAAACACTCCTTTCTCTCTCTCTCCTTTGAAACACTTCTTCTCTCTCTTAAAACTCTTCTCTCTCTTAAAACACTCCCTCTCTTTTAAAACACTCCCTCTCTCTCTCTTAAAACACTCCTTCTCTGTCTCTGTTAAAACACTCCCTCTCTCCCTCTCTCTTAAAACACTCCCTCTCTCCCTTAAAACCCTCCCTCTCTCTAAAAACACTCCCAATCTTCCTATTTTAAAACCCTCCCTCTCTCCCTCTCTCTTTTAAAACACTCCTTCCCTCTCTCTCTTTTAAAACACTCCCTCTCTCCCTTAAAACACTCCCTCTCTCTCTCTCTTTTAAAACACTCTCTCTCTCCTTTAAAACACTCCCTCTCTCTCTCTCTCTCTCTCTCTCTCTCTCTCTCTCTCTTTTAAACACTCCCTCTCTCTCTTTTAAAACACTCCCTCTCTCTCTCTCTCCTTTAAAACACTCCTTCTCTCTCTCCCTCTCTCTTTGAAAACACTCCTCTCTCTCTCCTTTAAAACACTCCCTCTCTCTCTCTCTCTCTCTCTCTCTTTAAAAATACTCCCAATCTTCCTCTCTTTTAAAACACTCCCTCTCTCCCTCTCTCTTTTAAAACGCTCCTTCTCTCCCTCCCTCTCTCTCTCAAAACACTCCATCTCCCTCTCTTTTAAAACATTCTCTCTCTCTCTCTTTTAAAACGCTCCTTCTCTCCCTCCCTCTCTCAAAACAATCCCTCTCTCTCTTTTAAAACACTCCCTCTCTCCCTTAAAACACCCCTTCTCTCCCTCTCTCTCTCTCTCTCAAAACACTCCATCTCCCTCTCTTTTAAAACATTCTCTCTCTCCCCCTCTCGCTCTTTTATAACACTCCTTCTCTCCCTCCCTCTTTATCAAAACACTCCCTCCCTTCCCCCTTCTCTCTCTGTTAAAACATCCCTCTCTCTCTCCCTCTGTGTGTGTGTGTGTGTTAACTCTCTCTTTCTCTCTCCCTCTCTCTCGCTCTTGCTCTCTCTCTTAATACACTCTCTTTCTGTTAATACACTCCCTCTCTTTCTGTTAATACATCCCTCTATCTCCCTCTGTGTGTGTGTGTGTGTGTGTGTGTGTGTGTGTGTGTGGGTTAATACACACTCTCTCTCTCTGTTAATCCACTCACTCACTCTCCCTGGGTTAACGGGTTGACACCACTCATATGAAGATAGATGGGGCAGTGAAGAGAAGAGGTTCACTCGTGGAATAATAATCATCCACTAAAACACAAGAGCCTCTTTCTCACTACGGCTCTTCACATCCCTCTCATCCTATTGATCAGACAAAGCCAATGTAGTGTCCCTATTGGTCATACAGTCAATGTAGTGTTCCTATTGGTCATACAGAGTCAATGTAGTGTTCCTATTGGTCAGAGCCAATGTAGTGTTTGTATTGGTCAGAGCGAATGTAGTGTCCCTATTGGTCATACAGAGTCAATGTAGTTCCTATTGGTCAGAGCCAATGTAGTGTTCGTATTGGTCATACAGAGTCAATGTAGTGTCCCTATTGGTCATACAGAGTCAATGTAGTGTTCCTATTGGTCATACAGAATCAATGTAGTGTTCCTATTGGTCAGATAAAGACAATGTAGTGTTACTATTGGTCAGACAGAGTCAATGTAATGTTCCTATTGGTCAGAGTCAATGTAGTGTTCCTATTAGTCATACAGAGTCAATGTAGTGTTCCTATTGGTCATACAGAGCCAATGTAGTGTCCCTACTGGTTAGAGCCAATGTAGTGTTCCTATTGGTCATACAGAGTCAATGTAGTGTCGCTATTGGTCAGACAGAGTCAATGTAATGTTCCTATTGGTCAGAGTCAATGTAGTGTCTCTATTGGTCATACAGAGTCAATGTAGTGTCCCTATTGGTCAGAGTCAATGCAGGGTTCCTATTGGTCATACAGAGTCAATGTAGTGTTCCTATTGGTCATACAGAATCAATGTAGTGTCCCTATTGGTCAGAGCCAATGTAGTGTTCCTATTGGTCATACAGAGCCAATGTAGTGTTCTTATTGGTCAGAATCAATGTAGTGTTCCTATTGGTCAGAGTCACTACATTGATTCTGACCAATAGGAACACTACATTGAGAGTCAATGTAGTGTTCCCATTGGTCATACAGAGTCAATGTAGTGTTCCCATTGGTCATACAGAGTCAATGTAGTGTTCCCATTGGTCATACAAAGTCAATGTAGTGTTCCTATTGGTCATACAGAGTCAATGTAGTGTTCCTATTGGTCAGATAAAGACAATGTAGTGTTCCTATTGGTCAGACAGAGTCAATGTAGTGTCCCTATTGGTCAGATAGAGACAATGTAGTGTTACTATTGGTCAGACAGAGTCAATGTAGTGTCCCTATTGGTCAGAGCCAATGTAGTGTTCCTATTGGTCATACAGAATCAATGTAGTGTCCCTATTGGTCAGAGTCAATGTAGTGTTCCTATTGGTCATACAGAGTCAATGTAGTGTTCCTATTGGTCAGACAGAGTAAATGTAGTGTTCCTATTGGTCAGATAAAGACAATGTATTGTATTGTCTGGTCCCTGCCCCCCCACCCCCCCACCCCCCCTCCCCTCCTTACTTACAAGCCATCTCTGTGCCAGTGCCTTCTTGAGTGACAGAGGACCTCCTTTTCATCTCTATGGCAACCCTGGAGAGGTGGGAGCTCGTAGGAGACAACAGTTCCTCATTTGCCGAAGTCAGTTCTTTTTAGACGACGCCCACAACCCCTCATCCACCAATGGACATGGTGTCCTTGAGGGTGGACGTCTGGGGACACAACCCTTCCACCAATAGCTGACCCTCGGTCTGATCCCTAGCCCTGCCCCAAGAACCGCATAGCTCTGGGATTGGTGGTCCTGGCTGTCAGTCAGTTTGGAGGTTGAGGGGGGGTACTTGTGTGCTGCTCTGGTTCTGGGGGGCTTTTGCCCTGCAGCAACCCCCTGCTGGCTAGAGACTTTATAGCGAATCATGAGGATGATGATGAAGACGAGGACGGACGCTACAATGATCCCTCCAATGATGATGATCATAGTCCCGCCCAGGAAGTGGCTGTGCAGCGCCCTGGCATGGCTGAACTCGGTGTCAGTGGTGAAGGACAGACAGCAAGTGACGGGTGGCTGTCAGGGAGGTGATGACGTCATCAAAGACCGCCCAGCACACACAGATCATAGTCCCGCCCAGAAACCAGGTCACGAACCAGGAAGTCACTGCTGCTGGACGGGATCATCCTGCCAATCAGAGGAGAGCAACTGTTAGGAGAAACAAACAGACAGAATGAGGCTCATATTGTTTCAATGCTGGTAAACCAGTATTATTTATTAAAATATAATATTATATTAGGCTATGTTTCAAAGCCAGTATACCAGTATAATACTGTATATCATTAATATAATAATATATACTATATAAAGCGAGAAGATTGGATAGAACTGTCTGAAACAGTCTGGCATTAGAGTCCACTCAAGACAAATTTTCAAAGCAGCTGCCGGTGTCTGTGTGTGTGAGTGTGAGAGAGAGAGTGTGGTGGGTGTGTGTAATGGAGAGTGTGTGTGTGTGTGTGTGTGTGTGTGTGTGTGAGAGAGTGAGAGAGTGTGTGTGTGTGTCTGTGTGTGGTGTGAGAGAGAGAGAGAGAGAGAGTGTGTGTGGTGTGAGAGAGAAAGAGAGAGAGAGAGAGTGTGTGGTGTGAGAGAGAGAGAGAGAGAGTGTGTGGTGTGAGAGAGAGAGAGAGAGAGAGAGAGTGTGGGGTGTGAGAGAGAGAGAGCGTGTGGGGTGTGAGAGAGAGAGTGTGGGGTGTGAGAGAGAGAGAGAGTGGGGTGTGAGAGTAAAGGTTGAGGTTCGTTATCAGCACATCCTTCTTGTAGTCTCGTTTAGAATATAGTGAGCTCGTTAGAATATAGTGAGCTCGTTAGAATGTTTTAGTGAGCTCGTTAGAATATAGTGAGCTCGTTAAAATGTAGTGAGCTCGTTAGAATATAGTGAGCTCGTTAGAATGTAGTGAGCTCGTTAGAATGTAGTGAGCTCGTTAGAATGTTGTACGCTCGTTAGAATGTAGTGAGCTCGTTAGAATGTAGTGAGCTCGTTAGAATATAGTGAGCTTGTTACAATGTAGTGAGCTCGTTAGAATGTAGTGAGCTCGTTAGAATGTTGTATGCTCGTTAGAATGTTGTACGCTCGTTAGGCTCAGACTCGTAAGGAGAGGCTGGGAATCGTTAGTGAGGGAGAGGACCTCTTCTGTTAGAGCAGGAAACCTCAGGAAGCAGACAGACAGGCAGACAACCCTAAAAAACCTCAGGAGGCAGACAGACAGGCAGACGACCCTAAGAAACCTCAGGAAGCAGACAGACAGGCAGACGACCCTAAGAAAGTTCAGGAAGCAGACAGACGACTAAGAAGTTCAGGAAGCAGACAGACAGGCAGACGACCCTAAGAAAGCTCAGGAAGCAGACAGACGACTAAGAAACCCTCAGGAAGCAGACAGACAGGCAGGACGACTAAGAAACCTCAGGAAGCAGATAGACAGGCAGACAACCCAAAGAAAGCTCAGGAAGCAGACAGACAGGCATGTGCGCGTGTGTGCGTGTATATATATATGTATGTGGGTGTGTGTGTATGCGTGCAAGCGCTTAGGGCTGAATCTGCATTTTAATGATGCGTCAATAAATACTGAGAGAGAGAGAGAGAGAGATGAGGAGATGAGAGAGAGAGAGAGAGAGAGTGAGTGTGTGTCTGTCAGGAGAGAGACTGCATCTGAATTCTGTTTTTGCTAAGGAACCTTCCTAATTGAATGAAATGACCCAGAAGTATTTAAGTGGCAGCCATGATAAGTGCTGGTCGAAAACTCAAGATGCTTAGCACACTTGCTTCAATGCGTCCTAACTTACAGTCAAGCCGGAAAGTCTGCACACCCCTTTCACCTTCTCCACGTTTCATTACATTACAGACTTATTCTACAGTAGATTGAGTTCATTTTTTTGCCTCAAACATCTACACACAATAGCCAATAATGACGAAGTGAAAACAGGTTTTTAGAAAATATGCAATGTATTTTACTGACAAAAATAGGTTATTAGGGGTTAGATATCTGTACACATCTGCCTAATACTTGGTTGATGCACCTTTGAAGCGATTACAGCTTCAAGGCGTCTGGGAAAGAAGCTACGAGCTTGGCCACACTTGTTTCTGGACATTTTTGCCCATTCCTCTTGGCATATCCTTGCAAGCTCCGTCAGGTTGGATGGGGAGCGTTGGTACACAGCCATTTTCAGCTCTTCCACAGATGTTCAATTGGATTCAGGTCTGGGCTCTGGCTGGGCCACTCAAGGACATTCACAGACTTACTCCAAGCCACTCCTTTGTTCTCTTGGTCTGTGCGCTTGGTATTCAGGCCAAAAAGGTCACTTTTGGTTTCATTCAGACCAGAGAATCTTGATTCTCATTGGTTTGAGAGTCCTCTAGGTGCCTTTTGCCAAATTCCAAGCGGGCTGTCATGTGCCTTTTACTAAGGAGTGGCTTCCGTCTGGCCACTCTACCATAAAGGCCTGATTGGTGAATGCTGTCTGGATGGTTTCTCTTCTGAAAGGTTCTCCCATCTCCACAAGGATACGCTGGAGCTCTGTCCAGAGTGACCCTCGGGTTCCTGCTCACCTCCCTGGCCAAGGCCCGTCTTCCCCCGATTTGCTCAGTTTGGCCGGATGGCCAGGTCTAGGAAGATTCTTGGTAGTTACAAACTTCTTCCATTACAAACAATGGTGGCCACTGTACTCTTTGGGGACCTGTAAAGCTGCAGACATTTTTCCGAACCCTACTCCAGATCTATGCCTTGACACAATCCTGTTTCTGAGGTCTGCAGATAATTCCTTTGACCCCCATGGCGTGTGCAGACTTTCCGGCTTGGACTGTATGTACATAAGAATAATAAGAATAAAAAGAATAATCCTAAGCATTAAATGAGCGCTTCTAAGACACAAAGCACTTTCATGGAAGTTCCCGTTGCTTATGAAGCATTTCTCCATCTTATGTCTTGACCTGCTAATGTTCTAAGCCCTATGTAGGCCCTATGTAGGCCTATTTTGACCATTCAACAGTTAAACCAAACGGACTACAAACGTTACGCTACTGTTGTAAATGAAGTGAAGTTGTTAGACAGATAAGATAATTGGTTAAACTCAACATGTTTGAAACTTTAATGATGATAATGACAGTAGTACATTTGTAGGCCTGTGTTCTTGAATATATTTAGCAATTATTGCATTCAATGATGTGAATGGGATTCATGTTGATACATATGAGTTGACAGGAGCAGCTTGTATTCTCATTGTGACATCCATTTTGTTTCACTTTTGTTACGGGTAGGCTACAGCCTATTCCTCTTTTAATTTAAATTCATCATCATCATCTTCGTCCGCTTATCCGATCGGGTCGCGGAGGTAGTAGTTCCAGCAGAGAGCCCCATACTTCCCTTTTCCCGGGCCACATCGCCAGCTCTGACTGGGGGATTCCAAGGCGCTCCCCGACCAGCATGGAGATATAATCCCTCCACCTGGTCCCTTGGTCTGCCCCGTGGCCTCCGCCCAGCTGGACGTGCCTGGAACACCTCCCTAGGGAGGCGGCCAGGTGGCATCCTAACTAGATGCCCGAACCACCTCAACTGGCTCCTTTCTACGCAAAGAAGCAGCGGATCTACTCCGAGTCCCTCCCGGATGACTGAACTTCTCACCCTATCTCTAAGGGAGAAGCCAGTCACCCGCCGGAGGAAACTCATTTCGGCCGCTTGTATCCGTGATCTTGTTCTTTCGGTCATGACCCATCCTTCGTGACCATAGGTGAGAGTAGGAACAAAGATAGACCGGAAGATTGAGAGCTTTGCCTTTCGGCTCAACTCTCTCTTCGTTACAACGGTGCGATACAGCGACTGCAATACCGCTCCCGCTGCTCCGATTCTCCGGCCCAACTCACGTTCCATTTTCCCGTCACTCGAGAACAAAACCCCAAGATACTTAAACTCCTTCATTTGGGGTAAGGACTCATTCCCTACCTGGAGTAAACACTCCATCGGTTTCCTGCTGAGAACCATGGCCTCAGACTTGGAGGTGCTGATCTTCATCCCAGCCGCTTCACACTCGGCTGCAAACCGATCCAATGAGTGCTGAAGGTCGCAGGCTGATGGCGCCATCAGTACCACATCATCCGCAAAAAGCAGTGACGTGATCCCAAGCTCACCAAGCTGCAGCCCTCCTCCCCCGCGGCTGCGCCTTGAAATCCTGTCCATGAATGTCACAAACAGAATCGGTGACAAAGCGCAGCCCTGTAGGAGACCAACCCTCACTGGAAACGAGTTTGACTTACTGCCAAGAACCCGGACACAGCTTTCGCTTTGGGAGTACAGAGATTGGATGGCCCTAAGTAGTGACCCCCTCACCCCATACTCCCGCAGCACCTCCCACAATAGCTCCTTGGGGACCCGGTCATACGCCTTCTCTAAATCTACAAAACACATGTAGACCGGATAGTCATACTCCCAGGCCCCCTCCAGGATCCTTGCGAATTTAAATTCCAACCTTGGTAATAAAGTAATATTTTTCACAGGCTAGTCCATGTTTATGTATCCTTTGAAACAACACGGTAAGAGCGCACTGGCCGAAATATCTAAAATGCGCTTTTAGCAATCCATCTTCAGGACATTGTAGTTTCACCAGCGTCAGTCCATCTCCAGGACATTGTAGTTTCACCAGCTTCAGTCCATCTTCAGGACATTGTAGTTTCACCAGCATCAGTCCATCTCCAGGACATTGTAGTTTCACCAGCGTCAGTCCATCTCCAGGACATTGTACTTTCACCACCATCAGTCCATCTTCAGGACATTGTAGTTTCACCACCATCAGTCCATCTTCGGGAATTTGTAGTTTCACCAGCGTCAGTCCATCTTCAGGACATTGTAGTTTCACCACCATCAGTCCATCTCCAGGACATTGGAGTTTCACCACCATCAGTCCATCTTCAGGACATTGTAGTTTCACCACCATCAGTCCATCTCCAGGACATTGTAGTTTCACCACCATCAGTCCATCTTCAGGACATTGTAGTTTCACCACCATCAGTCCATCTTCAGGACATTGTAGTTTCACCACCATCAGTCCATCTTCAGGACATTGTAGTTTCACCACCATCAGTCCATCTTCAGGACATTGTAGTTTCACCACCATCAGTCCATCTTCAGGAAATTGTAGTTTCACCAGCGTCAGTCCATCTTCAGGACATTGTAGTTTCACCACCATCAGTCCATCTCCAGGACATTGTAGTTTCACCACCATCAGTCCATCTTCAGGACATTGTAGTTTCACCAGCGTCAGTCCATCTTCAGGACATTGTAGTTTCACCACCATCAGTCCATCTTCAGGACATTGTAGTTTCACCACCATCAGTCCATCTTCAGGACATTGTAGTTTCACCACCATCAGTCCATCTTCAGGACATTGTACCTTCACCACCATCAGTCCATCTTCAGGACATTGTAGTTTCACCAGCGTCAGTCCATCTTCAGGACATTGTAGTTTCACCACCATCAGTCCATCTTCAGGACATTGTAGTTTCACCAGCATCAGTCCATCTCCAGGACATTGTACTTTCACCACCATCAGTCCATCTTCAGGACATTGTAGTTTCACCAGCGTCAGTCCATCTTCAGGACATTGTACTTTCACCAGCGTCAGTCCATCTCCAGGACATTGTAGTTTCACCACCATCAGTCCATCTCCAGGACATTGTAGTTTCACTACTGTGGACCCACGTAAATGACATTCACCGATGAATAATTACGTGGCCTAGTGTAAGTGCAGTCGGATTCTCTAAGCCCTGTTGTTGTCTTGTCCTAAGTCCTTGTGAATTCTCCTTCATTTCCTTTACCTTATGACGTTTTCGGGCTGTATTTTATGTACCTATGTTTGATTGATTAATCTTTTCATGAGTTGATATTGTCTGGGATATACTAAAATATGTTGAAATGGTAATAAAGTATTGAGTCTAAAAGGATTCTGACTCCATCTTCAAGAATCCAACATGCCTGCTATAATTCTGCACTAATCTGATGGTCGACTCTCACCATGACAACACATTGATAATCTTTGGGGGATTATGGGGGCTTTCCTCTCTGCTGGAGGGATTCACTGCAGTTTCCTCTCTACTAGAGGGATTCACTGCAGTTTTCTCTCTGCTGGAGGGATTCACTGCAGTTTCCTCTCTACAGTCTACGGTTCTACAGTCAGAACCACAGACAGACAGACAGACAGACAGACAGACAGACAGACAGACAGACAGACAGACAGACAGACAGACAGACAGACAGACAGTGTTTTGGAGGTTCGACAGTCAGAACCACAGACAGTGTTTGTCAGATAAAGTTAATAACTTAATAATAAGATAATTAACCAAATTAAGCAGCAATCAACACAGCTTTCAGTTAACAAGCTAACCCTAACCCAACACCGCTTCACAAGCTAACCCTAACCCAACACCGCTTCACAAGCTAACCCTAACCCAACACCGCTTCACAAGCTAACCCTAACCCAACACCGCTTCACAAGCTAACCCTAACCCAACACCGCTTCACAAGCTAACCCTAACCCAACACCGCTTAACAAGCTAACCCTAACCCAACACCGCTTCACAAGCTAACCCTAACCCAACACCGCTTAACAAGCCAACACACACTCACACTCACACACACACTCTATCACACACACACACACACACACACACACACACACACACACACACTCTCTCTCACACACACACACACACACACACACACACACACACACACACACACTAATCCCCGGTTGGGTCCCTTATTAAGCCTTTCTGTTTGGGCACAGTGGGGAAGGAGGTCTATGGACGAGCATCCCATAATCTCCATGGATCTTACCAGCTGTTGTGTAGGTTGTCAGGGCTACAGGTTTGAAATAGGAGCCTCTTTCTCTCTGCAGGTCACTGTAGTAATTATCAACCATCTCTCTGTCAGACTGTCAGGGATTATGTTGACTGATGTACGGTTATTCTGAGATGACTTTGCTCCTCAGCCTTTATGATGGGAGGGTCAGATATGGTTATAGATATATACTTATATATATGCGGGTCACTGTAGTAACTGTAGAGGGTCAAATATGGTTCCTTAGGTTTAAAGCTTGCAGTCTTAAATCACTCCCTGGGATCAGTGCTCAACTCAATATTTCTCGCACGCACGCACGCACGCACGCACGCACGCACGCACGCACGCACGCAGGCAACCACATGACTTATTCAGACAAGGAGACAGCGAGAGGGACAAAGAGACGTTGAAAAGGAAGGGAGGCAGGGACAGGCGAGTTTACTTCTGGTAAATGTTAAGAGTGCACGGAAAATAACTTCCTCTGAATAATTGATGGCAAAGAGCTCTCTGCTTACAGCTGACCTAAAACACACACACACACACACACACACACACACACACACACACACACAACATCGCACACTGGCACACTGGCACACACACAAAAACACTGGCACACACACTAACAGCTTAATTACCTGCACTTGTGACTGGTTTAAAGTGTGGGGGACCATTCTAATGGAGGGAGACTTGCCTGGTGTGACTGGTTTAAAGTGTGGGGGACCATTCTAATGGAGGGAGACTTGCCTGGTGTGACTGGTTTTAAAGTGTGGGGGGACCATTCTAATGGAGGGAGACTTGCCTGGTGTGACTGGTTTAAAGTGTGGGGGACCATTCTAATGGAGGGAGACTTGCCTGGTGTGACTGGTTTAAAGTGTGGGGGACCATTCTAATGGAGGGAGACTTGCCTGGTGTGACTGGTTTAAAGTGTGGGGGACCATTCTAATGGAGGGAGACTTGCCTGGTGTGACTGGTTTAAAGTGTGGGGGACCATTCTAATGGAGGGAGACTTGCCTGTTGTGACTGGTTTAAAGTGTGGGGGACCATTCTAATGGAGGGAGACTTGCCTGGTGTGACTGGTTTAAAGTGTGGGGGACCATTCTAATGGAGGGAGACTTGCCTGGTGTGACTGGTTTAAAGTGTGGGGGACCATTCTAATGGAGGGAGACTTGCCTGGCGTCACAGATTCATACACCACACAGATATCATGTGACCTCTACTGTGTCAGGACATGCCTGCGTCACGAATCAAACACAATCTAGATGGGAATGGACTCACAACTACATTTTAAAATGTTACAGACCTGGCAAAATGTATACTAAGAGGTTACAGACCCATAGGGGTGATGAACAGACTAAGAGGTTACAGACCCATAGGGATGATGAACAGACTAAGAGGTTACAGACCCATAGGGATGATGAACAGACTAAGAGGTTACAGACCCATAGGGATGATGAACAGACTAAGAGGTTACAGACCCATAGGGATGATGAACAGAATAAGAGGTTACAGACCCATAGGGATGATGAACAGACTAAGAGGTTACAGACCCATAGGGATGATGAACAGACTAAGAGGTTACAGACCCATAGGGATGAGGAACAGAATGCTGAATCATTATTTTATCAAAGTAGAAGTGGAATTCTGTCCCTCTTCTCCATGCTTCAACAGCATGACGCATCAGTGATGACCACACACACACACACACACACACACAGAGCAGGGAGGATTAGGAGGTTGGTAATGAAGAGAACAGAGAGAAGGAGAGAGTGAGGGGGGAGAGGTCATGAAGACTGGTGGAGAATGTTTCAGCCTGTCAGTCATATGTCAAGCAAATAATTGATCAAGAGATGAAGGGAGACAGAGAGAGAAAGAGAGAGAAAAAGAGAGACAGAGAAAGTGAAAGAGAGTGAGAGACAGAGAGAGAGAGCGAGAGAGAAAGGAGTTGGTAAGCTGAAGGACTGTTTAAATGTTTTGAGCCTCATGAGCCAATATTATTGATTGGGAACAGGAGAGCAGTGTGTGTGTGTGTGTGTGTGTGTGTGTGTGTGTGTGTGTGTGTGTGGTGTTACGTAAGAGTGACTCAGTCTCAGCCCATTGCAAGGTTATTTCTGTGTCTAACGGTATATCAGTGTGTGTGTGTGTGTGTGTGTAGTCCCCATCATGCACTATGACCTGAAGGATAAGAGTAATAGTCTGATGCTGGTGATACCTGACATTCAAATACCAACCATCTCGCCCTCCTATCTCCCTCCTTTTGTTCTGACCTTCTCTCTCTCTCTCTCTCCCCCTCTCTCTCTCTCTCTCTCTCTCTCTCTCTCTCTCTCTCTCTCTCTCTCTCTCTCTCTGGTAGGATAATTAAACATCGATTAGAATCAACGAGGAAAACAGCTGCAAGGAGCTCAGCGCCGGGCATTCTGGGTAGGCAGCAGCTTTGCTGAGCTCAGCAAAGTGTGACAGGAGGCCCCAGGAGTAGGAGGGAGAGGGGGAGGAGGAGAGGAGAGAGTAGAAGAAGAGAGGGATAAGGGGAGGAGACGAAGAGTGGAGAGGTAGTAGAGTCCAAAAGGAGGAACAGACCAGCTAACTAAAGGAGGAGGAACAGACCAGCCAACTAAAGGAGGAACAGACCAGCTAACTAAAGGAGGAGGAACAGACCAGCTAACTAAAGGAGGAGGAACAGACCAGCTAACTAAAGGAGGAGGAACAGACCACCTCCTTACCAGCAGCAGAGAAACACTGGAACATGATTGGTTAGTGGGAGCAGGAGGCGGGTCTAGTGAGAATTCAGACAGAGAGACGGGGGAAGGGTGGCTCATCGACCTCCTCCTGCCCTCTCATTCTGACAGACGTGAGCTGAATAAGAGACCGAGACACCATCACACACACACACACACACACACACACACACACCAGACACCAGACACCAGACACACATAGAAACACACACACAGACAGACACACATACACACACCACACACATACAGAGAAACACACACATACAGACACACATGCACACACCACACACACACACACCCAGAGAGACACACACAGACAGACACACATGCACACAGAGACAGCTGGAAGGCGAAACGAACCTAAGAGAGAGAGAAGGAGAGAGTCGGGAGAAAAAAGAGAGAAGTGGTGAAGAGATGGGGAGAGAGAAGGAGAGGGAAATGAGTGGTAGAGAGAGGGATGGGGTTGAAAGAGAGGGAAATTAGTGGTAGAGAGAGAGAGAGATGGGGTAGAGAGAGAGAGATGGGGGTAGAGAGAGAGAGATAGGGGTAGAGAGAGAGAGAGGGATGGGTGTAAAAAGAGAGAGAGAGATGGGGGAGAGAGAGAGAGAGAGATGGGGTAGAGAGAGAGAGGGGGATGGAGTGTAAAGAGAGAGAGAGAGATGGGGTAGAGAGAGAGAGAGAGAGAGCGATGGGTTAGAAGGAGAGAGAGAGATGGGGTAGAGAGAGAGAGATGGGGTAGAGAGAGAGAGTTGGGGTAGAGAGAGAG
Source organism: Aplochiton taeniatus (assembly GCA_017639675.1). Classification (NCBI taxonomy): domain Eukaryota; kingdom Metazoa; phylum Chordata; class Actinopteri; order Galaxiiformes; family Galaxiidae; genus Aplochiton; species Aplochiton taeniatus. The sequence goes on from CM030182.1 coordinate 19,682,933, forward strand.
AGAGAGCGATGGGTTAGAAGGAGAGAGAGAGATGGGGTAGAGAGAGAGAGATGGGGTAGAGAGAGAGAGATGGTGTAGAGAGAGAGAGAGCGATGGGTTAGAAGGAGAGAGAGAGATGGGGTAGAGAGAGAGAGATGGGGTAGAGAGAGAGAGATGGGGGTAGAGAGAGAGAGATGGGGTAGAGAGAGAGAGATGGGGTAGAGAGAGAGAGGGATGGGGTGTAAAGAGAGAGAGAGAGAGATGGGGTAGAGAGAGAGATTGGGGTATAGAGAGAGATGGGGGTAGAGAGAGAGAGAGATGGGGTAGAGAGAGAGGGATGGGGTGTAGAGAGAGAGAGAGAGATGGGGTAGAGAGAGAGTTATGAGGTAGAGAGAGATGGGAGGTAGAGAGAGATAGGAGGTAGAGAGAGATGGGAGGTAGAGAGAGATAGGAGGTAGAGAGAGAGATTGAGATGGGGTAGAGAGAGATATGAGGTAGAGAGAGAGATGGGAGATAGAGAGAGATGGGAGGTAGAGAGAGATGGGAGGTAGAGAGAGATATGAGGTAGAGAGAGAGATATAAAGTAGAGAGATATATGAGGTAGAGAGAGATAGGAGGTAGAGAGAGATAGGAGGTAGAGATAGAGATTGAGATGGGGTAGAGAGAGATATGGGGTAGAGAGAGAGATATGAGGTAGAGAGAGAGATTTGATTTAGAGTCTATCAAAAAAAGCAAAGAATGCTATTTGGAACATTGGAATAAAGACACAAAAAGTCAAAGTAGATTAGACTGCTACCATTCCCTAAACAGAGAATATAAATTGGCTGAATATCTCTCCACTGTCAGAGATATTAAGCAGAGGCACACCCTAACAAAGTACCGGCTAAGTGACCACCACTTGGCAATCGAAAAAGGTAGATTTAAGAAGTCATGGCGACAAAAAGATGAAAGATATGAAAAATATGTGGTCACTGCAAGACAGCTGAGGTTGAGACAGAAATGCACTTCCTTTTAACATGTGAGAAATTCCAAAATACAAGGCAGCAATACTTTAATAAATTTGAATTATTAATTCCAAATTTTAAGAAACTAAATGACAACTCTAAATTCAGAGTTCTCTTAGGAGAGAATATCTCAGTGGTAAACCTTTCCGCAAAGTACATTTCTGTATGTCATAACCTGAGGGACAGTGATTGATCAACACACGTAGAGAGATATGAGGTAGAGAGAGATATGACGTAGAGAAAGAGATGGGGTAGAGAGAGATATGAGGTAGAGAGAGATATGAGGTAGAGAGAGAGATGGGGTAGAGAGATATGAGGTAGAGAGAGAGATGAGGTAGAGAGAGAGATGAGGTAGAGAGAGATATGAGGTAGAGAGAGATATGAGGTAGAGAGAGATATGAGGTAGAGAGAGAGATAGGTAGAGAGAGATATGAGGTAGAGAGAGATATGAGGTAGAGAGAGAGATGGGGTAGAGAGAGAGAGAGACAGGAGGTAGAGAGAGATATGAGGTAGAGAGAGAGATGGGGTAGAGAGAGAGAGACAGGAGGTAGAGAGAGATATGAGGTAGAGAGAGTCCCAGAGGACACATCAGGACACTCCAACACACACACACAGACACGCCCGGCTATGTGCCACCCAACACGCGTGTTCCTGGAAGAACACGCAACACACACCCCTAAACAGGCACCACGCCATCTTAACAGAGAGAGAGATGGTAGGTAGACAGAGATATGAGGTAGAGAGAGAGATGGTAGGTAGACAGAGAGATATGAGGTAGAGAGAGAGAGAGATGGTAGGTAGACAGAGATATGAGGTAGAGAGAGAGATGGTAGGTAGACAGAGATATATGAGGTAGAGAGAGAGATGGTAGGTAGACAGAGAGATATGAGGTAGAGAGAGAGAGAGATGGTAGGTAGACAGAGAGATATGAGGTAGAGAGAGAGATGGTAGGTAGACAGAGAGATATGAGGTAGAGAGAGAGATGGTAGGTAGACAGAGAGATATGAGGTAGAGAGAGGTGAAGACACAGAGGGTGATAAAGGGATGGATGGAGAAACAGAAAGTAAGGAAGAGAGTCTGAGAGATCTAAGCGGGTCAGCCATCACAGGGAGAGAGTGGGGGTCTGGGTACACCAAAATAATACCAAATATTACTGTTGCCTAAAAAGTTTCCATAAATGAGGGGAAGTATTCCTGCTAAGCCTAAATACTTTGATATGCTTTACATACTAACAGCTTCTTCCCAATGTCAAAGTGGTCTTAATCTGCACAAATGGGCCTGGACCTAGCGTACTTTACTGTAACATCTGCTACTCTGACGTTTCAATGTTAACTATCACAAATCTACTGACTACAATAACATAAGCTATAGCACAATATGGGAAATATGAGATCGTGAGAGAGGGGTTGATATGACTCAAGTTTCGACAGAGCTGTTTAGAAGACTTCCATGTTATGATGATATCACAACTAGATATGTCACAACTAGATATTTCACAGCAAAAAATACCACAACTAGATATTTCACAGCAAAAAATACCACAACCAGATATATCACAACTAGATATATCACGGCTAGATATATCACAACTAGATATACCACAGCTAGATATGTCACAACTAGATATACCACAGCTAGATATGTCACAACTAGATATACCACAGCTAGATATATCACAGCTAGATATACCACAGCTAGATATGTCACAACTAGATATATCACAGCTAGAACTGTGTGTCACTGCCATTAACAAAACTGTCAGAGGCCGAGCAAGCCAACACTCTTGACGACTGAGTTCACTCACTCACACACACACACACACACACACACACACACACACACACACACACACAGACACAGACACACACACACACACACACACACACACACACACACACACACACACACACACAATCCAGCTGTACTGGCATTGATCAATGCTCTGTTGGGTTTCTGCAGGACTGCGTCAGTCTGTCAGCCTCCCCCCGTAACCCTCTCCCTCTCTCTCACCTCCCTCTCTCTCTCCCTCCCTCCCTCCCTCCCTCCTGTCAGATATTGAAACATAAACGCACCATCACCATTCCCTCATTCTTCTCTCCCCCTCTCCTCATGATCAACCAGAGGAAAGAAGAGGAGCACCATTCTCTCACCGAGTCTTCTCTGTTAAGTGCTCCCAGCTGAATACACTGCGTGAGTGTGTGTGTGTCTGTGAGTGTGTGTGTGTATGTGAGTGTGTGTGAGTGTGTGTGTGTGTGTGTGGGTGCTCGTAGGCTTAGTGAGGATCTGTCTGATGTTCAGTGTTGTAGGAGGAGGCATCGGACCAACAAAAGAAGACAACATCTTCAGTCTTATATAACCAGGGTGCAATCACACTGACAAACAGGTGTTGGACACGGGCATGTGTGTGTGTGTGTGTGTGTGTGTGTGTGTGTGTGTTAACAAGTGTCCGAGTAATTAAGCACTGCATGCTAACAGCTGGTCAATGACAGCCAGTCAGATGGGTTCATTGTCGGCAGTTAGCAAAACAAGGCTAGGCGCGCACACACACACACACACACACACACACACACACACACACACACACACACACACACACGCACATGCACATGCTCACGCACAGACACACACACACACACACACACACACACGCGCACATGCTCACACACACACACTTGGTGGCTGATGGCGAGCCATACCAGTGATTGACAGGAGGCAGAGGGCTCTCTGATCAACACTGATTGTCTGTCAGGAGCTTGAGCCACACCCTAAACTTGATTCTGAATATTCCTGTTCATTTTCCTGGATAATCTAATTGAGCATGTGAACAGAATGATATGTCCCTGCTGAGCCACCATGGCGGGAGTCCACTGAGTCTTACTGAGTCTCCAGAGAAGAAACCAACAACACATAACCTACATAGATCTATGTAATATAGATCTGTGTAAAATAGATCCTTGATTTACGACACAACTTAACATCTAATTAATATAGATCCTTAATATAGAACACCACATAACCTCTGGTGATACTAAATATGGTTACATGGTCATTATGTAGCCAGACCAGGCAGACACAGACAAATATGCAGACTGGCAGTCTGGCAGTCTGGCAGACAGACAGGCAGACAGGCAGACAGACAGACAGTAAGTCAGACAGTCAGGCAGTCAGACAGGCAGACAGACCTGTAAACGAGGGTATCGTCTCCGGAGCTGTTGTATTGAACTTGAAACATGCGCACACCAGACACTGCATTTTGACTGGTCCATCGAATGAGGGCGGAGCTTCCTGTAAGTTCAATCAGCAACACCCTACGGTCAGCCCCCCTCGTCTCGTTGCTTGGCAACACAGCCTTGGCAGACGTGAGTATGTCTGAAGGGGAGTGGCCAGGGTCCAAGGAGGGGTCTCGGCTACGGCCTGTGCTATTGGCCAGGTGAGGAAGGGGTGTGACCACCAGCTCCACTTTCCCGGTGGACTCTCCAGCAGCGTTGGAGGCGATACAGCTGAATGTCCCAGAATCCTTCAGGCTGGTGATGTTGATGTCCAGCGTTCCGTTGGGGATCACCACCATCCTGGAGGAGTTAGAAATAAGACGGCCATCTGGGCTGATCCAGTGAACCTGCAACCACAACAACAGCTACCATGTGATATTATATTATAGATGGTTTGACTGTTTCAATTTTACCCAACAACAACAGCTACCCTGTGATATTATATTATAGATGGTTTGACTGTTTCAATATTACCCAACAACAACAACAGCTACCCTGTGATATTATATTATAGATGGTTTGACTGTTTCAATTTTACCCAACAACAACAGCTACCCTGTGATATTATATTATAGATGGTTTGACTGTTTCAATTTTACCCAACAACAACAGCTACGCTGTGATATTTTATTATAGATGGTTTGACTGTTTCAATTTTACCCAACAACAACAGCTACGCTGTGATATTATATTATAGATGGTTTGACTGTTTCAATTTGACCCAACAACAACAGCTACCCTGTGATATTACATTATAGATGGTTTGACTGTTTCAATATTACCCAACAACAACAACAGCTACCCTGTGATATTACATTATAGATGGTTTGACTGTTTCAATATTACCCAAAAACAACAACAGCTGCGCTGTGATATTATATTATAGATGGTTTGACTGTTTCAATATTACCCAACAACAACAGCTACCATGTGATATTATATTATAGATGGTTTGACTGTTTCAATTTTACCCAACAACAACAACAGCTACCATGTGATATTATATTATAGATGGTTTGACTGTTTCAATATTACCCAACAACAACAGCTACGCTGTGATATTACATTATAGATGGTTTGACTGTTTCAATATTATCCAACAACAACAACAGCTACCCTGTGATATTACATTATAGATGGTTTGACTGTTTCAATATTACCCAAAAACAACAACAGCTACGCTGTGATATTATATTATAGATGGTTTGACTGTTTCAATATTACCCAACAACAACAACAGCTACCCTGTGATGTTATATTATAGATGGTTTGACTGTTTCAATATTACCCAACAACAACAGCTACCATGTGATATTATATTATAGATGGTTTGACTGTTTCAATTTTACCCAACAACAACAGCTACGCTGTGATATTATATTATTGATGGTTTGACTGTTTCAATTTTACCCAACAACAACAGCTACCATATGATATTATATTATAGATGGTTTGACTGTTTCAATATTACCCAACAACAACAGCTACCATGTGATATTATATTATAGATGGTTTGACTGTTTCAATTTTACCCAACAACAACAACAGCTACCATGTGATATTATATTATAGATGGTTTGACTGTTTCAATATTACCCAACAACAACAGCTACGCTGTGATATTACATTATAGATGGTTTGACTGTTTCAATATTACCCAACAACAACAACAGCTACCCTGTGATATTACATTATAGATGGTTTGACTGTTTCAATATTACCCAAAAACAACAACAGCTACGCTGCGATATTATATTATAGATGGTTTGACTGTTTCAATATTACCCAACAACAACAACAGCTACCCTGTGATGTTATATTATAGATGGTTTGACTGTTTCAATATTACCCAAAAACAACAACAGCTACGCTGTGATATTATATTATAGATGGTTTGACTGTTTCAATATTACCCAACAACAACAACAGCTACCCTGTGATGTTATATTATAGATGGTTTGACTGTTTCAATATTACCCAACAACAACAGCTACCATGTGATATTATATTATAGATGGTTTGACTGTTTCAATTTTACCCAACAACAACAGCTACGCTGTGATATTATATTATAGATGGTTTGACTGTTTCAATGTTACCCAACAACAACAACAGCTACCCTGTGATATCACATTATAGATGGTTTGACTGTTTCAATATTACCCAACAACAACAGCTACGCTGTGATATTATATTATAGATGGTTTGACTGTTTCAATATTACCCAACAACAACAGCTACCCTGTGATATTATATTATACAGTCCCTGACAAAAGTCTTGTCACTTATCCATTTTGTAGAAACAACAGCTTATAACCTGACTTTTAATTAATCCATTGGCTTTTAGAAATGTCTCATATAAAAGCTAAAACCCTCCCAAATTATGTTTAATATACTAAAATACTGGGGACCATCACCTTAACGTGGTGGAGAGGTTTGTGTGCCTCTGTGAACCTGAGGGCTGTATTGCCTGGAACCTTGTGTTCCTGGTAGGGTCTCCCATGGCAATTTGGTCTCAGGCGAGGGGCCAGACAAAGAATGGTCCCAAATACACCTCATGGACAAGCGAGGAAGAAGAGTAGATACCCGGCCCGGAGGAAGCCCGGGGTCCCCTCCTGGAGCCAGGCCCAGGAGGAGGACCCGTCAGCGAGCGCCTGGAGGCCGGGCTTGCCACGGAGCCCGGCCGGGCGCAGCCCGAAGAAGCAACGTGGTAAACAACATCACCGTCTCAACTTCTCCGTCCCGTGGGCTCACCACCTGCGGGAAGAACCAATGGGGTCGGGTGCGCTGCCAGAAAGGTGGTAGTGAAGGTAGAGGGTCTCGACGGACCAGACCTGGGTGGCAGAGGCTGGCTTTGGGGACGTGGAACGTCACCTCTCTGGGAGGGAAAGAGCCGGAGCTTGTGCGGGAGGTGGATCGCTACCAGTTGGATCTGGTGGGGCTTACCTCTACGCACAGCCTCGGCTCTGGTACCTCAATCCTGGAAAGGGGTTGGACTCTATTCTTCTCCGGAGTGGCCCAAGGTGCGAGGCGCAAGGCGGGAGTGGGGATACTTATAAGTCCCCGGCTGAGTGCCTCTATGTTGGAGTTTATCCCGGTGGACGAGAGGGTCGCCTCCCTACGCCTGCGGGTCGCAGGGGGGAAAACTCTGACTGTTGTCTACGCCTATGCGCCAAACAGTAGTGTGGAGTATTCGGCCTTCTTGGAGACCCTGGATGGAGTCCTGCATAGGGCTCCTGGTGGGGACTCCGTAGTCTTACTGGGAGACTTCAACGCACATGTGGGCAATGATGGAGACACTTGGAGGAGCGTGATTGGGAGGCACGGCCGCCCGGATCTGAACCCGAGTGGTGGCTTGTTATTGGACTTCTGTACTAGTCATGGACTGGCCATAACGAACACCATGTTCGAACATAAGTATGCTCATAAGTGTACTTGGTACCAGAGCACCCTGGGCAGAAGGTCAATGATAGATTTTGTTATCGTGTCATCGGATCTGAGGCCCTATGTTTTGGACACTCGGGTAAAGAGAGGGGCGGAGCTGTCAACTGATCACCATCTGGTGGTGAGTTGGGTCAGGTGGCCGGGGAAGCCTCTGGACAGACCTGGTAAGCCGAAACGTGTAGTGCGGGTGAACTGGGAACGTCTGGAGGAGGCCCCGGTACGGGAGGCCTTCAACTCACACCTCCGGCGGAGCTTCTCTTGCATCCCTGTGGGGGCTGGGGGCATAGAACCAGAGTGGGCAATGTTCAAAGCCTCCATTGCTAAAGCCGCGTCTGAGAGTTGTGGTCTCAAGGTCTTGGGTGCCTCAAGGGGCGGTAATCCCCGAACACCCTGGTGGACACCAGGGGTCAGGGGAGCCGTCCGACTGAAGAAGGAAGCCTTCCGGGATATGTTATCCCGGGGGACTCCGGAAGCAGTTGCAAGGTATCGACAGGCACAGAGGACTGCAGCCTCGGCGGTGGCAGAGGCGAAGCAGCGGGTGTGGGAGGAGTTGGAGAAGCCATGGAGAAGGACTTTAGGTTGGCACCAAAGTTGTTCTGGAAAACCATCCGGCACCTCAGGAGGGGAAAGCAGGGAAGCATTCAAGCTGTATACAGCAAGGATGGGACGCTGCTGACTTCAACTGATCAGGTGATGGGACGGTGGAAGGAGCACTTTGAGGAACTCCTAAACCCGACAAATCCCCCCTCTATGGTTGAGGCGGAGCTAGAGGATGATGGGGGATCAACGCCAATTTCCCTGGTGGAGGTCACTGAGGTAGTCAAACAACTCCACAGTGGCAAAGCCCCAGGGGTTGATGAGATCCGCCCTGAAATGCTGAAGGCTCTGGGTGTTGAGGGACTGTCATGGATGACACGTCTCATCAACATTGCGTGGAGGTCAGGAACAGCACCTAAGGAGTGGCAGACCGGGGTGGTGGTTCCCCTCTTCAAAAAGGGGGACCGGAGAGAGTGTGCCAATTATAGGGGCATCACATTACTCAGCCTCCCCGAGAAAGTTTACTCTAGGGTGTTGGAAAGGAGGGTCCGGACGATAGTCGAACCTCGGATTGAAGAGGAACAATGCGGTTTCCAACCAGGGCGTGGAACAACGGACCAACTTTTTACTCTCGCAAGGATCCTGGAGGGGGCCTGGGAGTATGACTATCCGGTCTACATGTGTTTTGTAGATTTGGAGAAGGCGTATGACCGGGTCCCCAGGGAGCTATTGTGGGAGGTGCTGCGGGAGTATGGGGTGAGGGGGTCACTACTTAGGGCCATCCAATCTCTGTACTCCCAAAGCGAAAGCTGTGTCCGGGTTCTCGGCAGTAAGTCAAACTCGTTTCCAGTGAGGGATGGTCTCCTACAGGGCTGCGCTTTGTCACCGATTCTGTTTGTGACATTCATGGACAGGATTTCAAGGCGCAGCCGCGGGGGAGGAGGGCTGCAGCTTGGTGAGCTTGGGATCACGTCACTGCTTTTTCCGGATGATGTGGTACTGATGGCGCCATCAGCCTGCGACCTTCAGCACTCATTGGATCGGTTTGCAGCCGAGTGTGAAGCGGCTGGGATGAAGATCAGCACCTCCAAGTCTGAGGCCATGGTTCTCAGCAGGAAACCGATGGAGTGTTTACTCCAGGTAGGGAATGAGTCCTTACCCCAAGTGAAGGAGTTTAAGTATCTTGGGGTTTTGTTCTCGAGTGACGGGAAAATGGAACGCGAGTTGGGCCGGAGAATCGGAGCAGCGGGAGCGGTATTGCAGTCGCTGTATCGCACCGTTGTAACGAAGAGAGAGTTGAGCCGAAAGGCAAAGCTCTCAATCTTCCGGTCTATCTTTGTTCCTACTCTCACCTATGGTCACGAAGGATGGGTCATGACCGAAAGAACGAGATCACGGATACAAGCGGCCGAAATGAGTTTCCTCCGGCGGGTGGCTGGCTTCTCCCTTAGAGATAGGGTGAGAAGTTCAGTCATCCGGGAGGAACTCGGAGTAGATCCGCTGCTTCTTTGCGTAGAAAGGAGCCAGTTGAGGTGGTTCGGGCATCTAGTTAGGATGCCACCTGGCCACCTCCCTAGGGAGGTGTTCCAGGCACATCCAGCTGGGCGGAGGCCACGGGGCAGACCAAGGACCAGGTGGAGGGATTGTATCTCCATGCTGGTCGGGGAGCGCCTTGGAATCCCCCAGTCAGAGCTGGCGGATGTGGCCCGGGAAAGGGAAGGATGGGGCTCTCTGCTGGAACTACTACCTCCGCGACCCGATCGGATAAGCGGACGAAGATGATGATGATGATGATGATACAAAAATAAATTGGCTTCACTTAAGAAAGATTGATCATTTAATGAACACGGAGAGGTCAGATTTTGGCAAGACAAAAGTTTTGTCGCATACAGAGAGTAATGTGAAAATTGAACAAATAATTTACTTCAAATACAAAAATATGTTGCATAACATCAGTGAATTAAGTAGTGGTGCTGTGAGATCCATATTTAATATCTTGTATGACTTCCATGAGCTTGAAGGACTGCATCCATGCAGTTCGACAATGATTAATACAATTTATTGATGAAGTCATCAGGAATAGCAAAGAAAGCAGTCGTACATGCCTCCCAGAGTTCATCAAGATTCTTTGGTTTCGTCTTCCATGCTTCCTCTTTCATTCTACCCCAGACATGCTCAATGATATTCATGTCTGGTGACTGGGCTGGCCAATCCTGGAGCACCTTGATCTTCTTCGCCTTGAGGAACTTTTTATGTAGAGATGGAAGTATGCGATGGAGCACCATCCTGATGCAAAATTTGACCCCTTTTATGGTTGGGAACGTAAGAGGTAGCTAATACTTCTTGATATTTTAGGCTATTGATATTGCCTTCCACCCTGAAAATCTCTCGCACACCCCCATACTGGATGTAACCCCAGACCATGATTTTTCCGCCACCAAACTTAACTGTTTTCTGGGTGAATCTCGGATCCATGCGGGCTCCAGTAGGTCTCCTGCAATATTTGCGGCGGCTGTGATATAATTCAACCGAAGATTCATCTGAGAAATCCACCTTCTGCCACTTTTTCAGCGTCCATCCTTTTAGCAGGCTGTGGGCCTTGGCAAATGCCACACGTTTGTTTAATTGCCTTTTGTTTAGTGCTGGTTTCTGGGCACTTATTCGACCATGGAGGCCATTTCGAGACAGAATTCTACAAACTGTTCTGGTTGACACGGGGACTTGAGGTGACCAGGCCTGGTGGAGCTCTGCTGCAGTGGAAAAGGGGTTGGTCTTGGATTTTCGAGTCAACAAACGGTCCTCCCGAGCAGTTGTCTTGCGGGGTCTGCCGGACCCTTGGCTTGCCAAAAACAGCTCCAGTCTCTTCAAATCTTTTTCTTATTCTTTGTACTTGACGCTGAGACACATTGAAGGTGTCAGCCACCACAGCTGTGGATCTGGTCTTCAGCCTCTTGATAATCAACGCTTTGGTCTCAGGGTGAATCTTAGGCATGTTGTCAGAGGTCAAGTTGCAGTTGATGTGAAGGTCTGGTGTGCTGGGGTTCTTTTTATACACACCCACTAATTGATTGATCAATTCTTGATCACAGGTGAGGCTGTAATCTAGGATTGGGTGCATCATATGAGAAGGCGACAAGACTTTTGTCTTTGCAAAAACTGACTCAGTGGGCTTTACCAAGCTGTGAACGTTAGAATACTTTTCAGCAGTTTCGTTTGACACCAAAACATTATCTCTAAAGCTGTTGGGATTGAAATTAGCCATATATTGTAAAAGAAATTGATTAGACATATATTTGAAGGGCACTTAAGGTCAACTTGTACCCAAGCGACAAGACTTTTGTCAGGGACTGTAGATGGTTTGACTGTTTCAATATTTGCATCCAATACTTGGATAAGCTATGCATAGGCTACTATTAACTATTTATAATCGAATCAATAAAAAGATGGCCCCACCTCAGAGTCTAACCCCCCCACCTCACCTCAGATCTAACCCCCCCCACCTCACCTCAGAGTCTAATCGCCCCACCTTGGAGTCTAACCCCCCACCTCACCTCAGAGCTAACCCCCCTCACCTCAGAGTCTAACCCCCCCACCTCATAGTCTAACCCCCCCCACCTCACCTCAGAGTCTAACCCCCCCACCTCACCTCACCGCTAACCCCCCTCACCTCAGAGTCTAATCGCCCCACCTTGGAGTCTAACCCCCCCCCCCCCCACCTCAGAGTCTAACCCCCCCACCTCACCTCTGGCTCAGGGTCTCCGTTGGCTTTGCATTTGAGGCTGCTGGGTTGTCCCTCTATGGCAACCGTCTGAGGGGACTTCCTGGTGAGGACGGGCGGGTCACAGATGAACTCCTCCTCGGAGATTGTCCAGAAGTACTTGGCGCTGAGGTCAGGAGGAGAGGCACATGTCTCCAGGTCATCCTCTCTGGTCAGCCTCCTCAGCCACAGCAGCTCACAGTTACAATGGAGGGGGTTTCCCCCAAAGCTCAGCACCAAGGACGAAAGGGGTGAGCCTTTGGACTTGGCATAGACGGGTATCCGGAGGAAGAGCGGGTCAGGGGGGATCTTCTTCAGCTTGTTGGAGGTCATGTCGAGGTGAGCCAGCTTGTGGAGGTTGGTGAAGACGCCCTGGGGAACCTGCTCGATGAGGTTATGGTCCAGACTCAGGGTGTTCACGTTGGTTAGACGGCCAATGGTCTCCCAGGGAACCTGAGCCAGGTTGTTATAGCTCAGGTCCAAGTCCTCCAGAGTGGACAGGAAGTCATCAAAGGCGTGCGGGGAGATGGCATACAGCTGGTTGTTTGCCAGGATGAGATGGCGGAGGTTGGTGAGGCCGCGGAAATGATCATCCTGAGAGAAACAGAAAGCTAGATAAATAACCCTAACCCCAACTCTCTCTAGTCTAACATGTCAACACTAACTCTCTCTAGTCTAACATGTCAACACTAACTCTCTCTAGTCTAACATGTCAACACTAACTCTCTCTAGTCTAACATCTCGACATTAACTCTCTCTAGTCTAACATCTCGACACTAACTCTCTCTAGTCTAACATCTCGACACTAACTCTCTCTAGTCTAACATCTCAACACTAACTCTCTCTAGTCTAACATCTCAACACTAACTCTCTAGTCTAACATCTCAACACTAACTCTCTCTAGTCTAACATCTCAACACTAACTCTCTAGTCTAACATCTCAACACTAACTCTCTCTAGTCTAACATGTCAACACTAACTCTCTCTAATCTAACATCTCAACACTAACTCTCTCTAGTCTAACATGTCAACACTAACTCTCTCTAGTCTAACATCTCGACATTAACTCTCTCTAGTCTAACATCTCGACACTAACTCTCTCTAGTCTAACATCTTGACACTAACTCTCTCTAGTCTAACATCTCGACACTAACTCTCTCTAGTCTAACATCTCGACACTAACTCTCTCTAGTCTAACATCTCAACACTAACTCTCTCTAGTCTAACATCTCGACACTAACTCTCTCTAGTTTAACATCTCGACACTAACTCTCTCTAGTCTAACATCTCGACACTAACTCTCTCTAGTCTAACAAAAAGAAACAGAAAGCTAGATAAATATACATAAAGAAAAAGCAGTCCCTTCTCACGTTAACAGACGCTTTGAACGTTACCTTGGTATCTATCAGTCACACCCTCACGTTACCTTGGTATCTATCAGCCACACCCTCACGTTACCTTGGTATCTATCAGCCACACCCTCACGTTACCTTGGTATCTATCAGCCACACCCTCACGTTACCTTGGTATCTATCAGCCACACCCTCACGTTACCTTGGTATCTATCAGCCACACCCTCACGTTACCTTGGTATCTATCAGTCGCACCCTCACGTTACCTTGGTATCTATCAGTCGCACCCTCACGTTACCTTGGTATCTATCAGCCAGCCCCCAGCCCCTATAACATAGTGATCAGGTGTAACCTGTCAGATACATAGTTTTTTCATTGTGCTTTATTTAAACCCTCAAAGTCTAAGGGATTGACCTGCTGTGAGTTCAGTAAGCTTTCTGTTAGCCCTGGCAGCACCTTGATAAGAGTCAGCCTGTTGGAGTCCAGGTGCAGCGCCCGTAGCCTCCGAAGATCCTGGAAGGCGGAGGGAAGGATCTGGCTGATTGTGTTCCTGCTCAGCGTCAGGTGAAGAAGGCTCGTCATGTTGGCAAAGTCCCGCTTCCGCACCGCTGTGATAAAGTTCTCAGCCAATCGCAGCTCCACAGTGCGGCGGTCGATGGCAGCGGGGACGAATAGGAGGCCCGTTTTGGCACACAGGATGGCGAGGGACGGGGAGAGGCCTTGGCACATGCAGCGCTTCGGACAGGGCTGCCCCCTGGTGGCCAGGGCGAGCAACAACAGGGACAGCACCACACGCTCCATCCTGTTACACAGACGCAATAGTGTTAGCATGAGGGCATGAATCAGAGACTGTCCCTAGTGGACAGGGCTGGTAAACACAGGAACACCAGACTGTGATTCTCACCAGATATACATAATCAACAGGGAAGAAACATCAGGGACTAGCATAATCCTGAAACATTGAACACAAAATTGTACATATTTCCATTGTGCTTGATACTAGAACAATGGACAAAACACACATAGTTAGGGTCAGGGTTAGGGATGCACCGATCACGCTTTTTCATGGCCGATTCTGATTACCATTTGTTATGCTAGCCTGTCCCACAGAAACAGAGCTAGCTCCCACCAACAACTGAAGACTAAGCCATGCTTAAAAACATTCACCCGGGCCGCGGGAGCTTTGAAAAGGTTAGGGTTATGGTTAAGGCTTTTCATGCCCTCATGAAAAGCCATGCTTAAAAACATTCACCCAGGCCGTGGGAGCTTTGAAAAGGTTAGGGTTAGGGTTAGGGTTTGGGTTAAGGCTTTTCATGCCCTCATGAAAAGCCATGTTTAAAAACATCCACCCGGGCCGCGGGAGCTTTGAAAAGGTTAGGGTTAGGGTTAGGGCTATGGTTAAGGCTTTTCATGCCCTCATGAAAAGCCATGTTTAAAAACATCCACCCGGGCCGCGGGAGCTTTGAAAAGGTTAGGGTTAGGGTTATGGTTAAGGCTTTTCATGCCCTCATGAAAAGCCATGTTTAAAAACATTCACCCAGGCCGTGGGAGCTTTGAAAAGGTTAGGGTTAGGGCTATGGTTAAGGCTTTTCATGCCCTCATGAAAAGCCATGTTTAAAAACATTCACCCAGGCCGTGGGAGCTTTGAAAAGGTTAGGGTTAGGGTTATGGTTAAGGCTTTTCATGCCCTCATGAAAAGCCATGCTTGAAAACATTCACCCAGGCCGTGGGAGCTTTGAAAAGGTTAGGGTTAGGGTTTGGGTTAGGGTTAGGGTTAGGGTTAGGGTGCCCTCATGAAAAGCCATGTTTAAAAATATTCACCCGGGCCGTGGGAACTTTGAAAAGGTTTGCGTTACTGGGAAACTTTTAGACGTATATTCTTGTCAGTATGAGATTGGTGATTTCTGCTTTGAATAACTACAATAGCACAAGCTGATTATTGAGCTAGGCAGCTACATACTTAGCAACAGAGGTTGGGACGGTTCATAAATCTGCTTATCAAAGGGTGTGGGCAAGGCTAGTTGAAACATTTAAAATTGTTCTTGTCATTCCGGCTTTCTTTTTCAGAGTAAACTGTTGTCAAAAAAGGTGGACTTCAAACTTTTTTCTTGTTATTGTGAAGAAAGCTAGCTAGCTAGCTAGCTAGCACGCTGTGCTGCCGTTTGCTAAGCAGCACGTGAACACTCAGATTGGCCAGACTGGGGATCCAGGCTTTTATTAATGCTATGCTGTAGTCCGGGATTCCATGAAAATCCATCTTCTTTCTGTGTATTTACAAGGCAGCCCTGATACAGTGAGTGCTGGTGTGGGTTTCAGCTTAATGCATAGGATCAGGCTGCAGTGTCAGGCACCATTACTCTGGGCTGCATGAGGAGGGGGGGTCTGAGAAAACAGCTGTGGTATCACATTGGTAATCTCAGGTACCAGGTGTGTTTCCTGCAAGGTCAATGATGTCTCAGGTACCAGGTGTGTTTCCTGTAAGGTCAATGATGTCTCAGGTACCAGGTTTGTTTCCTGTAAGGTCAATGATGTCTCAGGTACGAGGTGTGTTTCCTGTAAGGTCAATGATGTCTCAGGTACCAGGTGTGTTTCCTGTACGGTCAATGATGTCTCAGGTACCAGGTGTGTTTCCTGTAAGGTCAATGATGAGATGGAAATCCTTTCTACTATGTTCCACACATATATGGGGTAATGTGCTATCCAATGGTTCTGCGTTCTGCTACAGTTGAGAATAGTTCCTTTACAAATTCCCCACCATATTTACAACAACGCAACATTGATGTGAACTCCAATTTATATCTTAAGAAACTTGACTCTCTCTTGCTCCGTCAGGCTTTTTAATAATCTGTAATTTGGAGAATTTATACTGTTTTGAGGATAGGATTGGTTTTTCATGTATAATCATGTGTGTGTATATATATATATATATATATATATATATATATATATATATATATATATATATATATATACACTGCTCCAAAAAATTAAAGGAACACTTTTTAATCAGAGTATTGCATGAAGTCAATTAATCTTCTGGGCTATTGATCTGGTCAGTTAAGTAGCAGAGGGGGTTGTTCATCAGTTTCAGCTGCTTTGGTGTTAATGAAATTGACAACAGGTGCACTAGAGGGGCAACAATGAGATGACCCCCAAAACAGGAATGGTTTTCCAGGTAGAGGCCACTGAAATTGTTTCCCTCCTCATCTTTTCTGACTGTTTTTCACTAGTTTTGCATTTGGCTAGGGTCAGTGTCACTACTGGTAGTATGAGGCGATACCTGGACCCCACAGAGGTTGCACAGGCAGTCCAACTCCTCCAGGATGGCACATCAATACGTGCCATTGCCAGAAGGTTTGCTGTGTCTCCCAGCACAGTCTCAAGAGTATGGAGGAGATTCCAGGATACCGGCAGTTACTCTAGGAGAGCTGGACAGGGCCGTAGAAGGTCCTTAACCCATCAGCAGGACCGGTATCTGCTCCTTTGTGCATGGAGGAACAGGATGAGCCCTACAAAATGACCGCCTGCAGGCCACTGGTGTGAATGTCTCTGACCAAAAAATCAGAAACAGACTTCATGAGGGTGGCCTGAGGGCCCGACGTCCTCTAATGGGCCCTGTGCTCACTGCCCGGCACCATGGAGCTCGATTGGCATTTGCCATAGAACACTAGATTTGGCAGGTCCGCCACTGGCACCCTGTGCTTTTCACAGATGAGGGCAGGTTCACTCTGAGCATGTGACAGACGTGAAAGAGTCTGGAGAAGCTGTGGAGAACGTTACGCTGCCTGTAACATCGTCCAGCATGACCGGTTTGGTGGTGGGTCCGTGATGGTCTGGGGAGGCATATCCATGGAGGGACGCACAGACCTCTACAGGCTAGACAACGGCACCCTGACTGCCATTAGGTATCGGGATGAAATCCTTGGACCCATTGTCAGCCCCTACGCTGGTGCAGTGGGCCCTGGGTTCCTCCTGGTGCACGACAATGCCCGGCCTCATGTGGCGAAAGTATGCAGGCAGTTCCTGGAGGATGAAGGAATTGATACCATTGACTGTCCCCACGCTCGCCTGACCTAAATCCAATAGAACACCTCTGGGACATGTTTCGGTCCATCCGACGCCGCCAGGTTGCACCTCAGACTGTCTAGGAGCTCAGTGATGCCCTGTTCCAGATCTGGGAGGAGATACCCCAGGACACCATCCGTCGTCTCATTAGGAACATGCCCCGACATTGTCAGGCATGCATACAAGCACGTGGGGGCAATACACAGTACTGAGTACCATTTTTAGTTGCTGCAATGGAATTTCAGCAAAATGGACTAGCCTGCCGCATCATTTTTTCACTTTGATTTTCGGGGTGTCTTTGAATTCAGCCCTCTGTAGGTTGATGATTTTCATTTCCATCAAACGATGTGGCATCCTTTCGTTCCTCACTCATTACCCAGTCCATATCAGTATAGATATCCAGCATGATTTTTTCCCCCCATTGAGATCTGATGTGGTTTCAAAGTGTTCGTTCAATTTTTTTGAACACTGTATATATACAGTGGGGCCAAAAAGTATTTAGTCAGCCACTGATTGTGCAAGTTCTCCTACTTAGAAAGATGAGAGAGGTCTGTAATTTTCATCATAGGTACACTTCAACTATGAGAGACAAAAATGAGAAAATGTATTTGTAAATTATGGTGGAAAATAAGTATTTGGTCAATGACAAAAGTTCAACTCAATACTTTGTAACATAACCTTTGTTGGCAATGACAGAGGTCAAACGTTTCCTGTAAGTCTTCACCAGGTTTGCACACACTGTAGCTGGTATTTTGGCCCATTCCTCCATGCAGATCTCCTCTAGAGCAGTCATGTTTTGGGGCTGTCGCTGGGCAACACGGACTTTCAACTCCCTCCACAAATTTTCTATGGGGTTGAGGTCTGGAGACTGGCTAGGCCACTCCAGGACCTTGAAATGCTTTTTACGGAGCCACTCCTTCGTTGCCCGAGCGGTGTGTTTGGGATCATTGTCATGCTGGAAGACCCAGCCACATTCCATCTTAAATGCTCTCACTGATGGAAGGAGGTTTTGGCTTAAAATCTCACGATACATGGCCCCGTTCATTCTTCCCTTAACACAGATCAGTCGTCCTGTCCCCTTGGCAGTAAAACAGCCCCAAAGCATGATGTTTCCACTCCCATGCTTCACAGTAGGTATGGTGTTCTTGGGATGCAACTCAGCATTCTTCTTCCTCCAAACACGACGAGTTGAGTTTTTACCAAAAAGTTCTATTTTGGTTTCATCTGACCACATGATATTCTCCCAATCCTCTTCTGGATCATCCAGATGCTCTCTGTCAAACTTCAGACGGGCCTGGACATGTACTGGCTTAAGCAGGGGGACACGCCTGGCACTGCAGGATTTGAGTCCCTCTCGGCGTAGTGTGTTACTGATGGTAGCCTTTGTTACTTTGGTCCCAGCTCTCTGCAGGTCATTCATCAGATCATTCTCATGATCATTTTGACCCCACGGGATGAGATCTTGCGTGGGGCCCCAGATCGAGGGAGATTATCAATGGTCTTGTATGTCTTCCATTTTCTTACAATTGCTCCCACAGTTGATCTATTCACACCAACCTGCTTGCCTATTGCAGATTCACTCTTCCCAGCCTGGTGCAGGTCTACAATTTTCTTCCTGGTGTCCTTCGACAGCTCTTTGGTCTTGGCCATGGTTGAGTTTGGAGTCTGACTGTTTGAGGCTGTGGACAGGTGTCTTTTATACAGATGACGAGGTCAAACAGGTTCTATTAATACAGGTAACGAGTGGAGGACAGAAGAGCTTCTTAAAGAAGAAGTTACAGGTCTGTGAGAGCCAGAAATCTTGCTTGTTTGTGGGTGACCAAATACTTATTTTCCACCATCATTTACAAATAAATTCTTTAAAAATCCTACAATGTGATTTCCTGGATTTTTTTTCTCATTCTAGTCTCTCATAGTTGAAGTGTACCTATGATGAAAATTACAGACCTCTCTCATCTTTCTAAGTAGGAGAACGTGCACAATCAGTGGCTGACTAAATACTTTTTGGCCCCACTGTATATACACTGCTCAAAAAAATTGAATGAACACTTTGAAACCACATCAGATCTCAATGGGGGGAAAAAATCATGCTGGATATCTATACTGATATGGACTGGGTAATGAGTGAGGAACGAAAGGATGCCACATCGTTTGATGGAAATGAAAATGATCAACCTACAGAGGGCTGAATTCAAAGACACCCCGAAAATCAAAGTAAAAAAATGATGCGGCAGGCTAGTCCATTTTGCTGAAATTCCATTGCAGCAACTCAAAATGGTACTCAGTACTGTGTATTGCCCCCACGTGCTTGTATGCATGCCTGACAATGTCGGGGCATGTTCCTAATGAGACGACGGATGGTGTCCTGGGGTATCTCCTCCCAGATCTGGAACAGGGCATCACTGAGCTCCTAGACAGTCTGAGGTGCAACCTGGCGGCGTCGGATGGACCGAAACATGTCCCAAAAGTGTTCTATTGGATTTAGGTCAGGCGAGCGTGGGGGCCAGTCAATGGTATCAATTCCTTCATCCTCCAGGAACTGCCTGCATACTTTCGCCACATGAGGCCGGGCATTGTCGTGCACCAGGAGGAACCCAGGGCCCACTGCACCAGCGTAGGGGCTGACAATGGGTCCAAGGATTTCATCCCGATACCTAATGGCAGTCAGGGTGCCGTTGTCTAGCCTGTAGAGGTCTGTGCGTCCCTCCATGGATATGCCTCCCCAGACCATCACGGACCCACCACCAAACCGGTCATGCTGAACGATGTTACAGGCAGCGTAACGTTCTCCACAGCTTCTCCAGACTCTTTCACGTCTGTCACATGCTCAGAGTGAACCTGCCCTCATCTGTGAAAAGCACAGGGTGCCAGTGGCGGACCTGCCAAATCTAGTGTTCTATGGCAAATGCCAATCGAGCTCCACGGTGCCGGGCAGTGAGCACAGGGCCCACTAGAGGACGTCGGGCCCTCAGGCCACCCTCATGAAGTCTGTTTCCGATTATTTGGTCAGAGACATTCACACCAGTGGCCTGCAGGCAGTCATTTTGTAGGGCTCATCCTGTTCCTCCATGCACAAAGGAGCAGATACCGGTCCTGCTGATGGGTTAAGGACCTTCTACGGCCCTGTCCAGCTCTCCTAGAGTAACTGCCGGTCTCCTGGAATCTCCTCCATACTCTTGAGACTGTGCTGGGAGACACAGCAAACCTTCTGGCAATGGCACGTATTGATGTGCCATCCTGGAGGAGTTGGACTGCCTGTGCAGCCTCTGTGGGGTCCAGGTATTGCCTCATGCTACCAGTAGTGACACTGACCCTAGCCAAATGCAAAACTAGTGAAAAACAGTCAGAAAAGATGAGGAGGGAAACAATTTCAGTGGCCTCTACCTGGAAAACCATTCCTGTTTTGGGGGTCATCTCATTGTTGCCCCTCTAGTGCACCTGTTGTCAATTTCATTAACACCAAAACAGCTGAAACTGATTAACAACCCCCTCTGCTACTTAACTGACCAGATCCATAGCCAAGAAGATTAATTGACTTCATGCAATACTCTGATTAAAAAGTGTTCCTTTAATTTTTTGGAGCAGTGTATATATTATATATATATATATATATATATATATATATATATATATATGTATATAAAGAGAGAGAGAGAGAGAGAGAAGACAGGGGAGATTCAAACAGGGAGAGAAAGAGAGGGACGTGTATAGCACTTTTCAGAAAATATGATATTAATATTGTAATCTTATTAAAGCTCCAAAGTAAGGGAGGAGGACAGGAGGACAGGAGGGAGAGATGGGAGGATAGAAGGGTGGGTAAAGGGAGGGAGAGATAGATGGATGGAAGGATGGGTAAAAGGAGGGAGAGATGGAAGGATGGGTAAAGGGAGGGAGAGATGGAAGGATGGGTAAAGGGAGGGAGAGATGGATGGATGGAAGGATGGGCAAAGGGAGGGAGAGATGGAAGGATGGAAGGATGGGTAAAGGGAGGGAGAGATGGATGGATGGATGGATGGATGGATGGGTAAAGGGAGGGAGAGATGGAAGGATGGGTAAAGGGAGGGAGAGATGGAAGGATGGGTAAAGGGAGGGAGAGATGGATGGATGGAAGGATGGGCAAAGGGAGGGAGAGATGGAAGGATGGGTAAAGGGAGGGAGAGATGGAAGGATGGAAGGATGGGTAAAGGGAGGGAGAGATGGAAGGATGGGTAAAGGAAGAGAGAGATGGAAGGATGGGTAAAGGAAGGGAGAGATGGAAGGATGGGTAAAGGGAGGGAGAGATGGAAGGATGGAAGGATGGGTAAAGGGAGGGAGAGATGGAAGGATGGAAGGATGGGTAAAGGGAGGGAGAGATGGAAGGATGGAAGGATGGGTAAAGGGAGGGAGAGATGGAAGGATGGGTAAAGGAAGGGAGAGATGGAAGGATGGGTAAAGGGAGGGAGAGATGGAAGGATGGAAGGATGGGTAAAGGGAGGGAGAGATGGAAGGATGGGTAAAGGGAGGGAGAGATGGAAGGATGGGTGGAAGGATGGGTAAAGGGTGGGCAAAGGGAGGGAGAGAGGGAAGGATGGGTAAAGGGAGGGAGAGATGGAAGGATGGGTAAAGGGAGGGAGAGATGGAAGGATGGGTTAAGGGAGGGAGAGATGGAAGGATGGGTAAAGGGAGGGAGAGATGGATGGATGGAAGGAGGAAGAAAACAAAGTGCTTCAGCAGAATGGAGCATTTATCAAGACATGGGTGCACGCCAAGATCTCATTGGCTAGGCAGCACTCCGAGCCGGCGTATCATAGCAACGGAAAATGAGCCAAGGTGTGTGTGTGTGTGTGTGGGGTGAGAAGAGAGATTGGCTCTGAAATCCTGTAAATAGTGGATCTGTAGTCAGGAGGAGTTCCCTAGCCGTGCACTGTCTACTTAGCTCTCCTTTAACCCAACCTGGTCTAGACAGATCCTATAGTAAAACACACGTCACTAATGGTTCAGTCTACAGAGATAGAACACACATCACTAATGGTTCAGTCTACAGAGATAGAACACACATCACTAATGGTTCAGTCTACAGAGATAGAACACACATCACTAATGGTTCAGTCTACAGAGATAAAACACACATCACTAATGGTTCGGTCTACAGAGACAGAACCATTCAGGAGGAGACATCTACAGACACTCCCCCAGAGCCAATCAGGAGGAGACATCTACAGTCACTCCCCCAGAGCCAATCAGGAGGAGACATCTACAGACACGCCCCCAGAGCCAATCAGGAGGAGACATATACAGACACTCCCCCAGAGCCAATCAGGAGGAGACACATACCTCTATCTGATCTGGACCAACATGGATGATGAATCCTCTGCTGCTAAGGACATGGGACCCATTGGTACTGGTACTGGTACTGGTGCTGTTACTGGTCCAACCTGGATAGACGCAGAAACAACATCATTATAGCTTTAAGCCTTTCCTCCCTAACAGCCCGTAACATACACCTCACCACACAAGAACAGAGGGGCCACAAACAAGCTTTAACCCTAACCCTAACCCTAACCCTGACCCTAACCAACTCTCTCTAGTCTAACATCTCAACACTAACTCATTTTTCACTTTCAATTTAAATAAGCTTTATTGACATGAAATACAGAATTGTAATTATTGTCAAAGCATTGACAACAATAACTCTCTCTCTGTCTCTTTCTCTCTCTCTTTTCCCTCTTTTGTTCTTCTCTTCTTTCCCATCCGCCCTTACCCTATCTATACTGTCTATATTTGGGCTTGGCAGAAAGACTTGTCTTACTCACACTGGTTTCATAATGAGACAGTCATAATCATTACAATCATAATAAAACACTTTCTTCATTAAAACCTCCATCTGGTCGGCTCCGTTCCCTACCAGTCACACACACACACACACACACACACACACACATACACACAATTACAATCACACACACACACACACACACGTACATACACACACACACACACACACACACACACACACACACATATATAATCACACACACACACACACACACACACATGCACACACACACAGACACACACACACAGACACACACACACACACACACGTATGTACACACACACACACACACACATACATATACACACAATTACAATCACACACACACACACACACACGTACATACACACACACACACAAACACACATACACACAATTACAATCACACACACACACACACACACACACTCAAACACACACACTCACAAACACACAATTACAATCACAAACACACGTATGTACACACACGAGGGTCCTACTCAAGTCCCAGATTGTATCCTCTCTCAGCAGTGGAGGATAATTACAGCCACAGTGAGAGGGACCAATAAGGTCTCAACTGCCTGCCTGCCTGCCTGCCTGCCTGCCTGCCTGCCTGCCTGCCTGCCTGCCTGCCTGCCTGCCTGCCTGCCTGCCTGCCTGTCTGCCTGCTTGCCTGTCGAAGCATACTGACAGAATAGAATGAAAATAATTTCATTGCCAGGAAAAGGATTTGTGAAAAAGCTTATAATTTCATTGTAACTGCTTTAGAAACAGCCCATAATACAACAGGCGTGGCACATTGCTATGCCACAAGCTTAAGCAACGTAAACATAATCTACATTTGGCAATGGCACAAAGCCAATGGATGCCCTTAGATTACAGAGACATTTTCAGATGAATTGAACATTATGGAGTTACGGGGTGAGTTATAAATAACACAATCCCAGAAATGATACAAATGTGGAGTGTTGGGACCATGGAGTAGATTGAGTCCAGCAGCCAGTTAATCCAGACTATACATAGCAACACAACGCGCAGGACCAATGAGAAAAGTCCATCCCTATTGTTTCCTGTGCTGAATAGAGGCTCTTCTAAACTGACCAGACATGTTCCTGTCCTCATTCTAAACTGACCAGACATGTTCCTGTCCTCATTCTAAACGGATCAGACATGTTCCTGTCCTCATTCTAAACGGATCAGACATGTTCCTGTCCTCATTCTAAACTGACCAGACATGTTCCTGTCCTCATTCTAAACTGACCAGACATGTTCCTGTCCTCATTCTAAACGGATCAGACATGTTCCTGTCCTCATTCTAAACTGAATACCAGACATGTTCCTGTCCTCATTCTAAACGGATCAGACATATTCCCGTCCTCATTCTAAACTGAATACCAGACATGTTCCTGTCCTCATTCTAAACTGAATACCAGACATGTTCCTGTCCTCATTCTAAACTGAATACCAGGCATGTTCCTGTCCTCATTCTAAACTGAATACCAGACATGTTCCTGTCCTCATTCTAAACTGAATACCAGGCATGTTCCTGTCCTCATTCTAAACTGAATACCAGACATGTTCCTGTCCTCATTCTAAACTGAATACCAGGCATGTTCCTGTCCTCATTCTAAACTGAATACCAGAGATGTTCCTGTCCTCATTCTAAACTGAATACTAGACATGTTCCTGTCCTCATTCTAAACTGAATACTAGACATGTTCCTGTCCTCATTCTAAACTGAATACCAGAACAGTGGTTCAGCACAGAGGTTATTCGTTTTTGGTCTCAATGAGAGGATGACATTGCCCCATAGCATACTACAGGTAGTTGCTATAGTGGAGGAGAGGTGTCTGCAGGGGGAGAGAGGGGGGTGGCTAGCAAGAGAGCAGAGTGTCTGCTGGGTAATATTCCACTGTAACTGGAGTTCAGTGAAGCACTCTGTTCACCAAGGGAGGCAGAACGAGAGAGGGGGTGAGAGAGGGTGGGAAAGGGAAAGAGATGGAGATAGTAGGAGAGAAAGAGGGGGAGAGAGATAGAGTGAGAGAGGGAAAGAGGGAGGGAGGGGGAGAGAGAGGGGGGAGGGGGATGGTGAGAGGGAGAGAGAGGGGGGGATAGTGAGAGGGAGAGACGGGAAGAGAGAGAGAGGGGGGAGGGGGATAGTGAGAGGGAGAGAGAGGGGGAGGGGGATGGTGAGAGGGAGAGAGAGGGGGATAGTGAGAGGGAGAGAGTGGGGGGGGATAGTGAGAGAGAGATAGAGTGAGAGAGGGAAAGAGGGAGAGTGGGGGAGAAATGAGTGCCTTGCTATTAACGTGTCTTGCTGGAGTAACCAACCAGAACGCAGCAGGAAACGTTCTGCCTGAATATCTTCAAATTAGAATGTAGAAGAAGAAAACTGGAGTTGCTTCCTGTAGAGAACAGCCTAATGATACCAATGTACTGGTAGCACAATAATCTTCATAACAGCAATAGTCCGTCTGATCGGTGGTTTGAATAGGTCTCCTCTGTAGCAAGCAGTTAGAAGTCCCAGGAGCTCCAAGGCACAGCACATAATAAATGACCACTCGGGTTCAGCTGTACTTAGAAAGTGGTCCTTCTGCAGTTAGATTCATTCTGTGTTTATTTTAAAGCTAGTTAAAACATGCAAAACCTGTCAAATTAGATTAAAGGTGTATTTACTGTTAGGCTAACTTGAAGGCACACTATAATACTCCTAATGTATACCTCATCATTTGGAACACAAATTGAGAATGCGTGTCGGTCTTGTGAAACCCCTTGAGCCAACATTGATGATAGTAACTTGTTAGTGGTTGACATACTGGTATGACATCACAAAACAGCAAATATTAACAAGCCATTTGTAGGAACCAAAATGATCAACCTGGTTGACATAGCAACAGAACAAGGAGCTCCCTCCAATAAACTACAACTCTAACATCCAATCAGATAGCAGCGTGCTACTGTGCTTACTAAGCAAGTGAACACTTTGTTCAGATTCTGGTACACAGAATATTCATATTTATAAGTTATTTATTCATAAGTTAATATTTATAAACAAACAATTCTTTTTACTCTGGGGACTTTCCCTGCAAAAGATAACCTTGGAACTAACGGTGTGTTTGTGGGTGTGTTTTTTGTGTGTGTGTTTGATAGAAAATGTACGTATCTGCAGCTTTTCCACTCCGAAGCAAATAAAGTTCAGCTCAGCAGAACGCACGCACGCGCACACACAGACACACACACACACACACACACACACACACAGAGAGAGAGAGAAACGGACCCACACACACATATGCAACACACTGCACTGTATACAAACACATCCCACACAAACAGTGGAATGCATTAACCCCTTCCACCCCCCTGTTTGTGTGAGAGCTGGCCCACATGAGGATGGATTCACCAGGTTGTGTTCACAAGGATGTTGTGACAAAAACACAATTAAGCAGATGAAACAAATGTATTTCATTTTTTATAAATATGTAGACATGTTCACACATTTTTTTATCATACAAATGTTTATCGTTTTTGCATGGATGTGCATTCCTGCTACCGATTGCATTTGTGAATGTTGATATTTTTAAGTTTCCTGCCAGAGCTTGACTCACACATGCATATATTTTTTTTAAATAACGTTCTCGTCAAGCATTCAGATGGAGCTTTCCATTTGCTTATTTTTTTCACATTTATATAAAACACAAAATACTTGTTTGTAAGGATGTCCCGATCGGATGCCGAGCATTGGTATCCGGCCGATATCAATTTTTTTTTGAAGTATCGGTATTAGCTATAGAGCTCCGGACGTCACGTGACTCCTTTTGTTTATGCCGCCAATGTGGCAGTAAAAAAACTACAAAAATGAATGGCGCCAGCGTGAATTTACAGCTGTCCGAGTTCACCGCCCACTTTATTCCCAATCATATTGAACGATATGTTGAGAACATATATAGATTAAACGTTAGTGACCCCTATAATGCCCCCGGAGTTATTTTCTATTCTTTTTTTTTTTTGCGTAACTTCTTTTACTAGCCCCACACAATAATTCAGGGTTTGAATTTTCTTTTTGTATAATAAAATCGTCAGTAACAGTAACCTTCAAAAAGGTCGCTTATAAAAATGAAACATATTGATACAAATCAAACGATATCAACATTGTATTTTTTAACGTTATCTGACATGAAGTGGAAACTACTACACAAGCGGAATCCGTTACTTTGTACATCCCATCGTTACGTTTTCCTCTGTTTGCTTCGAGCACGTTTTATGGCAGTAATCCATTTTTGTCTTCTTTCAAGATCTGTAGAAATACGATAAAATGCACACACTTTTACTTGTCCACATTTGTTCTGGCACCCAGCGCACAACAGCTGCCCACCATAGTCGCCGCAACAGGCTAATTTGGATAGCTGTCCTGCCAATATGGCGGTTTTTGAGTTTGACAGTGGAACGCTGTGACTGCGTGAGGTCAACCGCCGGAGCTCTATATTAAGTCGACGAATTACGAAACTTTCGATTGTCACAAACCACTAGACATTTCATCCACAATCTGCGACAGAGAGGTACGTCTTATGTAGTAAACAAAATGCCAAAATGTCCGCTGTATTACTTTGTTTTATTTTTGTAAGACCTTCCGATTAGTGGTTAAGCCTACTCTATCACCGATGCGTGCTAACGGTAGCCTACACGCATACACATTTGCACAACGTAATGAGCGCTACAGTACCTCCGTTACACATGGGGTCAATGTATCAGTTACATAATACCATCAAAGCAGTCAGGGGACAATAGATAGGACAGAAATAGATTCCGTTTGCACTCCCTTTTATTTTCCTTTTATTTACATTTCTAAAATCGTTCATTCACACAGGCAAAGGTTCACAGTCAATGTTCCGGGTGTCGGCATTCAGTGTCATGCGATAAAGACGTCCCTGGGTTAAACCATTTCCAGGGGGTAAAACTCCATAGGGAATACTGATGCTGTTGTTTTGAATTGGTTTTGCTAACTTGCACAACACACTGTGTAGCTGTGTCTAGGAAAATACAAATATCGGATCGATACTCGCTATCGGTAGATACTGAATATGAAAATATCGGATTGGATCGGAGGCCAAAAAAACCTGGATCGGGACATCCCTACTTGTTTGTCTATTGAAAAAGACATTTCTGAAACGAGTAACTTATATATGAATCCCTTAATACATTTGTGAAGCGTATTGCATTCATTTGTGAATATTGATAGGAATCTAATTCCATGACCTTACAGTAAACTACGTGAGCAGAGTTATCAGCAGAGCTACACCAGATAATTACTCAACAATTGTCTGCCAAAATTATGGGATAGCTGCCATGGTAACGGCTGGTAGCTGGGAATGGGAATGACTCGGCGAATAGCGGAGGGGATGCCAGCTTCTGAAGCTGCAGCAGCTGATACATACTCTATCATACGCACGCACGCACGCACACACACACACGCCCAAAAACAACACAGGCATATAAATTATAATATATTGTTGCAGCCTTTATTTGGTTTTGTTTCACTGTACCACTGCATCAAACCACTGTAACAGCAGGTCAAAGCCGTTAAAAAAAAAAAAAAAGATCAAGCAATTAGGCAGTCCAATATTCAAATTTTTGTTTGTTTAGAAAACGTTTATTAATAAAACAAATTCATAAATTGTCAGTTTGTGTACAATTGCACGTTTTAATGTCGCAAACAGGTTTTTCATTTGACCAAGTTGTTACTTCCGTTTAGCCAGCTGCTTCTGTCGGAAAGCCTAAACATCATACAGCCCACTTTGACATTAGTGTTCTTTAAAATTGTGATGAAAATAATGGATATTTTGCCTTAGATAGCTGGTAAAAGTCATTGCCTTTAAAGTTTTGACAATTATTTCCCTAATTCAAGGGTCAATAATAAAACCGTGGACTCTGAAAACAGCCAATGTGTCAAACCACTTATTGTTTTTGGCACGTGGTCCCAAGGTTCCAAAAACTCTACAGCTCTAAACAAAGTTGGCAATTTAACTTAAACACTAGCAGCGCACCACTTAGTGCCCATTTCCTTAGGAGCATATAGCCCACCACTGTAACAGACTAGCATTATATCACTGTAACTAACTAACAGGCTAGCATTATACCACTGTAACAGACTATTAGGCTAGCATTATACCACTGTAATAAGCTAACAAGCTAGCATTATACCACTGAACAGAGAGATAGACGGGAAAACAAAAGAACAGAGAGAGAGATAGACAGACAGACAGACAGGTTTTGCCATCAATCTAGGCTATCAGGTTTCAACTGTCAGGTCTGGTATGTCAATTCAGGCTGACGGGACAACAACCAGGAGATAAGTGCTCTTCTGAGGCAGGGCACGCACGCACACACACACGCACACACACGCTGTAAAGAGCAGAAAGTGCAGCGTTGGCAGCTGCCTTTCTCGCTAAATGTCTGGGATGTGAAGGTATAAAGAGGTGAAGCAACACGGTCACAGACGGTGAAAAGTGCAGCACTGTAGTTGGTGAGCAACCAATTCTATAAGAGTGTGTCACAATCCATCAAAATACAGTGAAGTCCTCTTAGAACATTACAGCTTTTTTTCAATTGCTAAAACACTAAAATGACACATAAAGCACAGTTATTGAAACTGACACTCAAGAGATCAAAACCTCAACCCAGATCTGCACAACTATAAGCACATTCTCAGCCTCACACTTTTTTCATAACATTACACACAGTGCTTTCCAAAACTCTACACACAGTTATCTACATAAGACACAGGAATCTGAAATAAAGTTACTTGTTTGCCCTTTCAAAACACTACCATTCGAAATGCTACACCCGTGGACCAATTGTCCAATGCACGTGCCACTAGAGCTGGCCGATTTGGCCTAAAAAAGAAATCACGTTATGGACGATTTCGATTATAATCTCGATTTTTCTTGTATATTCTGTAAACAAACTTAAAAATAGTGTAAAGTGTTTTAAATAAGTTTTTTTTTTATTTATGAAATGAAAATTTAGACTGTGTTCATAACCAGTCTAGCCATATTCATGTGCACTCAAACTGACACTCCTGTCAAAATTGCAGCTAAATGGGAAAATGTAATTACTCAAAAACTTTGGAAATACAATGGATGTAAAAACTATCTGGATGAGTTGGAACATTTTCGCGAGACGTGGAAATAACCAAACTATTTAAAAAAAAACGATGAACTATTCCTCTGACTGCTGTTACGCGACTCTCCCTTCATGCTTTCAATCGCTCGTGCAACACATCATGCTAACTCCACATTCAAATTATTCGATTTAATCGTAAAATTGCTGAGCCCTACGTTGCCCCTGACCAAACACCTATGTCAACTGCCAATCAGGATGTTAACACTGTCCAGCCAGGGAAGATATTGCCTGTGATGTTGATGAGGTGCTGTGGCCAGACCCAGCTAGGCGGGGAAATGCAACCTATGTACTTTTCTTTCCTCGGGTGGTTTCCCCCCTTGTATATTCTGTTCTCAAAGTTCTTTTCTGTTTACTGAATTTGATAGAGAGCATATTTGTTGTTCACACAATGTACTGTAATGTATACTGTATGTACTGTGGATATGTTGTTTTGTTTGTCCACTGGTTTGTGAAGAAAAGTGGAGGCACATTTCAAATTTAGTTTCAACAGTATATTTGTGTTTCTGCACAGATTTCTGTAGACTTGGACATATTTCTCCAGAATTATTTACATACGGAACCATTATGATAAGGCCCTAGAGCACAATGACTTTAACACACACACTAGATAGTTCCATAGAGCACAATGACTTTAACACACACAAACTAGATAGTTCCATAGAGCACAATGACTTTAACACTCTGACTGACGGGGGAGTTAGTTCCAGAGCCTTGGTGCCACTCTGGAGAATGCCCTGTTCCCAAGGCAATGTAGTTTTGACTGTGGGACGATGAGTTGGCCGGCTGTAGATGATCTCAGAGACCTTGTTGGTTGGTATGGGATGAGTAGATCAGTCAGGCAGGAGGGGGCCAGGTTTTGAAGGGCTTTGAAAGTCAGGAGGAGGATTTGTAGTCGATGCGAATATTTTAGCAGTCCAATCAGGCTCCTTTGATCGATTGGTCGATTAGTCGGGTCACCCCTACTTATTGGACACAATACTAACAGAGATCACTTTGATTGTATTTATATTTTATTTTACAGACAACACTGTAGCATCAGTGGCAAAGTCCGCAGCCTGGCTGAGAACACTTCATTTTTCTTGTTTTTTACTAAAACTGCCATTTCGTAAAATTTGGAAGCAGCGGCGGGCCGCCACCACTATGTACATATAGCGGAAACCCTGCCGGCGTTGCTTTATAGGTAACCAGTGCAGGTCATGGAGGAAGGGGTTGATGTGATTCCCCTAAATAGGCTAAGGATAATTATTTATTATTAATAATTATATTATTATATAAACAATATTATATATTGAAGTGGATGCGTTGCTTTATAGGTAGCCAGTGCAGGTCACGGAGGAAGGGGGGTGATGTGATTCCCCTAAATAGGCTAAGGATCATTATTTATTATTATAAATATATATTATTATATAAACAATATTATATATTGTAGTGGATGCGTTGCTTTATAGGTAACCAGTGCAGGTCATGGAGGACGGGGTGATGTGATTCCAGGACTTGGTGTTGGGGAGGAGTCTTGCTGTGGAATTCTGAACCATCTGGAGTTTATGGAGTGAGTGAGAGCCAATGCCAGGGAGGAGTGAGTTGCAGTAGTCAAGTCGACTAGAGATGAAGTGAATAAGGGTTTCAGTGGCAGTGTGAGAGAGGTAGGGTCTTATTTTTGCAATATTGCAAAGGTGGAAGAAAGAGGTTTTGTCAGTGTAAAAGTAGGTAATTATGAGTATGAGCTGCCCCCCAATGTCTAGACCCCCCCTGCTTAGTATTCTATACAGGGTTAGGGTTAGTATTTATACTTCTTGTACTTATGCTTTGTATTCCATACAGGGTTAGAGTTAGTATTTATACTTCTTGTACTTATGCTTTGTATTCTATACAGGGTTAGAGTTAGTATTTATACTTCTTGTACTTATACTTAGTATTCTATACAGGGTTAGAGTTAGTATTTATACTTCGTGTACTTATACTTTGTATTCTATACAGGGTTAGGGTTAGTATTTGTACTTCTTGTACTTATACTTAATATTCTATACAGGGTTAGGGTTAGTATTTATACTTCTTGTACTTATACTTAGTGTTCTATACAGGGTTAGGGTTAGTATTTATACTTTGTGTACTTATACTTAGTATTCTATACAGGGTTAAGGTTAGTATTCATACTTTGTGTACTTATACTTAGTATTCTATACAGGGTTAGAGTTAGTATTTATACTTCTTGTACTTATACTTAGTATTCTATACACGGTTAGAGTTAGTATTTATACTTCTTGTACTTATACTTAGTATTCTATACAGGGTTAGAGTTAGTATTTATACTTCGTGTACTTATACTTTGTATTCTATACAGGGTTAGGGTTAGTATTTGTACTTCTTGTACTTATACTTAGTATTCTATGCAGGGTTAGGGTTAGTATTTATACTTCTTGTACTTATACTTAGTATTCTATACAGGGTTAGGGTTAGTATTTATACTTCTTGTACTTATACTTAGTATTCTATACAGGGTTAGGGTTAGTATTTATACTTCGTGTACTTATACTTAGTATTCTATACAGGGTTAGGGTTAGTATTTATACTTCGTGTACTTATACTTAGTATTCTATACAGGGTTAGGGTTAGTATTTATACTTCTTGTACTTGTACTTTGTATTCTATACAGGGTTAGGGTTAGTATTTATACTTCTTGTACTTATACTTAGTATTCTATACAGGGTTAGGGTTAGTATTTATACTTTGTGTACTTATACTTAGTATTCTATACAGGGTTAGGGTTAGTATTTATACTTTGTGTACTTATACTTAGTATTCTATACAGGGTTAAGGTTAGTATTCATACTTCGTGTACTTATACTTAGTATTCTATACAGGGTTAGGGTTAGTATTTATACTTCGTGTACTTATACTTAGTATTCTATACAGGGTTAGGGTTAGTATTTATACTTCTTGTACTTATACTTAGTATTCTATACAGGGTTAGAGTTAGTATTTATACTTCTTGTACTTATACTTTGTATTCTATACAGGGTTAGAGTTAGTATTTATACTTCTTGTACTTATACTTGGTATTCTATACAGGGTTAGGGTTAGTATTTATACTTCGTGTACTTATACTTGGTATTCTATACAGGGTTAGGGTTAGTATTTATACTTCGTGTACTTATACTTAGTATTCTATACAGGGTTAGGGTTAGTATTTATACTTTGTGTACTTATACTTAGTATTCTATACAGGGTTAGGGTTAGTATTTATACTTTGTGTACTTATACTTAGTATTCTATACAGGGTTAAGGTTAGTATTCATACTTCGTGTACTTATACTTAGTATTCTATACAGGGTTAGGGTTAGTATTTATACTTCGTGTACTTATACTTAGTATTCTATACAGGGTTAGGGTTAGTATTTATACTTCTTGCACTTATACTTTGTATTCTATACAGGGTTAGGGTTAGTATTTATACTTCTTGTACTTATACTTTATTCTATACAGGGTTAGAGTTAGTATTTATACTTCTTGTACTTATACTTAGTATTCTATACAGGGTTAGGGTTAGTATTTATACTTTGTGTACTTATACTTTGTATTCTATACAGGGTTAGGGTTAGTATTTATACTTCGTGTACTTATACTTAGTATTCTATACAGGGTTAGGGTTAGTATTTATACTTCTTGTACTTATACTTTGTATTCTATACAGGGTTAGGGTTAGTATTTATACTTCTTGTACTTATACTTTATTCTATACAGGGTTAGAGTTAGTATTTATACTTCTTGTACTTATACTTAGTATTCTATACAGGGTTAAGGTTAGTATTCATACTTCGTGTACTTATACTTAGTATTCTATACAGGGTTAGGGTTAGTATTTATACTTCGTGTACTTATACTTAGTATTCTATACAGGGTTAGGGTTAGTATTTATACTTCTTGTACTTATACTTTGTATTCTATACAGGGTTAGGCTTAGTATTTATACTTCTTGTACTTATACTTTGTATTCTATACAGGGTTAGAGTTAGTATTTATACTTCTTGTACTTATACTTTGTATTCCATACAGGGTTAGGGTTAGTATTTGTACTTCTTGTACTTATACTTAGTATTCTATACAGGGTTAGAGTTAGTATTTATACTTCTTGTACTTATACTTAGTATTCTATACAGGGTTAGAGTTAGTATTTATACTTCGTGTACTTATACTTTGTATTCTATACAGGGTTAGGGTTAGTATTTGTACTTCTTGTACTTATACTTAATATTCTATACAGGGTTAGGGTTAGTATTTATACTTCTTGTACTTATACTTAGTATTCTATACAGGGTTAGGGTTAGTATTTGTACTTCTTGTACTTATACTTAATATTCTATACAGGGTTAGGGTTAGTATTTATACTTCTTGTACTTATACTTAGTATTCTATACAGGGTTAGGGTTAGTATTTATACTTTGTGTACTTATACTTAGTATTCTATACAGGGTTAAGGTTAGTATTCATACTTTGTGTACTTATACTTAGTATGCAATACAGGGTTAGGGTCCTTAATCTCCTCACCCTCTATTCCACCCCCCCCCCTACCCTCACCCTCTATTCCACTCTCCCCCCTACCCTCACCCTCTATTCCACTCTCCCCCCTACCCTCACCCTCTATTCCACTCTCCCCCCTACCCTCACCCTCTATTCCACTCTCCCCCCTACCCTCACCCTCTATTCCACTTTCCCCCCCTACCCTCACCCTCTATTCCACTCTCCCCCCCTACCCTCACCCTCTATTCCACTCTCCCCCCTACCCTCACCCTCTATTCCACCTCTCCCCCCTACCCTCACCCTCTATTCCACCTCTCCCCCCTACCCTCACCCTCTATTCCACTCTCCCCCCCTACCCTCACCCTCTATTCCACTCTCCCCCCCTACCCTCACCCTCTATTCCACTCTCCCCCCTACCCTCACCCTCTATTCCACTCTCCCCCCCTACCCTCACCCTCTATTCCACTCTCCCCCCCTACCCTCACCCTCTATTCCACTCTCCCCCCCTACCCTCACCCTCTATTCCACTCTCCCCCCCTACCCTCACCCTCTATTCCACTCTCCCCCCTACCCTCACCCTCTATTCCACCCCCCCTCCCCATTTTTCTGGGCATATTAATACACTTGTTAAGAAACTCAGGGTAAAGGTAGGCTTTTATTTTAGGAATAGAGCTTGTTTTACATTTTCTGCCAGGAAGAAACTTGATTGATCAAATTTTTCACCTATAATTGACTACGGAGATGCAGTCTGCCTGTGCATGCATGCCTCTCAGAGTATGTTGCAGTCCATTGATACCGTCTTTCACTGTGCACTACGCTTTGTATGCAACAACAAGTGTCTTACTCATCATTGTGACTTATACAAAATGGCTGGCCTCACTTCTTTGGGATCCCGTAGACCCACTGGCACTTATGTACATACAAAGCCATCACAGAGAAACTCCCTGCATATCTCTGAAGCCTTCTCAAAATGCATCCAGCACATGCAGCCTTCGTTCAATTGGCTTGCTGCTTTTGACTGTTCCTTGCACCAGGGCTGTGTTTGGTAAAAAGGATTTGAAGTTGAAGTTTTATGCCCCCTGCTTCACTTCCTTTGTGCCTGAGACTGATATTTGTACTTGCATTAACTGATAATTGCCAAGTATTTTTTTTACTTCTGAGACTGCTTTATTGGTTTTAATGTTTTTATTGCTTGTTTCTTTGTTTTATGTTTGTTTTAATGTTTTATGCTGGTGTTTTCCTCTTGACCAGGGCTCCCTTGTAAAAGAGATATTTATCTCAAAGGAACTCACCTAGTTAAATAAAGGATAAATACAAATAAAATAAATTCTATGATCCTACCACGACACAACATTCTATCATCCTACCACGAAACAGCATTCTATCATTCTACCACGACACAGCATTCTATCATCCTACCACGACACAACATTCTATCATCCTACCACGACACAACATTCTATCATCCTACCATGACACAGCATTCTATCATCCTACCACGACACAGCATTCTATCATCCTACCACGACACAGCATTCTATCATCCTACCACGACACAGCATTCTATCATCCTACCACGACACAGCATTCTATCATCCTACCACGACACAGCATTCTATCATCCTACCACGACACAACATTCTATCATACTACCACGACACAGCATTCTATCATCCTACCACGACACAGCATTCTATCATCCTACTACGACACAACATTCTATCATCCTACCACGACACAGCATTCTATCATCCTACCACAACACATCATTCTATCATCCTACCACGACACAGCATTCTATGATCCTACCAGGACACGGCATTCTACCATCCTACCACGACACAGCATTCTACCATCGTACCACGACACAGCATTCTACCATCCTACCACAACACAGCATTCTACCAACCTACCATGACACAGCATTCTACCATCCTACCACGACAAGGCACTCTACCATCGTACCACGACACGGCATTCTACCATCCTACCACAACACAGCGTTCAACCATCCTACCACGACACAACATTCTACCAACCTACCATGACAAGGCATTCTATGATCCTACCAGGACACGGCATTCTACCATCCTACCACGACACAGCATTCTACCATCCTACCACGACACAGCATTCTACCATAACACGGCACTCTACCATCCTACCACGACACAACATTCTACTATCACACAGCATTCTACCATCCTACCACGACAGCATTCTACCATCACACAGCATCCTACCAACCTACCATGACACAGCATTCTACCATCCTAATAATAATAATGATAATAATAATAATAATAATTCATTTTATTTATATAGCACTTTTCTTACACCCAAAGACGCTTCACAACAAGAGAACAGGCAAATAAAACAGGAATACAAGACAAACGGATAACAGGAGAACAGGATAACAAGACAGCAATACAAACTACAGTAAAATTTGACAGAAATGTTGTAGAGGTAAGGGGCGTTTGAGTTAATTTGAGTAGGCTAGGGTGAAAAGGTAGGTTTTAAGATGGCTTTTGAAGATAGGAAGTGAGTTTGAATCCCGAATGAAAGGAGGAAGAGAGTTCCAGAGTTTAAGTGCTGCCCTAGAAAAGGCACGCTCCCCAAAGTTTTTTAGTTTTGCTTGTGGGGTGACCAATTTCATTTCAGAGGAGGAACGGAGTGTCCGGGTGGGAAGATAAAGCTGTAGAAGATCCGAAAGGTAGGGGGGGGCCAGGTTATGTAAAGCTTTGAAGGTGAGGAGAAGGATTTTATAAGTAATACGATGATTAACTGGGAGCCAGTGAAGGGACGAGAGAATGGGGGTTATGTGGTCAGAGGATTTGGTCGAGGTCAGGAGACGGGCTGCAGAGTTCTGAACAAGTTGGAGTTTATGGAGAGCGGTTGCACTGATGCCGACTAGGAGTGAATTGCAATAGTCAAGACGGGAGAAAATGAAAGAGTGAATGAGTTTGGTGGCTGCGCTTTGGGAGAGTGATGATCGGATCTTGGCTATGTTTCTGAGATGGAAGAAGGATATTTTGACCATGATATTGATATGTGGGGTGAGAGACAGAGTGGAGTCCAATAAGACGCCAAGATTTCGTACCAGAGGGGAGGGGAAGACTGTAGAGCCATCGATGAGGAGTGAGATATTGTTGACTTTGGAAAGGGTGTGTTTTGAGCCAATTAAGATGAGTTCACTTTTGCTGGTGTTAAGTTTGAGGTGGTTATTGTGCATCCAGGAGTTGATGGAAGATATGCAGTTTTCAATACAGGAAAGTGGAGGGCTAGTGAAAGAAGTTGTGCTGATATATATCTGGGTGTCATCAGCATAGCAATGAAAGTTGAGGTTGAATTGTCTAATGATTTGACCAAGGGGAAGGATGTAGATTATGAAAAGGAGGGGACCCAGGACAGAACCTTGAGGAACACCCTGTGTGACTGGGGAAGTGTCAGAAGTGTAGCCATTAAGTGAGATGAAGTGATGTCTGTTTGAGAGGTAGGACTGAAGTAGAGAGAGTGCAGTGCCCTCAACACCCAACATGTGCAGCCTTGAAATAAGGAGCTTGTGGCACACAGTGTCAAAGGCTGCACTAAGATCTAATAGGACCAGGATGTTGAGGGCCCCTGTATCGGCGGAGGTGAGGAGGTCGTTCAAGACTTTGGTAAGTGCAGTTTCTGTGCTGTGAAATGTGCGAAAACCAGACTGAAGGGGCTCAAACAGATTATTGGCAGATAAGTGTTCTTGAAGCTGAGATGCATCCTACCACGACACAGCATTCTACCATCCTACCATCACACAGCAGTCTACCAACCTACCATGACACGGCACTCTACCATCCTACCCCAACCTCCCTAACCCCTCCAACCACTAAACCCACTGATACCAACCCCTCTGATACCAACCCCTCCAACCACTAAACCCACTGATACCAACCCCTCCAACCACTAAAACCACTGATACCATCCCCTCTGATAACAACCCCTCCAACTACTAAACCCTCTGATACCAACCCCTCTGATACCAACCCCTACAACCACTAAACCCACTGATACCAACCCCTCCAACCACTAAACCCACTGATACCATCCCCTCTGATAACAACCCCTCCAACCACTAAACCCACTGATACCAACCCCTCTGATACCAACCCCTCTGATACCATCCCCTCTGATACCAACCCCTCCAACCACTAAACCCACTGATACCAACCCCTCTGATACCAACCACTAAACCCTCTGATACCAACCCCTCTGATACCAACCCCTCTGATACCAACCCCTCCAACCACTAAACCCACTGATACCAACCCCTCTGATACCAACCCCTCCAACCACTAAACCCACTGATACCAACCCCTCTGATACCAACCCCTCCAACCACTAAACCCACTGATACCAACCCCTCCAACCACTAAACCCACTGATACCATCCCCTCTGATACCAACCCCTCCAACCACTAAACCCACTGATACCAACCCCTCTGATACCAACCCCTCCAACGACTAAACCCTCTGATACCAACCCCTCCAACCACTAAACCCACTGATACCAACCCCTCTGATACCAACCACTAAACCCTCTGATACCAACCCCTCTGATACCAACCCCTCTGATACCAACCCCTCCAACCACTAAACCCACTGATACCAGCCCCTCTGATACCAACCCCTCCAACCACTAAACCCACTGATACCAACCCCTCTGATACCAACCCCTCCAACCACTAAACCCACTGATACCATCCCCTCTGATACCAACCCCTCCAACCACTAAACCCACTGATACCAACCCCTCTGATACCAACCCCTCCAACCACTAAACCCACTGATACCAACCCCTCTGATACCAACCCCTCTGATACCAACCCCTCCAACCACTAAACCCACTGATACCATCCCCTCTGATACCAACCCCTCCAACCACTAAACCCACTGATACCATCCCCTCTGATACCAACCCCTCCAACCACTAAACCCACTGATACCAACCCCTCTAACCACTAAACCCACTGATACCAACCCCTCCAACCACTAAACCCACTGATACCAACCCCTCCAACCACTAAACCCACTGATACCAACCCCTCTGATACCAACCCCTCCAAGGATGTGTGTGTGTGTGTGTGTGTGTGTGTGTTGTGTCTGTGTTTGTGAGGGGCGGGGTGTGTGTGTGTGTGTATGTGTGTGTGTGTGTGTGTGTGTGTGTGTGTGTGTGTGTGTGTGTGTGTGTGTGTGTCTGTGTATGACTGTGTGTGTGTGTTGTGTCTCTGTCTGTGAGGAGGGGGGGGGTTACTAAACAGAGAAATAGAGAAGGGTGTGTGTGTGGCTGTGAGGGTAGGGGGAGAGGGTGGACTACATAGAGATAAATCAAGGTTTTACCTCCTCCCCTCCTACTTTAGGTCCTCTCCGTTGTCCTCGTCTCTAGTAATGCCGTGGTGCAGCACTTTCTCCGCCAGCTGCAGGTGTAAAAAGCAGATCCCCGGTATTCCACTACCGCAGTACGAAAAAAAAAAAAAAACAGGACGGGAACGCGTACAGGCTCGGAGTTGGAACACAATTACATTTAGCTCCTCCAATTCAGCGCATTAAAACTGGGAATACAGTTGGCTTATATGATAATCACAGAAGGCAGATCCATGTAGCGTTCAACCGGCGGTCATTAATCTCGAACTGCTCCGTTCCTCGCAATTTAATTGTCCAGGATCAATAAGAACCAACCCGCCACGTCCTAGATTTAACTCTGTGTCCCATAAAAACGAAATCCTTTTGAAAAGGTCACATCCTCAACGCCACATGCTCAAGGACGTGGTTTAGCTCGGGTCTGGGGCAGCAGTGTACGCGGGCAGCTGTCGTCGGTGTTCTATTCAGAATAACAAGATTTAGAGCGGAGGCTCGCGCCGCCTCAGCGACTCATCTCGTCTCTAAAGCGATCTGATCTCCTTCAGCGACTAGCCCTAAACGATGATCCCTCCCCGGTCTGTTCTATTGACAAACTGCTCCTCTGGGATTACCAGACTGTAATAACGGAGAACTGACGAGTGTCAGCGCGCGATCCCATCGAGCGTGTGCTACGCCTGGTGATACAAAGTATTGGCTGCTGTCAGAGAGCTCGAGCAGTTCACTATTGACAGCGAGCCTCCTTTCCGGCTCGAGGCTACGGTGTCCCTTCTAGTGCAAGGTAGAGAAAAGCACACAGGGTTCTCTGATGCGTTATTATTCATTGTCCAACCAGTGAGCAGGAATAGCCATCTTATATTTATGTTTGTATTGGTTTATTTTATGTTTAGAAGACTCTTTTGTATCTCTTTTAATTGTGACAGTGATTGTTTTGTTCTTACTGCATACCCTTGGCCAGGCCGTTGCTGAAAATGAGAATTGGTTCTCAAGTGACTTGCTTGGATAAATATAGGTTGAATCAAATCTTTACAGATTCTCTGAATTATGTGAATATGCGCAATTGGGATTATTTTAGATGACTCATTTGGCATCAAGGGGGTGTTCCAGATAACCAGGGGCAAACTACTATGGTTAAAAGACCACAAAGACAGCGCTGTAGGCAGTGTACCAGTTTAGCCTGGTTTAATAAATACCAGCTCAAACTGGATTAATAAATACCTGTTTAGCCTGGTTTAATAAATACAAGCTCAAACTGGATTCATAAATACCATCTCAAACTGGATTAAGAAATACCAGCTCAAACTGATTTCATAAATACCAGCGCAAACTGGATAAATTAAATATCAGCTCAAACTGATTTAATAAATACCCGCTCAAGCTGGATTAATAAATACCAGCTCAAACTGGTTTTATAAACACCAGCTCAAACTGGATTAATAAAGACCAGCTCAAATTGTATTAATAAATACTAGCTCAAACTGGATTAATAAATACCAGCTCAAACTGGTTTCATAAACAACAGCTCAAACTGGATTAATAAATACCCGTTCAAACGAGATTAATAAATACCAGTTTACCCTGCTTTAATAAATACCAGCTCAAACTGGATTAATAAATACCAGCTCAAACTGGTTTAATAAATACCAGCTCAAACTGGATTAATAAATACCAGCTCAAACTGGATTAATAAATACCAGCTCAAACTGGTTTCATAAATACCAGCTCAAACGGGATTAATAAATACCAGTTTAAACTAATTTAATAAACACCAGCTCAAACTGAATTAATAAATACCAGCTCATACTACAGGTTATTTATTTACCAGCTCATGACCCAAGCACCAAGGCAGAAATAGTCGTATCGGATTTTTGA
Organism: Aplochiton taeniatus; assembly: GCA_017639675.1. Taxonomy (NCBI): domain Eukaryota; kingdom Metazoa; phylum Chordata; class Actinopteri; order Galaxiiformes; family Galaxiidae; genus Aplochiton; species Aplochiton taeniatus. The sequence continues at coordinate 19,725,100 of CM030182.1, forward strand.
GTTCTAGTCATCCACGATCTAACCATTTGAATGAGGAAAAGGCTGTATACAAGAATCCTCTCCAACAAACCTGTATCTGCTCCCATATACATGCCTCTTCACAAACACCTAGGGCCAGGTGCACCTTCCCCTAATAACCATTGCTAACCAAGCCTTAAAGTTGAATAGCTCTATAATTGTTATCCTTTGTAATAGTAGTACATGCCTAACAATAGTAGCACAGCCTATAGTAGTAGTAACACAGCCTACCAATGGTCATATTTGAGTAGAGCTCTAAATCCTTAAGCTTGGTCAAGGCATCTAGTGTTTGTCTAAATAAATACGTAAAAACTGTCAATAATCTTGGATTAAAAATAAACTCTTATTGGGTGTGCAATCACTTTCATACTACATAATAGGTTGCTGCTTAGTGTTCAGCACCACGGAAACAGCGCACCGTTTAGCGTTCAGCACCACGGAAAGAGCGCACCGCCTAGCGTTCAGCTTCAGATGGAAAGGGAACACTCCTGAAGATGCAGCATGCCGCAGAAGCCTGATTCACTCTCCCTCTGAGCACTGTCTGCACCCCTCTGCAGAAGCCTGATTCACTCTCCCTCTGAGCACTGTCTGCACCCCTCCCTTCTATCCCTTATATCACCACAATCCCCTCAAGCTCAGAGGTTCGTTGCTCTCGGATCTTGTTTTCAGGATGAATGCTCTCACAGCTTAGAGGCAGACAGCACTTTCCCACAACACAGCATATGAAACTGGTTTTACCGTGGTCAGTCTGCAGCCTGAAACCCGGTTAGCTTAACCACTGTCACTTATTTCAAAGAGGAGTGTGAGAGTGCATGAGCAAGGGCGAGAAAAAGTTAGCGTGAGAGAGGAAAGGAGAGAGAGAGAGAGAGAGAGAGAGAGAGAGAGAGAGAGAGAGAGAGAGAGAGAGAGAGAGAGAGAGAGAGAGAGAGAGAGAGAGAGAGAGAGAGAGAGAGAGAGAGAGAGAGAGAGAGAGAGAGAGAGAGAGAGAGAGAGAGAGAGAGAGAGAGCAAATATGAATGAATTGATAAATTACTTATTAGTTCATGTTAATAATTAAATCATTTGTAATGTATTAATCCAAATCAGCAGGCTAAATTTCATTTCCCTTTAAACAGGGAGCAAGCCCATATCCTAACATTTGAATGTTAGACAAAGACTAAAACAAGGATTTACTTTTTGAAACAAGGGTTTCCCGTTTAAAATGAAGGTTTACCTTTTTAAAACAAAGGTTTACTGTTTAAAACAACGGGTTGCTGTTTAAAACGAAGGTTTACTGTTCAAAACTAAGGTTTACTTTTCAAAAAACAAAGGTTTATGTTTAATATGAAGGTAATTCGTTTTAAACAGATGCTCACTGTTTTAAACAAAGGTTTAATGTTTAACAGAAAACTATTTAAGACAAAAGTATAGAGTTTATTTGGCTAACCATTTTAGGATCTTTAAAGCATTGGATGGAATGAGAGGCAAGCGAAGGAGTATTTATCATCCTTTATTCAATAAATTAAAATCCATTCTTTGACATTCACCTGAAATTACATCCAATACAAACATTGCACCAGAGGGAGACAGGTAGAGAGACAGACATGCAGTCAGACAGAGAAACAGGTAGAGAGACAGACCTACAGTAAGGTGGAGCAGAACACCTGCAGTCAAAGAGACAGGTAGAGAGACAGACCGACAGTAAGGTGGAACAGAGCCGCTGCAGACAGAGAGACAGGTAGAGAGATAAAGAGACAGGTAGAGAGACAGACATGCAGTCAGACATAGAAACAGGTAGAGAGACAGACCTACAGTAAGGTGGAGCAGAACTCCTGCAGTCAAACAGACAGGTAGAGAGACAGGTAGAGAGACAGACCGACAGTAAGGTGGAACAGAGCCCCTGCAGACAGAGAGACAGGTAGAGAGACAAAGAGACAGGTAGAGAGACAGACGTGCAGACAGAGAGACAGGTAGAGAGGCAGACCGGCAGACAGACAGGTAGAGACACAAACAGGCAGAGAGAGACAGGTTTAGAAACAGACTTGCAGGGTGCCTCCCTCAGTTACGCCTGGAGACAAGAGAGGAACACTGGGTGTAATCTGAGACCAGAACAATGAACATGATAAAAACATTCAGCATCATACATCACTGTGGATGTGTGTGTTTTTGTGTGGAAAGGCCAGTTCAGACCAAAGATTCGCGACGAGACTGATTGCAACTTGCAACGGAGTCCCAAACGTCTGATGGTAAACGTTGTAAAACTAGATTAAAGACTGGTTAACGCCCAGCTACTTAAACGTTACTTTAAGGCCAGTTCAGACCAAACGTCTGATGGTAAACGTTGTAAAACTAGGCCGTTAAAACCAAACACAGATGACCAATTCCATAACGACAATAAGGTGCAGCACTGGACTGGGATTGGGTACATACCTGGAGTAAGGTCCCAGTACCTGGAGTATGGTACCAGTACCTGGTATATGGTACCGGTACACAACGTTACTTTAAGGCCAGTTCAGACCAAACGTCTGATGGTAAACGTTGTAAAACTAGATTAAAGACTGGTTAACGCCCAGCTACTTAAACGTTACTTTAAGGCCAGTTCAGACCAAACGTCTGATGGTAAACGTTGTAAAACTAGATTAAAGACTGGTTAACGCCCAGCTACTTACCTGTCAGTGGATCACCAACTTCCTGACAGACAGGAGGCAGCAGGTGAGGCTGGGGAACATCACATCAAGTACCCGGACAATCAGCACTGGCGCCCCCCAGGGGTGTGTGCTCTCCCCACTGCTCTTCTCCCTCTACACTAATGACTGCACCTCAGGAGACCAGTCTGTTAAACTCCTGAAATTTGCAGATGACACAACGGTCATCGGCCTCATCCAGGACGGTGACGAGTCTGCATACAGACAGGAGGTTGAACAGCTGGTCCTCTGGTGCGGTCAGAACAATCTGGAGCTGAACAACCTCAAAACTGTGGAGATGACAGTGGACTTCAGGAGGAGCCCCACAACACTGCCCCCCATCACCATACTGGACAGAACTGTGTCTGCTGTGGAAACCTTCAGGTTTTTGGGATCCATAATTTCCCAGGACCTAAAGTGGACGTCCAACATCGACTCCATTAATAAGAAGGCCCAGCAGAGGATGTACTTCCTGTGCCAGCTTAGGAAGTTCAACCTGCCACAGGAGCTGCTGATCCAGTTCTACACTGCTATCATCCAGTCTGTTCTCTGCACCTCCATCACTGTGTGGTTTGGATCAGCCACAATACAGGACAGGAACAGACTACAACGGACAGTCAGGACTGCAGAAAGACTCACCGGTGCCAGCCTGCCCTCCATTCAGGAATTATATTTTTCCAGAGTCAGGAAACGGGCTGGTACCGTCACTGCAGATCCATCACACCCTGGACACAACCTGTTTCAACTTCTCCCCTCTGGTAGGCGCTACAGAACTCTGTACGCCAAAACTTCCAGACACAAGAACAGTTTCTACCCACAGGCCATCACTCTGTTGAACAGTTGAACAGTTGACAGCATCACCATATATATTTATATTTATATTTATATTATCTATGCATCCTTTGCACTCTGCATCAATGCACTATTGACACTGTCTACAAATGTCATTGTAGCTGGTGTATGTGTATGAGTGTATATGAATATACATACATATGTATATATATATATGTGTGTGTGTGTGTCTGTGTATACATATATATACATACCTTTCTATATATATTTATATTTTTTGTTTCCTGTAAATAACAACTTTAATGTTTATTCTTGTAGAGCTTGTTGTCCTTGTTTTTAGCTATATGTTTGTCTATTTCCGTGTTAGTACTTGAGCAAAGAAAGACCGGAGTCAAATTCCTTGTATGTGTACGCATACTTGGTCAATAAAGCTGATTCTGATTCTGATTCTTAAACGTTACTTTAAGGCCAGTTCAGACCAAACGTCTGATGGTAAACGTTGTTAAACTAGGCCGTTGAGGGAGAGAGGGGGAGTTCAATGGAGGGGAGAGAGGAGGAGTTATCCCAAACGTCTGATGGTAAACGTTGTAAAACTAGGCCGTTCACACCAAAGCGCTCCGACACAGATGACCAATTCCATAACGACGCACTGTCATAGCGCGCTACTTCTGCTTTGATACATCGTATTACTTGGGTTAGCAGGATTTCTGTTCTTGTTTACCTGGCAAGAAAAAAATAAAGAAATGGATGACAGTGACAGTGACTTGTTGGCAGTGTTTGCAGTGATACTTAAATAAATAAACGCTAAAGAAAGCAAGGACCTGGAGCCGTCTTTGGCCACGGTAGCAGCAGTGACGGGGTGCCTCCGCTAATTTATGGAAGGAGTTGGAAGATGGCTCTTTCAAATTTTGCTCACCCATTCTCAGAGTAATATAGCAGGTACAAATACGCACTTTTGACATCAATCTGGCCCCATATACGTCATTCCGTTCTAAAACTGTCCTTTGCGATTTGACAAGTTAGGTCCTTTGAGACTCCAAGCAACGGCATCAGCCGCTCTGCGACTAACCAGTTCACACCGCGGCAACTTTTCTCTGCAACGTTCTAAAACCCGTTTCAGACCCCAAACCCCGTATCTCGTCGCGAATCTTCGGTCGGAACTGGCCTTTACTGTGCGTGTGTTTGTGTGTGTGTGTCTCTGTATGTCTGTGTGTTTTCTGTGTGTGTGGGTATGTGTGTATGTGCCTGTTTGAATACCTGTCTATTTCCAAGTGTTTCCTTGTGTTACTGTGTGTGTGTGTGTGTGTGTGTGTGTACGTGCATGTTAGACTGCACTGAACTACACGTCTGATTCTACAAGGCCCTACAAACACGAGGTATTCTAATAGTGTGTGCCCATGTATATGTGTGTGTGTGTGTGTGTGTGTGTGCGCGTGTGCGTGCAAGGCAGGAGATGTTTATTTTGATTGAGCAGCAGTTTCTGTGGGTGGAAATTGATTTAGATCCATGAATGTATTCATGCAAACTCTCTCCTCTTTCTTTCTTTCTTTCTTTCTTTAACACACACAGACACACACACAGACACACACACACACAGCTGAGCAAAGTAAAGCTGTAGGCCCCCTTGTTCTGAGTGTCTGTCTTGTTAAGGCAATGTGAGGAACATTCTCTGACGCTGTCTAACCCTGCTCCTTCTGTCCATAGCAGGGACACTGTCTAACCCTGCTCCTTCTGTCCATAGCAGGGACGCTGTCTAACCCTGCTCCTTCTGTCCATAGCAGGGATACTGTCTAACCCTGCTCCTTCTGTCCATAGCAGGGACACTGTCTAGCCCTGCTCCTTCTGTCCATAGCAGGGACGCTGTCTAACCCTGCTCCTTCTGTCCATAGCAGGGATACTGTCTAACCCTGCTCCTTCTGTCCATAGCAGGGACACTGTCTAACCCTGCTCCTTCTGTCCATAGCAGGGACACTGTCTAGCCCTGCTCCTTCTGTCCATAGCAGGGACGCTGTCTAGCCCTGCTCCTTCTGTCCATAGCAGGGACGCTGTCTAACCCTGCTCCTTCTGTCCATAGCAGGGACGCTGTCTAACCCTGCTCCTTCTGTCCATAGCAGGGACACTGTCTAACACTGCTCCTTCTGTCCATAGCAGGGACACTGTCTAGCCCTGCTCCTTCTGTCCATAGCAGGGACGCTGTCTAACCCTGCTCCTTCTGTCCATAGCAGGGATACTGTCTAACCCTGCTCCTTCTGTCCATAGCAGGGACACTGTCTAACCCTGCTCCTTCTGTCCATAGCAGGGACACTGTCTAGCCCTGCTCCTTCTGTCCATAGCAGGGACGCTGTCTAGCCCTGCTCCTTCTGTCCATAGCAGGGACGCTGTCTAACCCTGCTCCTTCTGTCCATAGCAGGGACGCTGTCTAACCCTGCTCCTTCTGTCCATAGCAGGGACACTGTCTAACACTGCTCCTTCTGTCCATAGCAGGGACACTGTCTAACCCTGCTCCTTCTGTCCATAGCAGGGATACTGTCTAACCCTGCTCCTTCTGTCCATAGCAGGGACACTGTCTAAGCCTGCTCCTTCTGTCCATAGCAGGGATACTGTCTAACCCTGCTCCTTCTGTCCATAGCAGGGACGCTGTCTAACCCTGCTCCTTCTGTCCATAGCAGGGACGCTGTCTAACCCTGCTCCTTCTGTCCATTGCAGGGACGCTGTCTAGCCCTGCTCCTTCTGTCCATAGCAGGGACGCTGTCTAACCCTGCTCCTTCTGTCCATAGCAGGGACGCTGTCTAACCCTGCTCCTTCTGTCCATAGCAGGGATACTGTCTAACCCTGCTCCTTCTGTCCATAGCAGGGACGCTGTCTAACCCTGCTCCTTCTGTCCATAGCAGGGACGCTGTCTAGCCCTGCTCCTTCTGTCCATAGCAGGGACACTGTCTAGCCCTGCTCCTTCTGTCCATAACAGGGACACTGTCAAACCCCAAGTCTTGCAGCTCTCCCTGTTGCTAGATCATATGGAGCACACACACACGCACACTAAAACCATTGTGATTATACTTTGTAGATGTACTGTGTGCACTACCCCTGTATCCTCATAGATTAGAAACCAGTAGCTAGGCGCTAGCTGCATAAGAAAACAGCTGAAATGCTAATTAGTGTTAGCGCTGGGAGCTAACTGAACGCACATTGTTTATCTAGTTCAAGGTTGGCTTGCAGCCTTCATGTATATGCAGGATTCTCCTAGCAATCTTAATGTTTCTGTTAGGTGCACTATATCTTCTGCTATGCTAACGTCAGCTAGCTGCTATGCATATTTATAGATGGTTTATTAATGCTATAAATGCTCATCTCTTTTGAAGTAGCCTCAGTATAGGACTGTCCCTTCTTTAGTAAACACACCACCGTGATGGACTGTGTCCTACTTTAATAAACACCACCATGATGGACTGTGTCCTACTTTAGTAAACACACCACCATGATGGACTGTGTCCTACTTTAGTAAACACACCACCATCATGGACTGTTACTTTAGTAATCTGAGGTCCTTATGGAGATTATGGAGAAGGTGCTCAGGTCCTTATGGAGATTATGGAGAAGGTGCTCAGGTCTTTATGGAGATTATGGAGAAGTTGCTCAGGTCCTTATGGAGATTATGGAGAAGGTGCTCAGATCCTCATGGAGATTATGGAGAAGGTGCTCAGGTCCATATGGAGATTATGGAGGAGGTGCTCAGGTCCTCATGGAGATTATGGAGAAGGTGCTCAGGTCCTTATGGAGAATATGGAGATTCTGTTGATGTGACCAATGGACCACCTAAACACAGATCCCTGTTCGCAACTTCACGCTCTGGTCCAGATCACACATCAGCCTGCTCTGACCGAGGGACACAGAGAGAGAGAGAAACAGAAAGAGTGAGACATGGAGGGACAGGGAGAGGGAGAGAGAGAGAGAGTAATGATATTGTTTATTTATGAGAAGAGTCCATTACGATGATTATGTGGATGTTAATTTGACAGGGTGTGTGTGTGTGTGTGTGTGTGTGTATGTGTGTGTGTGTGTGAGCATAGGGATCCACTGACCTTGTTTCCTTCAGATCATTATGTTCTTGAAACAGTCAGATGAGAAAGATGAACCAAGAACCGCTTCTTTCACCACAGATCAGAACACTTCCAAACCCCAACATCGACCCGGCCACACCTATCAGCCTATTGGTCAGTCTGGCCACACCTATCAGCCTATTGGTCAGTCTGGCCACATCTATCAGCCTATTGGTGAACCCAGCCACATCTATCAGCCTATTGGTCAGTCTGGCCACATCTATCAGCCTATTGGTCAGTCTGGCCACACCTATCAGCCTATTGGTCACTCTGGCCACACCTATCAGCCTATTGGTCAGTCTGGCCACACCTATCAGCCTATTGGTCACTCTGGCCACATCTATCAGCCTATTGGTCAGTCTGGCCACATCTACCGATCTTGGAAGGCACACTTTATTCTCTCTTTATCTCTCTCTCTCACACACACACCAAAACACACACAGGCACACGCATGCAGCACAGAGACATTCACATTCACACATACATACACACACACACACACACACACACACACACACACACAGACACATGTTCAGAGAGGTAAACACACACACAGGCACACAGACATTTGTGTCCCTGGAGTCAGTTTGTGTCATGGCTGGCTGGGTGTGTAAGTCCATTATCTGTGTTACTCTAATAAAATCAAGAGGGCTGATGCTGTCACACACCAATAATCAGAGTATCTCTTTTGTCAACACTGATTATAGTGCTGTGTATGTGTATGTGTGTGTGTGTGTGAGTGTGTGTGTGTGTGCACGTGCGCGTGCGTGTTTGAGTGTGTGTGTGAGGGAAATGAGAAGTATTGTTTGCTCAGAGTTCGAATTGATTCAGAATATCATTGAGAAAAAAATAATCTCAAAACCTTCCGTCTCTGTTACAACCTATTAGAAATTATTATTATTATTATACACAGCTATTAGAAATTAGTATCAATTAAAAATGATTAGGGGTGACCCCGAATTGTTGACTATTCGAAGGACTCTGATTTGACGGCCAATCTCAGAGTCGAATTGTCGCAAAATGTGGTCATGAAGGATCATTCCATTCCAGCTATTTCAGCTGTATTCCTTCAAGAGTCTATATGTGTGTGTGTGTGTGCGTGTGTGCGTGTGTGCGTGTGTGCGTGTGTGTGTGTGTGTGTGTGTGTGTGCGTGCGCGAGGGCGAGGGCGAGGGCAGGCACGAGTGCGAGTGCGTGTGGTTTTCCTACACGCTGCAGACTGCAGCTAATGATGATGGGTACAGAAGCCATGTAATAAGATAAACATATTGATGTGAAGGAGGAAAAAAACCTTGACACTGAGACATTCAACTGATTAGCTCCAGATGAATCATCATCCACTGTCACACACACACACACACACACACACACACAGTCTTTTTGCAAATGTGTGCTATAATAATAATATAAAAATAATCTTTAAGGCACATTTCACAGAACAGCAGCACAATGCGTGTGACAGAGAATACTAAAAACAAAACTTAGATTAAAAGTAACAGAATAACAATATATATTTCAAACAATAAAACAGACTTTTGCTATACTCTTTTCCCTATGACTTTGTTTAATAAAAAGCCTGATTAAAAAGATCCCTTTTAAAAAAGATGACTGATTCAGTCTCTTCATTATGACATAGTCCAAGACGCGCACTTCAAAAAACAATATTTTGGAATGGATATGGATTGAGAGCAGATATGTCATTGGGGTTTTCAAGTGGGAACCTTCTATTCCAGATGTTTTGTTAATTTGAGCCTGCGACACCTCCAGAAAGCTTGACGGTGAACAATGACGTCTCAGCAAGGCATATCTTTCTTGAGTAAGGCTAGTCTGGCACCCAGACATTATGTGCCTGAGATTAGCTGTCCCCTCACAGAGGGGGCATGTTGGATCCTCCCCTACCCACTGGCTGAGATTTGTAGATGCTAGATCGTAGGCAGTATATCATAGATTCCCCTAACAAGAAAGCTAATTCTTGTGGATTCCATTGCTCACAAGTCTTTCCAGATAACTTTTCTACTCTGCTCTACACCTGCCCAGTTCATCCATTGCCCTTGCTTAGCTTGACGCTCCTTACTGCTTCCTCCTGCTTACATAGCTGATCTATCACTAATTTGGATTGTTTCAAAGGTGTTGATGTTGACCTCTCTATTTACTAGTGCCAATGTAGCCGGTCCTAACCAGACACACTGTGTTGACCCTCTATTTACTAGTGCCAATGTAGCCGGTCCTAACCAGACACACTGTGTTGACCTCTCTATTTACTAGTGCCAATGTAGCCGGTCCTAACCAGACACACTGTGTTGACCTCTCTATTTACTAGTGCCAATGTAGCCGGTCCTAACCAGACACACTGTGTTGACCTCTCTATGAACAGGAAGGAGGTTTATTGGACATGAAGGAGGTGCATTGAACATGAAGGAGGTGTATTGAACAGGAAGGAGGTGTATTGAACAGGAAGGAGGTGTATTGAACAGGAAGGAGGTGTATTGGACAGGAAGGAGGTGTATTGGACATGAAGGAGGTGTATTGAACATGAAGGAGGTGTATTGAACAGGAAAGAGGTGTATTGGACATGAAGGAGGTGTATTGAACATGAAGGAGGTGTATTGAACAGGAAGGAGGTGTATTGAACAGGAAAGAGGTGTATTGAACATGAAGGAGGTGTATTGGACATGAAGGAGGTGTATTGAACATGCAGGAGGTGTATTGAACAGGAAGGAGGTGTATTGAACAGGAAGGAGGTGTATTGAACATGAAGGAGGTGTATTGGACATGAAGGAGGTGTATTGGACATGAAGGAGGTGTATAGACTGAATCTTTCCTCCCTTCCTCTATCTAACCCCTCAGATGCTTTCAGTGTAAAAATAGAAAGAAAGGATGCGGCTGGATCACATCACACATTCAACTCTGTAGGACAATGCTACTGCTGATAACCCACCCACCCACACACACACACACACACACACACTCTCTCTCTCTCTCTCTCTCTCTCTCTCTCTCTCTCTCTCTCTCTCTCTCTCTCTCTCTCTCTCTCTCTCTCTCTCTCTCTCTCTCTCTCTCTCTCTCTCTCTCTCTCTCTCTCTCTCTCTCTCTCTCTCTCTCTCTCTCTCTCTCACACTCACACACGGTTATAATTCAATCTCGTGCCCACAGGAAGCAGCTTAGTGATGTTTGATTCAGTGTTGTCGTGACGATTGGCCCTGCTGCACTATTGGTGAGTTGTGTCTTCCTGAAGAGGGTGAACTCAGAGTTACAACCTTACACACACATCACACCCACACTTACACAAACTCACACACAACACATACACACACTCACACACCACACACACCCACATACAACACACACACACACGCCATTACCATAGAAAGAACAGCCAGCAGCCTCTAAATGCCATTTCCTTGACAGGTGGGGGAATCAGACCTAGGTGTGGGTGTTCCTTACAATGAGAGGAGGAACGGAGGGTTCAGATCTACAGGGACTGGAATGACATGACACACACACACACACAGATTCTCATTTGAACACACAGCTCTACACTCACCTTCACACACACATTGCTACAAACACACTTAAACACAGCTTCACACACACATTGATACAAACATGTTATAAAGGACAAAGTAGCTAACTGTTTCAGTGCTGTCTGTGTGGTCTAAAGGAAGCTAAAAATGTAAGAGTTTTATTTTCTTGTGGGACTTGAAGGTTGTGTGGGCAGTGGCGCCACCTGCAGGCACTAAGGAAAGATTACATAACAGAGAGGAGAAACAGATTATTTTTTTTTTTTTTTTTTTTTTTTTTCATTCAACATAGATACAATGTACAATACAGAATATAACATGTAACCCACCAACATTTACACTAACCACCCCCACATAAATAACCTAATAAAAATATTCACAAATCCCAAGCGTGATATCCCATCAAACAGTCTATTATTGTTTGCTATTTAACAGACAGTATTGAATATATATATATATATATATATATATATATATATATATATATATATATATATATATATATATATATATATGTATATAAATATATATATATATATATATATATATATGTACACATATTTATATTTATACACTGTATTTACACATATAACTTTCTAACCAGTAGGAAAAAGCAAAACAACAGACAGTATGTCATAAATCATAAACTGTAGTTCCCATCATGCCTACCATAAACAAATCACATCTTTGAAATGTATTTTCTCTTCTACCTCCCTATAGGCCTATGTATTTCTGTTCTACCTCCCTATAGGCCAATGTGTTTCTGTTCTACCTCCCTAATGGCCTATGTATTTCTGTTTACCTCCCTATAGGCCTATTTGTTTCTGTTCTACCTCCCTATAGGCCTATGTGTTTCTGTTCTACCTCCCTATAGGCCTGTGTTTCTGTTTTACCTCCCTATAGGCCTATGTGTTTCTGTTCTACCTCCCTATAGGCCTATGTGTTTCTGTTCTACCTCCCTATAGGCTTATGTGTTTCTGTTCTACCTCCCTATAGGCCTATGAGTTTCTGTTCTACCTCCCTATAGGCCAATGTGTTTCTGTTCTACCTCCCTATAGGCCTATGAGTTTCTGTTCTACCTCCTTATAGGCCTGTGTTTCTGTTTACCTCCCTATAGGCCTATGTGTTTCTGTTCTACCTCCCTATAGGCTTATGTGTTTCTGTTCTACCTCCCTATAGGCCTATGTGTTTCGGTTCTACCTCCCTATAGGCCTATGTGTTTCGGTTCTACCTCCCTATAGGCCTATGTGTTTCTGTTCTACCTCCCTATAGGCCAATGTGTTTCTGTTTACCTCCCTATAGGCCAATGTGTTTCTGTTCTACCTCCCTATAGGCCTATGTGTTTCTGTTCTACCTCCCTATAGGCCTATGTGTTTCTGTTCTACCTCCCTATAGGCCTATGTGTTTTTGTTCTACCTCCCTATTGGCCTATTTGCCCTGAAAAAATGGACTTGACTCTATTCGTCTTCTGTGCTCGGTGGAGAATGGGATTTGTATTTTCGTTACCTTCATCTTGGAAATATGGCAACCACAAGTAGGCCCTCTAGTCACTATGGCAACCACAGGTAATACCTCTGTTACCTTGGTAGCCACAGGATATTCTGCTGCAACTATGACAACCACAGTTGTCAATAAAGAATCACTTTGTGTAAACAAGTTATCTTTTGGTACATTTTTTTTCATTCTCTTTTGGCTTCCCCTTTTTTGGACAGAAAGAAACAGAGAATAGGAGGAGAAAGTGAGGAGGAGGGAGGAGAGAGGAGGTAGGGTGAACAGGGACGAGGAGGAAGGGAGAACAGGGAGAAGGAGGGCGGAGGAGGAGGGAGGAGGGGGAAAGGGAGAGGAGGGAGGAAGAGGAGTCAGGGAAAGGAGGGACTAATAGGTAGGGAGAGGAGGAAGAGAGAGGAGGGAGGAGGAGGGAGAAGGAGGTAGGACGAGGGAGGAGGAGGTAGGGAGAGGATGAAGGAGGAGTAAGGGAGAGGAAGGAGGAAGAGGTAGGGAGAGGAGGGAAGCGGGGATAGGGAGACATTACATGTCCTTACATGTTTCCCAAAAACCCTTTGCTTTGGAGAATAGTACAGGATGAACTACTCCTGTACTAAGCAAGTCTGTCTGAGTATCCTAAAACAGCCACAATAAGAGGCTGCGAAGGTAACGTGTTGTCCGCATATTAATTTACTGCTTCGTTAGCCATTCCATATTAGGCGTTTATAGTATTTCTGGGTATAGATATTTAAGAGGAATATTTATCTGTTGCTGAACCAGGTATTTATTATGTGTTACTGTACCGGGCTGTCTCAGGATGGAGGAAGCGCCTCGCGCCTCTACCGGAGATACTGTGTACCGTGCCACCATCCAATTTACCAGCTACCGTCACTGCCAGCTACATCCTGCCCTGAAAATAACGCCCGCTTTATCTTCCTGCCAAAACGGAAGATAGTTACATAACATTCATTTTTTTATGAACCCCCCATTTTGATTACAACGGGGTAATATGTATTTTACATTACAGCGCAAGCAAAGGACGGCGTTCCCTGCCATTGAGTTGGTGATAACGGCGCTGCTTGTCTCTCTTCCCGGTAAGTGAGACCTTAATAGAAATGCGGATCAATAACACCGATAGCTGATACAACGACGCCACCATCAATATTTCTCCAGCCTATTGTGTGTGTCAGAGAAAGAGGAAGGGTAAGAGATTTATCCTGAAATTACATTATGAGGCTATTAATAAGCGAGGCGCAGAGAACGGAATCCTAAAAAAGCACAACTGTCTTGATCATTACCACCATCCCCACCCTGTTTTTTTCTCACAAATTCTCAGAAAACCAACACATACACTGCTATTGATAAAATCCTTTTTAACTTTCTTGTCATTCTTTTCGCCCCTCGTGTGTTTCATTCCTTCTTTGATTTCAGATTATTCCCTATTCTCACTGTGCAAGCGCGCGGGTCTGAACAGCAACCAGTGCGTGCGCCTGTTTAATCCTAAACCATCAGATCAAAACAATATATCACGTCGCTTTGCACAGTCTGACCTATATCAGGCCATATCAAATCATATTCTAACAAATCCTTACAGCAGACACGTTATTTGTTATGATGAAAAAAAACACAAGCCATAACCCAGATCATATAGATATTAGCGTCTCTATACAGTGACATGCAGGACAACAAACAGCTAGCTTAAAATGTAATGTAAAGTATTAAAAAGTAAAAGAAACTATTTATATCTGTTCTTCTCTTTGTTAAACATAGGAAGGCATGGAAGTTCAAGGAGCTTATAATATAAAATGTATAGATAGATATTGTAATTGCAATGTGATACCGTTCGCCCTGGTCGGTTTCAATCAAACGCTACGAGACTAGATCTAAGACCAATAAACGCATCTTCTCCCTGTGTGTGTGTGAGTTGTGTCCTCGTCAGTTCTCCCTGTGTGTGTGAGTTGTGTCCTCCTCAGTTCTCCCTGTGTGTGTGAGTTGTGCTCTCGTCAGTTCTCACTTTTTGGATGTCATGAAAGTCTTCAAGTGAACGTTAGCTACTCGCCAATGTGGTATGTTTGTGATTATAGTTGCTATGTTTACATGCTCAACTAGCTCGGGACATAATTAATCTGATAACAAAAACAACATTTTACTGCAAGTAAACTAAACCTATGGAGGAAAAAAGTGAAATGGAAAGGCAATTATATAAATCTATCTCTATGGATCAATCTCTATGGCTCTCCCTTTGTCTTAATGAGATGATATTCTCCCATAATGTTTGATGAGGATCTGAGATCATTCATTCCTTAGAGTTCTGTGGTAGGAAATGCACAGGAATGGTCCCTTGGTGTTTCATTGTACTGTATGTAAATAGGGTATTAATAACAAACTGCAGTGACACTTGAAGTCCAATAGAGAGCAGCAAAGATGCCATAGCAGCACAAGCACAAGAGAAAAACACATTTCCCTATCTCTTAAAATAGATTCCTCTCTCTCTCTCTCTCTCTCTCTCTCTCTCTCTCTCTCTCTCTCTCTCTCTCTCTCTCTCTCTGTGTGAGTGATGACGTCACAGACATAGGGTTGGTCAGAGTGATGCAGATCTGCTCATGTACTTCCTGGTTCTTGCTGCAAAATGACCTTGGGGGGGTGCAGTAGCAGGGTGAGGGTGGGGGGAGGGGTGAGGCAGCAGGGGTAGGGAGGGAGGGGGGAGGGTGAGGTAGCAGGGGTAGGGGGGGAGGGTGAGGCAGCAGGGTTGGGGAGGGAGGGGGGAGGAGGAGGCAGCACTGCAGTATTTTATCTGTAAGTTACTGCTCCCTCTGTTCCTCAGCCATCCACACCCCAGACCTACTCTTAGCCCTCCTCTCTGCTCCATGCTTAGTCAGCAGGCAGCGACACCCCTGCCCCGCTCTCTGCTCCATGCTCAGTCAGCAGGCAGGGACTAGGAGGAGAGACGGCAGAGAGGAAGATTAAAAACAAAGATGGAATAAGAGAAGGTGGGAGTAAGAAAAACAGAAGTGAGTGAGTGAGTGAGTGAGTGAGTGAGAAAAAGAAAAAGCTGCCTCTGCATCATCAGACGCTTAACATGTAGGAGAGTGCAGGGAATAGAGGGGTTGGGCTACCCAAGAGGGCTGGAGTTAGTGTGTGGAGAGCAACTATGAATCGTGTGTGTGTGTGTGTGTGTGTGTGTGTGTGTGTGTTATTGCTTCAGAAAGGAGTGATGAAGCAGCAATGGAAACTGTTCAACTGCAAGGGAGGAAATGGTGCAGCAAACATGTTTGTGTGAGCGTGTGTGTGAGAGAGAGAGAGAGAGAGAGAGAGAGAGAGAGAGAGAGAGAGAGAGAGTGTGTGTGTAGCACAGGACACAGTCAGAGGATGGATACTGGCACAGGACATAGTTTGAGGATGGATACTGGCACTGTACACAGTTAGAGGATGGATACTGGCACAGGACATAGTTAGAGGATGGATACTGGCACAGGACACAGTTAGAGGATGGGTACTGGCACAGGACATAGTTAGAGGATGGATACTGGCACAGGACACAGTTAGAGGATGGATACTGGCACGGTACACAGTTAGAGGATGGATACTGGCACAGGACACAGTTAGAGGATGGATACTGGCACGGTACACAGTTAGAGGATGGATACTGGCACGGTACACAGTTAGAGGATGGATACTGGCACAGGACACAGTTAGAGGATGGATACTGGCACGGTACACAGTTAGAGGATGGGTACTGGCACGGTACACAGTTGGAGGATGGATACTGGCACAGGACATAGTTAGAGGATGGATACTGGCACAGGACACAGTTAGAGGATGGATACTGGCACGGTACATAGTTAGAGGATGGATACTGGCACGGTACACAGTTAGAGGATGGATACTGGCACGGTACAAAGTTGGAGGATGGATACTGGCACGGTACACAGTTGGAGGATGGATACTGGCACGGTACACAGTTAGAGGATGGATACTGGCACGGTACACAGTTAGAGGATGGATACTGGCACGGTACACAGTTGGAGGATGGATACTGGCACGGTACACAGTTAGAGGATGGATACTGGCACGGTACACAGTTGGAGGATGGATACTGGCACGGTACACAGTTAGAGGATGGATACTGGCACGGTACACAGTTAGAGGATGGATACTGGCACGGTACATAGTTAGAGGATGGATACTGGCACGGTACACAGTTAGAGGATGGATACTGGCACGGTACACAGTTAGAGGATGGATACTGGCACGGTACACAGTTACAGGATGGATACTGGCACAGGACACAGTTAGAGGATGGATACTGGCACGGTACACAGTTAGAGGATGGGTACTGGCACGGTACACAGTTAGAGGATGGATACTGGCACGGTACACAGTTAGAGGACGGATACTGGCACGGTACACAGTTAGAGGACGGATACTGGCACGGTACACAGTTGGAGGATGGATACTGGCACAGGACACAGTTAGAGGATGGATACTGGCACGGTGCACAGTTGGAGGATGGATACTGGCACGGTACACAGTTAGAGGACGGATACTGGCACGGTACACAGTTGGAGGATGGATACTGGCACAGGACACAGTTAGAGGATGGATACTGGCACGGTGCACAGTTGGAGGATGGATACTGGCACGGTACACAGTTAGAGGATGGATACTGGCACGGTACACAGTTAGAGGATGGATACTGGCACGGTGCACAGTTAGAGGATGGATACTGGCACGGTACACAGTTAGAGGATAGGTACTGGCACAGGACACAGTTAGAAGATGGATACTGGCACAGGACATAGTTAGAGGATGGATACTGGCACGGTACACAGTTAGAGGATGGATACTGGCACAGGACATAGTTAGAGGATGGATACTGGCACGGTACACAGTTAGAGGATGGATACTGGCACGGTGCACAGTTAGAGGATGGATACTGGCACGGTACACAGTTAGAGGATGGGTACTGGCACAGGACACAGTTAGAAGATGGATACTGGCACAGGACATAGTTAGAGGATGGATACTGGCACGGTACACAGTTAGAGGATGGATACTGGCACAGGACATAGTTAGAGGATGGATACTGGCACTGTACACAGTTAGAGGATGGATACTGGCACGGTGCACAGTTGGAGGATGGATACTGGCACAGGACACAGTTAGAGGATGGATACTGGCACGGTACACAGTTAGAGGATGGATACTTGCACGGTACACAGTTAGAGGATGGATACTGGCACGGTACACAGTTAGAGGATGGATACTGGCACGGTACACAGTTAGAGGACGGATACTGGCACGGTACACAGTTAGAGGACGGATACTGGCACGGTACACAGTTAGAGGATGGGTACTGGCACGGTACACAGTTAGAGGATGGATACTGGCACGGTACATAGTTAGAGGATGGATACTGGCACGGTGCACAGTTGGAGGATGGATACTGGCACGGTACACAGTTAGAGGATGGATACTGGCACGGTACACAGTTAGAGGATGGATACTGGCACGGTACACAGTTTCTCAAGTAATAATAAATACCTGGTTAAGCAACAGATACATATTCCTCATAAATATCTATATCCAGAAATACTTTAACCCCCAATATGGAGATAAAGTTAAAGTAGAGAGTAGAAAAGTACAAAACAGCACAGCTAATAAGGCTGTAATGTAATGTAACCCCCTAACCTTTAACCTTTATGCAGGCTGTGCCACTATGGAGGTGCTTGTCGCCCCACAGATCAACGTGCTGAATGGAACGACTGTGCGGATTGGCTGCAGCTTCACTTCCTGCTACAAGATGGACGCAACCAAGTTTGCCATGAACTGGACTTATCAGGAGACCTCCAATGACACGGAGGAGATGGTAGACCTGACCCATATATTTATTTATTTAAAATGTTTTAAGTTAGATTGCATTTCTAGAAATCCAAAGACACTTTCCAAATGTGTCAGTGCTTGGTCCCCAGAAATTGGAAATCTGCTGTGGGGGATGGAAAGCAGTCCCATGTCAGCAGACCTGAGATTCCGGGAGGGGACTTAGTAGGTCAGAGAGGTATTGTGGGGTTAGAGTGTGGGGGAGGGGGTGAAGGAGGTCAGAGAGGTATTGTGGGGTTAGAGTGTGGGGGAGGAGGTGAAGGAGGTCAGAGAGGTATTGTGGGTTTAGGGTATGGAGGGAGGGGATGTAGGAGGTCAGAGAGGTATTGTGGGGTTAGGGTATGGAGGGAGGGGATGTAGGAGGTCAGAGAGGTATTGTGGGGTTAGGGTGTGGGGGAGGGGGTGAAGGAGGTCAGAGAGGTATTGTGGGGTATGGAGGGAGGGAATGTAGGAGGTCAGAGAGGTATTGTGGGGTTAGGGTATGGAGGGAGGGGATGTAGGAGGTCAGAGAGGTATTGTGGGGTTAGGGTATGGAGGGAGGGAATGTAGGAGGTCAGAGAGGTATTGTGGGGTTAGGGTATGGAGGGAGGGAATGTAGGAGGTCAGAGAGGTATTGTGGGGTTTGGGTATGGAGGGTGGGGATGTAGGAGGTCAGAGAGGTATTGTGGGGTTAGGGTATGGAGGGAGGGGAATTAGGAGGTCAGAGAGGTATTGTGGGGTTAGGGTATGGAAGGAGGGGATGTAGGAGGTCAGAGAGGTATTGTGGGGTATGGAGGGAGGGGATGTAGGAGGTCAGAGAGGTATTGTGGGGTATGGAGGGAGGGGATGTAGGAGGTCAGAGAGGTATTGTGGGGTATGGAAGGAGGGGATGTAGGAGGTCAGAGAGGTATTGTGGGGTTAGGGTATGGAGGGAGGGGATGTAGGAGGTCAGAGAGGTATTGTGGGGTATGGAGGGAGGGGATGTAGGAGGTCAGAGAGGTATTGTGGGGTATGGAAGGAGGGGATGTAGGAGGTCAGAGAGGTATTTTGGGGTTAGGGTATGGAGGGAGGGGATGTAGGAGGTCAGAGAGGTATTGTGGGGTATGGAGGGAGGGGATGTAGGAGGTCAGAGAGGTATTGTGGGGTTAGGGTATGGAGGGAGGGGAATTAGGAGGTCAGAGAGGTATTGTGGGGTTAGTGCTTAGAGGGACTTGTGTGTGAGGAGGGGGGTTTTGTAGGTGACATGGGACTTGACTGGGAGCCAGTGTAGGTGAGTGAGCATGGGGTGATGTTCTTCCAGGGTTTACTGTGTGTGAGAACCCTGACAGCTGAGCTCTGGACATACTGGAGCCTATCCAGGGTTTACTGTGTGTGAGAACCCTGACAGCTGAGCTCTGGACATACTGGAGCCTATCCAGGGTTTACTGTGTGTGAGAATCCTGACAGCTGAGCTGTGGACATACTGGAGCCTATCCAGGGTTTTGTTGGGAACCCCACATAGAGCTGTTAGAGTAGTCCAGATGGAAGCTGACAAAGGCGTGAATGAGTCTCTCAGCAACTTTGAGGGGTGAAGGCCGGGGTCTGGAGATGTTTTTTTGTGACGGATTTGATGTGGGGTTTGAAGGACAGAAGGAAATGGAGAATGACTCCAATATATATATATATAAATATATACAGTCAGCTCCAGAATTATTGGCACCCTTGATGAAAATTTACAAAAAATGCTGTATTAAATAAACTACACAGATAATTTGCTATATTTCACGCTTAAAAATATGGGAAAACTACATTCAATTATCCTAAAACAATGATTCTATTTTGTATTGGATTTTTATTGAGTAACAATCTTTTTCAAGTGTCACAATTATTGGCACCCAAGTTTCTTTCATTTAAAACCAAAAAAAGTCAAATCTGCAGTAAAATGTACCTTTTTAAGTTCATCTCCGTCTTAAGGAACTGTATTGTGGCCTTCCATCACTTCCTTTTTTACTAGGGTGTAAAAATTAGGTAACATGTGAATCCATTTATCCTCCATCACCATGGGGAAAGCCAAAGAACTGTCAAATCAAAAGAGAGAGATGGTTGTTGACCTAAACAAGTCAAGTAATGGGTACAAAAATACCTAAACCATAATAATAACTAAAAAGGTTCAAACATCTGGAACAATTGAAAACTTTCCAGGAAGAGGACACAAGTGCATGCTGTCTCCACGCAGAGTGAGGAAGATGGTGAGGCAGGCAAAGGAGAACCCAAGTTAAAGAACTACAGACTTTAGTTGAGTTAGTCTTGGGGTCACCAAATCTCCAACTCAACCATTAGACGCCTCCTCCATATTAACAGGCTCTGTGGAAGGGTTGCACGAAGAAAGCCTTTACTGAGAGCAACCAACACATTGAAGTGTCTGGAGTTTACCAAACGTCATTGGAACTATGACTGGAACAGGGTGCTATGGTCAGATGAGACCAAAATGTATGATTTTGGCCATGTGTACCATCAGCATGTTTGGCATCGAAAGAAGAATACATACAAGGAAAACACCTTATACCTACGGTGAAATATGGTGGTGGATCATCGATGCTTTGGGGCTGTTTGCAGTGTAATGGGAAAAATGTAATTTAGCCTTTACTATGAATGTTACTCTGTGTTTTTCCTATGAGTTCAAACAAAGTTCCCCTTTGTTAGTTAGATTGAACCCCTGGGGCTAATCTCTTCACCTAACAGTTGCCTTTGGTGGTCCAGGGGCTCTTGTTAAGATCAATGGAATAATGAATTACCAGGACATTTTAGCCTCAAACCTGGTTGCCTCGGCCAGGAAGCTGAGACTTGGCTGTAGATTAACCTTCCAACAAAACAATGACCCCAAACATTCTTCGAAATCAACACAGAAATGCTTCAGTGAAAACAAATTCAATGTTTTGCCATGGCCATCTCGGTCTCCAGGGTTAAACCCTGTCGAAAACATGTGGTCTGAATTGAAGAGGGCAAACCTAAGGATATCAAGCATCTTGAAGGGTTCTGCATGGAGGAATGGTCCAAAATCTCTCCAAATATGTTCTCCAACTTTACTAAACATCATAGAAATAGGAATGGTCCAAAATCTCTCCAAATGTGTTCTCCAACCTTACTAAACATCATAGAAATAGGAATGGTCCAAAATCTCTCCAAATGTGTTCTCCAACCTTACTAAACATCATAGAAATAGGAATGGTCCAAAATCTCTCCAAATGTGTTCTCCAACCTTACTAAACATCATAGAAATAGGAATGGTCCAAAATCTCTCCAAATGTGTTCTCCAACCTTACTAAACATCATAGAAATAGGAATGGTCCAAAATCTCTCCAAATGTGTTCTCCAACCTTACTAAACATCATAGAAATAGGAATGGTCCAAAATCTCTCCAAATGTGTTCTCCAACCTTACTAAACATTATAGAAATAGGAATGGTCCAAAATCTCTCCAAATGTGTTCTCCAACCTTACTAAACATCATAGAAATAGGAATGGTCCAAAATCTCTCCAAATGTGTTCTCCAACCTTACTAAACATCATAGAAATAGGAATGGTCCAAAATCTCTCCAAATGTGTTCTCCAACCTTACTAAACATCATAGAAATAGGCTCAGTGCCGTTATCCTTTCCAGGGGAAGTATTAAAACAGGGGTGCCAATAATTGTGAAAAAAAACGTTGTTTTTTGGAAATAAATGTATAATTTGAAACATTTGTAATTTTGGTTGATTCCATTGAATCATTAATAAAGTAATATGTTTTCCACATGTTGTAAAGTTATAATATAACTCAGTAATGGTATTATTTGTTTTCTACAGTCTTTCTTTTCATCAAGGGTGCCAATCATTCTGGAGCTAACTGTATTTATTTATATATGTATATATATATATACACAGTATATATATATAAATATGTACATATATTTAGCTGGATGTCATCAGCATAGCACTGGAATCTTGAGAGTGGTGACGGATGGTCTGACCAAGGGTTAGCATAGATAATGATGAGGAGAGGTACAAGCTTCCAGCTTTATTTCATATGGGCTGTAGTGGAATCGACCCTTGACCTCTAAACCTAATCCTGAGCCATCACAAGAGGCACCCTGTCAGGAGAGGAAAACCAAGCAAATGTTTGGGGCCCCGCAAAAAAATGTGGGGAAAAGTGGGGTTCCTTTCCTGGGGCCCCCCAGAGTCTAGGATCGCCTCTCGCGATGACCCAACCCTGATTTGTGTGTGTCTGTGTCTGTGTCTGTGTCTGTGTCTATGTGTGTGTGTGTGTGTGTGTGTGTGTGTGTGTGTGTGTGTGTGTGTGTGTGTGTGTAGTTTATGACCTTCCACAGTAAGAAAGGCATGGTGGCGCTGCGTCCAGAGCGCTTCATGGAGAGAGTCCTGTTTTCTGGAAACCTGGACAAGAACGACCTGTCAATCAGTCTGTCCAACGTGCTACCAGAGGACGAGGGTGTGTTCCACTGCTACGTGAGGAACCCCCCGGACCGCATCCAGGGACACGCCTCCACACAGCTCAATGTGGTGACCCAACGTACGCCCCCCCACACACACACACACACACACACACACACACACACACACACAGCTCAATGTGGTGACCGAACGTACGCCCCCCCATACACACACACACACACACACACACACAGCTCAATGTGGTGACCCAACGTACGCCCCCCCATACACACACACACACACACACACACACACACACACACACACACACAGCTCAATGTGGTGACCCAACGTACGCCCCCCCATACACACACACACACACACACACACACACACACAGCTCAATGTGGTGACCCAACGTACGCCCCCCCATACACACACACACACACACACACACACACAGCTCAATGTAGTGGTAGATTCGCCAGTTGAGATTACGCTGGCGTCATTCTGGACTGCCGCTTCTCTCTGGCACCTGTTTTGTTTTGTTTGTTTCCTTTTGTCCGTGTTTCAACTTCGTTTTGTCAGTACATTTTATTATCAGTCAAATTTTGCAATACGGATTACGGACTACCATCACCATTTTCATTCCAACCTTCCTACCACCTTGGTCTATTGTTTTCTCCGGTGATCTTCGCCTGGAGTCTCCGTCGCCTGGAGGCGCTAGCTTCGTTCACGGGCGGCAGGTTGTGTATGTTCTGCTGGGACTGTCGGGCTGTTGGTTGCTCCGTGCATGTCCTGATGGCGTTGCCCCCTCCGTTACTACTACTTCTCGCACTGCACACGTTTACATCTAAACTCAACCACCGGACTTTAACTTACTCAACAATTGAACTGTGTTGTCTGTCAACTACTGGTCGTCTACCCCTGCTTGCATACAAATCAGCACGTTCCTCTGGCATTTAACGTCGCCGCCCTTATCTTCACCGAAGCTCAACACACAACCGGTCTGTTCACCATGCTGCTGTCTGCAACATGCCGTCATTATGGACTCATTCTCGACCCCATTATCTCCCTAAACTCCGCCGCCCTGTTAGCTTCAGCTGCCTTCGGACTCTTCCTTTCACTGACTTGTCAAAAACCGCCAATTCATCATTCAACTGTGCTCTGTTAAATACCCGGTCTCTTAATAATAAAGCCCTTCCCCTCTGTCAATTCATACTGGACACTCACTTGGACTTCCTTGTTTTATGTGAGACCTGGCAGCAGCCTGGGGAATTTTCTGTGTTAAACCAGGTTGCTCCCCCCAATTACCTCTACATTTGTAAGCCACGGCTATCTGGTCGAGGAGGTGGTCTCGCTGTCATTTATAATTCAAATATCTCTGTTTCACCCATTAACCTGACTACTGTTACATCTTTTGAATACATTGCATTTAAAGCCTGTCACTCAACTGTTATTATTGCTGTTTACCGTCCACCCAAACCAAATACTTATTTTCTCACTGAATTTTCTGATTTACTCTCAACTGCATCTTCCCTCTCCCCACATATACTAGTGCTTGGTGATTTCAATATTCATATGGATACACCCAATGTAAAATTACCCTCTGACTTCTCCGATGTTCTAGACTGTCTCAGTTTTACCCAACATGTTACTTTCCCTACTCATATAAAAGGTCATATCCTTGATTTGGTCTGCTCCACTGGTTCAATAATTACGCAGGTCTTCCCCACCCCCTTTCCCCTGTCTGACCATAGTATTATACAGTTCACTCTTCACTCCAAATCCACTAAACTTCCCCTCTCTAGATCTATCTCTTTTCGTAATATTAAATCTATTAACCCTTCTGCTCTGTCTGATGCTATTGGTGCTGCCCTATCCTCAGATCTTGCCGCCGTCTTCCCAGACCAGCTGACTGACCTGCTTAACACCGCTCTGGCAACTTCACTCAACACCTTGGCCCCTCTAAAAACAAGAACTGTCTCATTCTCCTCATCATCCCCCTGGTTCACTGCAGAGCTTAGAAAGATGAAGCAGGCTGGTCGTCAACTTGAGCGTTTATGCTCAAAAACAGGACTCACCGTTCACTTTCAAGCCTTTCAACATCACTTGTTTTCATATAGAGATGCACTCACTGCTGCACGTTCCTCTTACTTCTCAGACATCATTAATGCTCCAAACTCCAACTCTCGGACTCTATTCTCCACGGTCAGTAAGCTTATTCAACCCCGGCAGGACACAATGTCTCATTCCTCCACCCAGCTTGCCAACTCCTTTCTTCAGTATTTTAAGGATAAAATAGTCAACATTCATTCTTCCCTGGACGCCAAACCTTCCACTGTCACACTGTCCCCTGCTGTGAGTCCCTTTCAGCCACCTACACACGATCTTCATTTCTCCTGTTTTTCCCCGGTTGACTCCTCCCATGTCTCAAAGCTGTTCAAGGCTTCCAAACCCACTACATGTCGTCTTGATCCTCTTCCTAGTGCCCTCTATTTATCATGCCTACCCTCTTTTCTTCCTCATCTGACAAACTTATTCAATTCATCCCTTGCCCAAGGAGTTTTTCCATCTGTCCTTAAAATTGCTTCAGTCACTCCGATCCTTAAGAAATCCGGCCTAGACTCGACCATCCTCCAAAACTATCGCCCCATCTCAAACTTAACCTTTTTTGCAAAAATCCTAGAACGCATCATTGCATCTCAGCTTCAAGAACACTTATCTGCCAATAATCTGTTTGAGCCCCTTCAGTCTGGTTTTCGCACATTTCACAGCACAGAAACTGCACTTACCAAAGTCTTGAATGACCTCCTCACCTCCGCCGATACAGGGGCCCTCAACATCCTGGTCCTATTAGATCTTAGTGCAGCCTTTGACACTGTGTGCCACAAGCTCCTTATTTCAAGGCTGCACATGTTGGGTGTTGAGGGCACTGCACTCTCTCTACTTCAGTCCTACCTCTCAAACAGACATCACTTCATCTCACTTAATGGCTTCACTTCTGACACTTCCCCAGTCACACAGGGTGTTCCTCAAGGTTCTGTCCTGGGTCCCCTCCTTTTCATAATCTACATCCTTCCCCTTGGTCAAATCATTAGACAATTCAACCTCAACTTTCATTGCTATGCTGATGACACCCAGATATATATCAGCACAACTTCTTTCACCAGCCCTCCACTTTCCTGTATTGAAAACTGCATATCTTCCATCAACTCCTGGATGCACAATAACCACCTCAAACTTAACACCAGCAAAAGTGAACTCATCTTAATTGGCTCAAAACACACCCTTTCCAAAGTCAACAATATCTCACTCCTCATCGATGGCTCTACAGTCTTCCCCTCCCCTCTGGTACGAAATCTTGGCGTCTTATTGGACTCCACTCTGTCTCTCACCCCACATATCAATAACATGGTCATAATATCCTTCTTCCATCTCAGAAATATAGCCAAGATCCGATCATCACTCTCCCAAAGCGCAGCCACCAAACTCATTCACTCTTTCATTTTCTCCCGTCTTGACTATTGCAATTCACTCCTAGTCGTCATCAGTGCAACCGCTCTCCATAAACTCCAACTTGTTCAGAACTCTGCAGCCCGTCTCCTGACCTCGACCAAATCCTCTGAGCACATAACCCCCATTCTCTCGTCCCTTCACTGGCTCCCAGTTAATCATCGTATTACTTATAAAATCCTTCTCCTCACCTTCAAAGCTTTACATAACCTGGCCCCCCCCTACCTTTCGGATCTTCTACAGCTCTATCTTCCCACCCGGACACTCCGTTCCTCCTCTGAAATGAAATTGGTCACCCCACAAGCAAAACTAAAAAACTTTGGGGAGCGTGCCTTTTCTAGGGCAGCACCTAAACTCTGGAACTCTCTTCCTCCTTTCATTCGGGATTCAAACTCACTTCCTATCTTCAAAAGCCATCTTAAAACCTACCTTTTCACCCTAGCCTACTCAAATTAACTCAAACGCCCCTTACCTCTACAACATTTCTGTCAAATTTTACTGTAGTTTGTATTGCTGTCTTGTCTCGACCTGTTCTCCTGTTATCCGTTTGTCTTGTATTCCTGTTTTATTTGCCTGTTCTCTTGTTGTGAAGCGTCTTTGGGTGTAAGAAAAGCGCTATATAAATAAAATGAATTATTATTATTATTATTAATGTGGTGACCCAACGTACGCCCCCCCATACACACACACACACACACACACACACACACACACACACACACAGCTCAATGTGGTGACCCAACGTACGCCCCCCCATACACACACACACACACACACACACACACAGCTCAATGTGGTGACCGAACGTACGCCCCCCCCCTACACACACACACACACACACACACACACACACAGCTCAATGTGGTGACCGAACGTACGCCCCCCATACACACACACACACACACACACAAACACACACACACACACACACAGCTCAATGTGGTGACCGAACGTATGACCCCCCCATACACACACACACACACACACACACAGACAGCTCAATGTGGGGAACAACGTACGACCCCCCCCCCCATACACACATAGACAGACACAAACACACACACACACACACACACACACACAGCTCAATGTGGTGACCGAACGTACAACCCACACACACACACACACACACACACACACGCACACACACACCTCAATGCGGTGAACAACGTACGACCCACACACACACACACAAAGCTCAATGTGGTGACTAAACGTTTGATCTGTACCTACACGCACACACACACACACACACACACACACACCCGTAGGTCAACGAGGTGACTGAACGTACCAACTTTGGTAGTAGGCCTACTCATGATGACATTAACTCTATTGATATATTAACATGCATGCAAAAAGTAGATGGAATTTAAAAAAAAAACATGAACGTGTGTATAACTTATTGCTTATTGGTAGTAGTCCTACTCATTATGACATTAAACCTATTCTTGGTAGCCTACATATAGTCAACTAGTATTTTAATACTCCAGTAGCACCTCCCCCCGTGACTAGTCGATTCATTGTGCCTATTGATTTTTTTCGGACACCAAACCGTCAAGAAATAATCCTAGCGGAAACCCTGATGTGGACACGTTTATAGCCAGATTGGGTGCCCCTGGGTTAACTGAACGAGTTGCTAATGACCATTTTGGTAGCACCTTTGTGGGATAGCAGCTGTTAGGTTAAGTGAAGCCACATAACAAAAAGAGATCCTGGGCATGTTGATCTGACCTTGTGCCTCTGTACATGGACACTTAGTAACAAAATGACAAAATTAGTTTTCCAATGGTTTTCTAGAAAGCACAGCAAATGGCTTTGAGGGTTAAGGTTAGGGTTATGTTAGCAAATTGCTTTGAGGGTTAGGGTTAGGTTAGCAAAGGGCTTTGAGGGTTAGGGTAAGGGTTAGGTTAGCAAAGATCATGTCTACAAAGATACAGTTCTATTCTGTGTAAGTTGGGAGGCTCGGTGTAGACTCTGTACTCGGTGTAGACTGTACTCTGTGTAGACTCTGTACTCTGTGTAGACTCTGTACTCTGTGTAGACTCTGTACTCTGTGTAAATTCTGTACTCTGTGTAGACTCTGTACTTTGTACTGTGTGGAGTCTGTACTCCTAACAGAGTACTAAATGGCTGCAGAGATAGAGAGGGGGAGAGAGGGCAAGTGCAGGCACTCTGCAACACACACACACACACACACACACACACACACACACACTGTACCACTATATTTCCTTAGTACAGCCACTCTGCAACACATACACACACACACACACACACACACTGTTCCACTACCTTCCCTTAGTACAGCCACTCTGCAACACACACACACTGCTCTTCTCTATCTCTCTGATTCTCTCCCTCCTTAATCTCTCCTCTTTCTCCTCCTCCTCTCCAGTTCCTCCACCACGGGACTCCACTATCGCCGTGGCAATCGGAGCCTCAGTGAGTGGGGCCCTAGCACTCGTCATCCTCATCATGGTGGTTGTTAAGTGTCTCCGCAGACACAGGAAACAGGAAGTGATGTCAGAAGATAAGATGGAGGAGGAGGGGAAGCTGGAACCAGATGGTGGTGCTGAAGAGGGGACCAAGTAAGAGTCTTCTAAACTAACTTTACAACACACTTTAGGACCCTTCAGCGTACACACACACACACACACACACACACACACAGATCCTTAACTCAATCAGTATTACAGGAACCAACATTCAACGAACAATTCAACCAACCCTTTACCCTGGCCACACGCAGTTCAGAGTTCATAACCCAACAATACACAATGCTCCTCTGACTAACTGCTAACCTGTTCTTCTTGTCTGTTGATAGACAGAAATAACCTGATCTTCTGATTGGACCAGATTCCAGTGCAGCCACACCCCCTCACTGGTAAACATGTTTTATTATGAAGGTCATGTGATCTACCAGAAGACGTTGCCCTACCCCCCTTGAGTATGTGGGTGTATCAGTGATCATAATAATACCTAGACTATGTGATGTTTCAGTCTCATACCTGACAAAGTTTTAGTAATGTCAGTTCTGTTTTCTGACCATGAACCTTACTTTTTTCTTTTCCAATCCCCCCTTCTTCTCTTTCTTACGAGACATGCATTGTTTGAAGATTTTGCAGTAGCTGTGTGCTCTGAGTACCCTTCACTGTATGTGTGTGTGTGTGTGTGTGTGTGTGTGTGTGTGTGTGTGTGTGTGTAGGGTTTTTCCTGGCTCAAAATAAGGCTTGGGAGGTAACTTTGCGTGACAGCGACCGCGGTCGTTCTGGCCTCACTGCCACCGTGAATTTGAGCTGTCGTCGCCGTATATTTATATTTCGAATGGGTCAGGTCTTCAAGAGACCACTACAATCATCTGTTGAGACAGAACCATAATGAAATGCACGACTAACATTAAAAATAGGAAAAATATTTATATTTATTGAATAAACATGCTAATCACAGCAGATATCACATATCCGTGCATATGTCTCATGTAACCCTAACCAATCAGACATATCCACCCATATGTCTCATCTAACCCTAACCAATCAGACGTATCCACCCATATGTCTCATCTAACCCTAACCAATCAGACGTATCCACCCATATGTCTCATCTAACCCTAACCAATCAGACGTATCCGTCCATATGTCTCATCTAACCCTAACCAATCAGACATATCCACCCATATATCTCATCTAACCCTAACCAATCAGACATATCCACCCATATGTCGCATGTAACCCTAACCAATCAGACATATCCACCCATATGTCTCATGTAACCCTCACCAATCAGACATATCCACCCATATGTCTCATGTAACCCTAACCAATCAGACGTATCCGTCCATATGTCTCATCTAACCCTAACCAATCAGACATATCCACCCATATGTCTCATCTAACCCTAACCAATCAGACATATCCACCCATATGCCTCATCTAACCCTAACCAATCAGACATATCCGTCCATATGTCTCATCTAACCCTAACCAATCAGACATATCCGTTCATACGTCTCATCTAACATGTCTCAGAGACATACGTAGATGCTGCATTGGCCATTGGATCGTACGTCAATGTCGCCGCCATAATAGAATGGTCAAACATGTTACATACTTAAACTGACACAAGATGCCTCACGTATGTGCAGCTTGGGGGTGTACAAACCGTCGAACAATCCAAACCAGATCTCAGGGAATTACCTTTCACAGGTAAGACTGAATAATTGTTTTTCTTTTAGGTTATAATTGGCCATTAACATTAGGTTGAGAGCTAACTAGTTGGCCACTAGTCATACTATTATAATGTTACCTTAGCCTAGTTAGCGATAACGCTAGCTACTTATGAAAGCTGAGACCGCATAAGAAATCGCATAAACTAAATTGCCCTCACTTGAGATTTTCATCTTACATTAAGTTATACTGTCAACGATTTCCATGACTTGCAACTCATTTTGGCTGAGAGACCAACTTAAGCTGGGTGCAGATTTCATTTAGTTACAACAGAGTTTGACCACATACATGGGATTTTCTCAATCTATGTTAGATTGCAACATTGTTATTGCACTGATTGCACAAAAAAATGGTCATAAATAATAAATGTTCATGATAGGCTACAAAGTAGCTGACCTGTGGTAACGTAGTAGTCCTATCCAAAGTAGCAAAATAGTGTGCAGGAAAATGTTTGTGTTGCTTGGCAACAATCCAGTCCCATATATCAGCAGTCAAGTGCCAAAGATAATCACAGCAC
Organism: Aplochiton taeniatus; assembly: GCA_017639675.1. Classification (NCBI taxonomy): domain Eukaryota; kingdom Metazoa; phylum Chordata; class Actinopteri; order Galaxiiformes; family Galaxiidae; genus Aplochiton; species Aplochiton taeniatus. The sequence continues at coordinate 19,756,198 of CM030182.1, forward strand.
TCCCTCTTGTGTGATGTTGCATAAATTAATCACTTATCAATAAAATAAAATAAATTACTAACAAAGTATCACTTATCAATCAAATAAAATAATTACAAACAAAGTATCACTTATGAATCAAATAAAATAAATTACTATCAAAGTATCACTTATCAATCAAATCAAATAAATCACTAACAAAGCATCACTTATCAATCAAATAAAATAATTACAAACAAAGTATCACTTATCTATCAAATAAAATAAATTACTATCAAAGTATCACTTATCAATCAAATAAAATAAATTACTATCAAAGTATCTGTCACGGAACTAACCCACATGTCCCCTCGCAACCTCCCGGAATCTGTGCCCATCCATGCCACTGCCATATTATTGATGACTGTACAACTAGCTGGCTAGCAAACTTTTTTCACATATTGGCTCTTTAAGGAAGTCTCCGTAAGTATTAACAAAAGAAAACAGGAGAGATCCATGATTGACAAACGGAATTTTTTTTTTTTTGTTATTTATTATAATACCTTATGACAATTCATTATTTTCCATCACGCAGCCTAACTATGTAATTCAGTTCATAGCAGCGATTATAGCGTAACTATAGAGATTCAAAGTAACTGCAGACAAAACTGCAGGCCGGTTTTGCCCTCTCCAATATGGTGGCAATGTTAACGTATCGCAGCAACGGGCGGAAGCAGTCAGTGCGGTATCTACGTTTGTATGTCTGATATGTCTACAATGCCGTAGACATTGTCTGTAGGCGATTTTAAGATTCTTCCTCTCTGGCTCTGAAAGATAGCGCTACAATCTTCTTCATTTTCCATGGCTTTTACGTATACAGTTTAACGTAACTAGTCCAGCGGCTCCTGCTGGTGGTTGACCGAATTGCAGCAATAAATGTAAGGATAATTTTGAACCGTTTTTACATGTTATTTTCTCATGGAAGGCTTAGGCCGTTTGAAAAAAATCCTTAGGCGGGTCGCCCAAGTATTTTCAATGCAGGAAAAACCCAGTGTGTGTGTGTGATGTCCAATAAAAGCCTTGACAAAGAATTCCGAGTGACAACAGTAGTTAGGGTGTTTTACGTTGTCATGTGACCTGCTTATTTGAAGTGTTGTGATGATAAACCAGTTTAAAATAAAAAGAAATACACATTTTGGGCAAACAGAAAAGAACACTGCTTTATGGCCTGAATGCTATCTGCGGCCACTTTGATATACAACTGTTAGTCTCTAAACAGTCCAACACTCTAAGCCTCTCCTGTGTTAGTGAACAGCAGAACACTCTAAGCCTCTCCTGTGTTAGTGAACAGCAGAACACTCTAAGCCTCTCCTGTGTTAGTGAACAGTCCAACACTGTTCTCCTTTCCATGGTATAACTCGTTTCAGAACCCAAACTGAATGTTCATCGGTTTCCAAGAAGTTTGTTGGAAGACTCTGACCAGGCTGCTCACTCTCTCTGGATGTATCATCTGGGTGGCCATATTGTCTGGAAATCAGCTTCTGGGAGTTGTAGTTATATACTGAAATAAGGAACAGACTTTGTACTTTATTCTTAAGTAATGTATAATGCAGCAGGAGAAACGCCTCAGATACAAAGTAGAGTCATTACAGTTTAACCAGGAAGTCTCTGACTAAAGTGTCAACCCATGACCAGACAGCACAGATTGCATTATCACTCTTAGACCAATTCCCAAATATAGCCAAATCGCTTTTTGTAGCTTAGCACAGAAATTAATAAATAGTTTCAAGTAGTGTAATCTAATGAGGGACATAATGCGCATTCCTTAACGTGCTAAAATCCACATCACAAGACATGGAAAAGGAACTCTTTACTGAAACAAGTTTACTAAAATATACATTTAATGTTGCAGTAATATACATTGAAACACCATGCTAGATCAGAGTCCAACTGGGCTGTGTGGTTTCTGTTGACCCACACAAATGAGCAAGTTATAAAAATATGATGATTTTATAACATTGTAACATTAAACTCCTAGTCTGGATAATCTATCAGGTTTGACAACAGTCAACAGCCCTGCTACCTGTGGGATCCCTGTGGACTGAGGTTAGAGCTCCTGGAACTGTTTGAATTGTATTGTTTTTCAAATGAATAGCATTCATGTGAAATGTTATGTATTTGTTTGACACTGAATTTAATGGTTTGAAATTATATTTAAGGCTTGTTTCATTCAGTCCATTCTTATGCCAAGTTAGTTTGGTGTAAAAATGCAACATTAGATTTACTTCCAATTTCAGTTCTCACACTTTGGGTGACTTCCGAAAAGCAGTCTTTGATCATCACCATCCATTAATAAAAATAATAATAATAAGAAGAAGAAGGAGAAGAAGAATTAACATGTTTGAAAATCTTGTGCTGGACTAACCATTTTGGCTGAAAATGACTTCTCCTGAAATAGTAATCCTTTGCTTTATCTAAGTCTGGATGTGTGAATCAGAGAACTGAAGTTGAATTGCAAGAATTTAATTTGGAACTAATGTTTACTTAGCTTGCTACTCCCAAACTGATTCAAATTATACTCTTAATATTCAAGTTAATATAATTAAAATTACATTTCTCTTGAAACTAATCTCAGCCAATACATCATGGGTCCATGTATTTTTCATTAAAAGTAGGTGTGAACATGAATTACTTGATCAGAGATGAAAAAACATTTATAAGTTCCTATTATTAGATTTAAGAGAAATACTACTTTTTTTTCTGGTTTTTCTTTTCTTGAAGCAAACTCAACTTACCAAGTAAGTAGTAGTTGAACAAGTAGGCCAATATTTCATTATTTCATATTTATTCATATTTATATTAGTCTGCTGTATAAAAAAATTGTGCATTGTGGTGAGTGGGGATTAATGTGTGCGTAAACATGAGCATTTCAGACACTTTACTACAGAAGTTCATTGTATGGAAATAAACAAAAGGGCACTTTTTATACTAGTAGGTGAATTACTATAATATTCATTAAATGAGCAGTCCAGGGGGGAGACAGGCATCAACGGTGCACTTTTTGGGACAGCAGAAATCAATGAGGAATAACTATGAAAACATTCAAATATTGAACCATTTCACATTTTTTCCATCACCAGTATGATGTTTAGTGGAATTTGCTTTTGTTTCCTGAGAATAAAAATAATAAAAAGATGATTTTGGTTTCTTAAATCCATTTTAGGCTTGATCTAACAAAACAAAAAACGATATATTTTGTTCCATTGCATCCATTGAGTCATTCCTAGTCAAACATACTTTTAAAACTACACTGACCATCATGGATGTTTTCTGATTTCTGTTTGACCACCAAAACCCATGCTTGCTCTCTTGACTAATTTACTATGAAATGTAATCACTTGTGTATTTTTCAAATAAAACTGACAATAAAATAAAAAAAGATTCTAATGCTTTGTAGATAACAGCATTTTGGAAACAATGAATGTCTGGTGTGTGTGAGCGGGGCTGACCTTATGCTGTTTGTGAGTAGGGCTAACCCTATACTGCGTGTGAGTAGGGCTAACCCTATACTGTTTGTGAGTAGGGCTAACCCTATGCTGTTTGTGAGTAGGGCTAACCCTATGCTGTTTGTGAGTAGGGCTAACCCTATACTGCGTGTGAGTAGGGCTAACCCTATGCTGTTTGTGAGTAGGGCTAACCCTATGCTGTTTGTGAGTAGGGCTAACCCTATGCTGTTTGGGAGTAGGGCTAACCCTATGCTGTTTGTGAGTAGGGCTAACCCTATACTGCGTGTGAGTAGGGCTAACCCTATGCTGTTTGTGAGTAGGGCTAATCCTGTGCTGTTTGTGAGTAGGGCTAGCCCTGTGCTGTGTGTGAGTAGGGCTAACCCTATGCTGTGTGTGAGTAGGACTAACCCTGTTCCGTTTGTGAGTAGAGATAACCCAATGCTGTCTATGAATAGGGCTAACCCTATGCTGTATATGAATAGGGCTAACCCTGTTCTGTTTGTGAGTAGGGCTAACCCTATGTTGTTTGTGAGTAGGACTATGCTGCGTGTGAGTAGGGCTAACCCTGTTGTTTGTGAGAAGGGCTAACCCTATGATGTTTGTGAGTAGGACTAACCCTATGCTGTGTGAGTAGGGCTAACCCTATGCTGTTTGTGAGTAGGGCTAGCCCTGTGCTGTTTGTGAGTAGGGCAAATCCTGTGCTGTTTGTGAGCAGGGCTAATCCTGTGCTGTTTGTGAGTAGGGCTAATCCTGTGCTGTTTGTGAGTAGGGCTAATCCTGTGCTGTTTGAGAGTAGGGCTAATCTTGTGCTGTTTGTGAGTAGGGCTAATCTTGTGCTGTTTGAGAGTAGGGCTGATCTTGTGCTGTTTGTGAGTAGGGCTAATCTTGTGCTGTTTGTGAGTGCATGCTTTAGAGCTACTCACCTTGTGAAGGTCCCCGCACACAGAAGGGATCAGGGGAGGACAACTGAGAAAGAGAGAGACGGAACAAAAAGCTGGACCACCAGAGAAATTTCATTGAGTCAAAGAGAGTTGGAAAACAGTGGAAAAGGAAAGAAGCTCAAATACAGGGAGAGACAATCTGCTGCTGTCTTCATGTAGCTGGATGCTTACTGAAATCGGCTCACTCAGAGTCAGGTGCAAGGAGTTGGTGAAGGGACGTGGAGGAAGGGCGGGGGAGGGAGGGAGGGAGGGATAAATGAGAGGAAGGGAGGGGGAGGGAGAGGGAGAGAGGGACAAATGAGAGGAAGGGAGGGGGATGGAGGGAGGGGTCTAAACTGAACAGCTGATTCAGGCTGCACCATTTCACTTAGGGAGAAAAACCCACTGCTCTGCAGTGTGAAGCTGTTTTAAGTGGCCCTGCAGTAATGCTGTGAATTAGCTATTAGCACTACACCTTTACACTGTGGCCCTGCAGTAATGCTTTGTGTTAGCTATTAGCCCAACACCTTTACACTGTAGCTCTGCAGTAATGCTGTGTGTTAGCTATTAGCACTATACCTTTACACTGTGGTCCTGCAGTAATGCTGTGTGTTAGCTATTAGCACTATACCTTTACACTGTGGCCCTGCAGTAATGCTGTGTGTTAGCTATTAGCCCAACACCTTAACACTGTAGCTCTGCAGTAATGCTGTGTGTTAGCTATTAGCACTATACCTTTACATTGTGGCCCTGCAGTAATGCTGTGTGTTAGCTATTAGCACTATACCTTTATACTGTGGCCCTGCAGTAATGCTGTGTGTTAGCTATTAGCACTACACCTTTACACTGTGGCCCTGCAGTAATGCTGTGTGTTAGCTATTAGCACTATACCTTTAGACTGTGGCCTTGCAGTATTGCTGTGTGTTAGCTATTAGCACTACACCTTTACACTGTGGCCCTGCAGTAATGCTGTGTGTTAGCTATTAGCACTACACCTTTACACTGTGGCCCTGTAGTAATGCTGTGTGTTAGCTATTAGCACTATACCTTTATACTGTGGCCCTGCCGTAATACTATGTGTTAGCTAATAGCACTACACCTTTACACTCTGGCTCTACTAGCCTGGATAGAGGAGAGTTAATATGAACTAGCCTGGACAGAGGAGATTCAATTTGAACTAGCCTGGATAGAGGAGAGGTAATATGAACTAGCCTGGATAGAGGAGAGTAAATATGAACTAGCCTGGATAGAGGAGATTAAATATGAACTAGCCTGGATAGAGGAGAAGTAATATGAACTAGCTTGGATAGAGGAGAGTTAAATTGAACTATCCTGGATAGGGGAGGGTTAATATGAACTAGCCTGGATAGAGGAGAGTAAGTATGAACTAGCCTGGATAGAGGAGAGTTAATATGAACTAGCCCGGATAGAGGAGGGTTAATATGAACTAGCCTGGATAGGGGAGGGTTAATATGAACTAGCCTGGATAGAGGACAGTTAAATTGAACTAGCCTGGATAGGGGAGGGTTAATATGAACTAGCCTGGATAGAGGAGAGTAAGTATGAGCTAGCCTGGATAGAGGAGAGTTAATATGAACTAGCCTGGATAGAGGAGGGTTAATATGAACTAGCCTGGATAGGGGAGGGTTAATATGAACTAGCCTGGATAGAGGAGAGTTAATATGAACTAGCCTGGATAGAGGAGGGTTAATATGAACTAGCCTGGATAGGGGAGGGTTAATATGAACTAGCCTGGATAGAGAAGAGTTAATATGAACTAGCCTGGATAGAGGAGAGTAAATATGTACTAGCCTGGATAGAGGAGAGGTAATATGAACTAGCCTGGATAGAGGAGAGGTAATATGAACTAGCCTGGATAGCGGAGAGTTAATATGAACTAGCCTGGATAGGGGAGGGTTAATATGAACTAGCCTGGATAGGGGAGGGTTAATATGAACTAGCCTGGATAGGGGAGGGTTAATATGAACTAGCCTGGCTAGGGGAGGGTTAATATGAACTAGCCTGGACAGAGAAGAGTTAATATGAACTAGCCTGGATAGAGGAGAGTAAATATGAACTAGCCTGGTCAGAGGAGAGTTAATATGGCTAGTTCCTCCCTCTCTCTCTCTCTCTCTCTCTCTCTCTCTCTCTCTCTCTCTCTCTCTCTCTCATACACTTACACACTCTCCGCACCTCTGCAGTAACTGTCCCGCTCACTCTTTCCTGCATTGACGAGGGACTCACATACTAACACGCACACACATACTCTGCTCCAGCTCTGAGCGGCTGCTGTGGATCTGCCTGCTAGCTGCAGCCTGCAGCCCGCCGTACGTCTGACTGGCTGGAGCCACCATTACTGCTGCGTATTACTACAGAGACTGGATCAGGTGCTGCCTGCCTGCTGCCCCGCCACCTCTCTGTTTGTCTCTCTCTCTTTCTCTGTCTGTCCGGCTCTCTCTGTCTGTCTGTCTCTCTTTGTCTCTCTGTCTCTCCGTCCTTCTGTCTGTCTGTGAGTGTCCTGTGTTCAGCAGAGTGAAGCTGCCTAAAGGAATTCCTATGGTCCTTCCTGACTGCAGAGAAGAAGAGCACAAGGGGAGGGGTGTAGAGTTGAGCTGTAACACTCTGCCTCTGCATTTTCACCGGCACACACAGGCAGATAGACAGGAAGACAGACAGGAAGACAGACAGGCAGACAGACAGGCAGACAGACAAACAGCATGGCGACCGACCGACGTAACTCCGGAGTCTTCAGGAGTTTCCATTCTGGAGATGTTGTTCATGCAGCTCTGACAGTGTCTCTTCTGTTGGGTGAGTTCCTCTTTTCAATGTTCCCTTCCTCCCTGTCCCATGAATCTCCTTCTTTAGAAGCTTGCGTTTCATGCTCAGCAGTTAGGCCTATTATTAGAGCAGTATGGTCTGCTCTAACCCTAAGGGCAATCTGTCCTGTCATTCTGTCTATAATTTAACATACAAACCATGATTGTGTCTGTAGTTTAATGTAAAACTTTTATTCTGTCTGTAGTTTAATATAAAACTTTATTTGTGTCTGTAGTTTAATGTAAAACTTTGTGTCTGTATTTTAATATAAAACTTTGATTGTGTCTGTAGTTTAGTATAAAACTTTGATTGTGTCTGTAGTTGGATGTAAAACCTTGATTGTGTCTGTAGTTTAATATAAAACTTTGATTGTGCTTGTAGTTTATTGATGTCTTTATAGTCATTTGTTCTGTAGTTTGTAAATGCTTTTATAGTAATATGTTCTGTAGTTTATTCATGTCTTTATAGTAATATGTTTTGTAGTTCATTCATGTCTTTATAGTTATATGTTCTGTAGTTTATTGATGTTGTTATAGTAATATGTTCTGTAGTTTATTCATGTCTTTATGGTAATATGTTCTGTAGTTTATTCATGCCTTTATAGTGATACGTTCTGTAGTTTATAAATGTCTTTATAGTAATATGTTCTGTAGTTTATTCATGTCCTAACAGTAATATGCTGTATAGCATGACTATAAGCCAAGCAAGTTATTGTTAAAAGTATACAGAGCAGGTTCTTTAACAGAAAGACTGAATAAGTGAATTAGTGGACTATTTTTTCAAATTGAAATTGTTAGAATTTAAATAATGCAGGTTCAATCATTGGTTTCTACTGTATATGCAAAGATTTCCAGCACTAGATTTAAAAATGATATGGGCCTAACAGGAGGGAGGATAAAATTCCCCCAGTGGTTCATTTTCTTTACAACTACACCTTAATAAAGTGAAAGCTTTAGGAGTGTGGTACTACCGTGGTACCACCATGGTAGAGGGAAGCCCTAAAACCCTGTAGTGACTGTCTTAAGGGAAGTAAGCGTGGCTTTATTGCCCCCTAGTGGTTGATTTGTAGATGGCCACTGTAAATTGTTTTAGGGTTTCTGGGATACGCTGGTCTAAAGAAGCTTGATAATATGGTGGCCATGTCAGAATAATGTTAAAGTCCCACAAGCAAGTGGTCTGGTCTCCCCAAGGCCTACATGGGGTTTCCATAGAAACTTAGGGTGGTACAGGATTCTCTCTCATGGGGTGAGGGTGTAGGGGCTGGAGGGGTCATCTCATGGTTCTCTCCAAAGGGGTGAGGGTGTGGGGGCTGGAGGGGTCATCTCATGGTTCTCTCCACAGGGGTGAGGGTGTGGGGGCTGGAGGGGTCGTCTCATGGTTCTCTCTCTCCACAGGGGTGAGGGTGGGGGGGCTGGAGGGGTCGTCTCATGGTTCTCTCCACAGGGGTGAGGGTGTGGGGGCTGGAGGGGTCATCTCATGGTTCTCTCTAAAGGGGTGAGGGTGTGGGGGCTGGAGGGGTCGTCTCATGGTTCTCTCCACAGGGGTGAGGGTGTGGGGGCTGGAGGGGTCGTCTCATGGTTCTCTCTAAAGGGGTGAGGGTGTGGGGGCTGGAGGGGTCATCTCATGGTTCTCTCCAAAGGGGTGAGGGTGTGGGGGCTGGAGGGGTCATCTCATGGTTCTCTCTCATGGGGTGAGGGTGTGGGGGCTGGAGGGGTCGTCTCATGGTTCTCTCCACAGGGGTGAGGGTGTGGGGGCTGGAGGGGTCATCTCATGGCTCTCTCTCTCCACAGGGGTGAGGGTGTGGTGGCTGCAGGGGTCATCTCATGGCTCTCTCTCTCCACAGGGGTGAGGGTGTGGGGGCTGGAGGGGTCATCTCATGGCTCTCTCTCTCCACAGGGGTGAGGGTGTGGGGGCTGGAGGTGTCTGTGGGGAAGATATCGTCACTGGAAGCCATGAACGGCAGCACAGTTCTGCTGCCCTGCACCTACTCCTCCTGTATCGGCATCAAGAACCTCTACTTCAACTGGCACTACAACGACAATGGCACCCTGCAGAAGGTAACCCCAACCCAACCCCCATTCCATAGAACAGCATTCTGCTCCTACTCTTCTGTTACCATATACCAATTAACATCAGAATCAAAATCGCAATCAGGATTTTTGCCAAGTAATTTAACACATGCAAGAAATGTGTCTTGGTGATTGTTGCGCAGAACGAAAACACAATACACTGTGTGTGTGTGTGTGTGTGTGTGTGTGTGTGTGTATGTGTGTATGTGTGTACGTGTGTGTAGCTCTGTGAAGCTGTCATACCAAACGAAGACGTGGAGCCTAGGGTCAACGTGTACCATGAGCGCGTGGAGTTTGTGGGCTCCAGTAAATCCAACAACATCTCCATCCTGCTGTGGAACATCACGTTTGAAGACGAAGGAGAATATGTCTGCTTCGCACGCAATCCCAAGGAAAAGAACCGCAACCACAGTGCTGTGTACACACTGATAGTGGTGGACCAAGGCAAGACACACACACACACACACACACACACACACACACACACACACACACTGATAGTGGTGGACCAAGGCAAGACACACACACACACACACACACACACACACTGATAGTGGTGGACCAAGGCAAGACACACACACACACACACACACACACTGATAGTGGTGGACCAAGGCAAGACACACACACACACACACACACACACTGATAGTGGTGGACCAAGGCAAGACACACACACACACACACACACACTGATAGTGGTGGACCAAGGCAAGACACACACACACACACACACACACACTGATAGTGGTGGACCAAGGCAAGACACACACACACACACACACACACTGATAGTGGTGGACCAAGGCAAGACACACACACACACACACTGATAGTGGTGGACCAAGGCAAGACACACACACACACACACACACACTGATAGTGGTGGACCAAGGCAAGACACACACACACACACACACACACTGATAGTGGTGGACCAAGGCAAGACACACACACACACACACACACACTGATAGTGGTGGACCAAGGCAAGACACACACACACACACACACACACTGATAGTGGTGGACCAAGGCAAGACACACACACACACACACACACACTGATAGTGGTGGACCAAGGCAAGACACACACACACACACACACACACACTGATAGTGGTGGACCAAGGCAAGACACACACACACACACACACACACTGATAGTGGTGGACCAAGGCAAGACACACACACACACACACACACACTGATAGTGGTGGACCAAGGCAAGACACACACACACACACACACACACACTGATAGTGGTGGACCAAGGCAAGACACACACACACTGATAGTGGTGGACCAAGGCAAGACACACACACACACACACACACACTGATAGTGGTGGACCAAGGCAAGACACACACACACACACACACACACTGATAGTGGTGGACCAAGGCAAGACACACACACACACACACACACACTGATAGTGGTGGACCAAGGCAAGACACACACACACACACACACTGATAGTGGTGGACCAAGGCAAGACACACACACACACACACACACACTGATAGTGGTGGACCAAGGCAAGACACACACACACACACACACACACTGATAGTGGTGGACCAAGGCAAGACACACACACACACACACACACACACTGATAGTGGTGGACCAAGGCAAGACACACACACACACACACACACTGATAGTGGTGGACCAAGGCAAGACACACACACACACACACACACACACACTGATAGTGGTGGACCAAGGCAAGACACATACACACACACACACACACTGATAGTGGTGGACCAAGGCAAGACACACACACACACACACACACACACTGATAGTGGTGGACCAAGGCAAGACACACACACACACACACACACACACTGATAGTGGTGGACCAAGGCAAGACACACACACACACACACACACACTAATAGTGGTGGACCAAGGCAAGACACACACACACACACACACACACTGATAGTGGTGGACCAAGGCAAGACACACACACACACACACACACACACTGATAGTGGTGGACCAAGGCAAGACACACACACACACACACACACACTGATAGTGGTGGACCAAGGCAAGACACACACACACACACACACACACACTGATAGTGGTGGACCAAGGCAAGACACACACACACACACACACACACTGATAGTGGTGGACCAAGGCAAGACACACACACACACACACACACACACTGATAGTGGTGGACCAAGGCAAGACACACACACACACACACACACACTGATAGTGGTGGACCAAGGCAAGACACACACACACACACACACACACTGATAGTGGTGGACCAAGGCAAGACACACACACACACACACACACACTGATAGTGGTGGACCAAGGCAAGACACACACACACACACACACACACTGATAGTGGTGGACCAAGGCAAGACACACACACACACACACACACACTGATAGTGGTGGACCAAGGCAAGACACACACACACACACTGATAGTGGTGGACCAAGGCAAGACACACACACACACACACACACACTGATAGTGGTGGACCAAGGCAAGACACACACACACACACACACACACTGATAGTGGTGGACCAAGGCAAGACACACACACACACACACACACACACTGATAGTGGTGGACCAAGGCAAGACACACACACACACACACACACACTGATAGTGGTGGACCAAGGCAAGACACACACACACACACACACACACTGATAGTGATGGACCAAGGCAAGACACACACACACACACACACAAACACTGATAGTGGTGGACCAAGGCAAGACACACACACACACACACACACACTGATAGTGATGGACCAAGGCAAGACACATACACACACACACACACACTGATAGTGGTGGACCAAGGCAAGACACACACACACACACACACACACTGATAGTGGTGGACCAAGGCAAGACACACACACACACACACACACACTGATAGTGGTGGACCAAGGCAAGACACATACACACACACACACACACTGATAGTGGTGGACCAAGGCAAGACACACACACACACACACACTGATAGTGGTGGACCAAGGCAAGACACATACACACACACACACTGATAGTGGTGGACCAAGGCAAGACACACACACACACACACACACACTGATAGTGGTGGACCAAGGCAAGACCCATACACACACACACACACACTGATAGTGGTGGACCAAGGCAAGACACACACACACACACACACTGATAGTGGTGGACCAAGGCAAGACACACACACACACACACACACACACACACTGATAGTGGTGGGTCAAGGCAAGACACACACACACACACTGATAGTGGTGGACCAAGGCAAGACACACACACACACACACACACACACTGATAGTGGTGGACCAAGGCAAGACACATACACACACACACACTGATAGTGGTGGACCAAGGCAAGACACACACACACACACACACACACACTGATAGTGGTGGACCAAGGCAAGACACACACACACACACACACACACACACACACAGATTGATAGGGGTAGACTAAGGTAAGACAAACTCACACCTTGATAGTGGTGGACCATGGCAAGATACATACATACACTGATAGTGGTGGACCAAAGCAAGACACACACACACACACACACACACACACACACACACTTAAGTCTAAATTAATAACCCACATATTGGACAAAGTATTAATCCTTCAATCGCTCTCTTTCTTCAGTTAAGGAGGTCGACACCACCTTGACAACCATCATCGTTTCTGTGGTGGGCGGTGTCATCGGCCTGGTTGTAGTTGTCATGGTGATAAAAGCACTGGTTGTTAAATTCCTGCTCAGCGATGATAAAAAGTAAGTCCTTTACGAAGAAGATGTTCATTTATTTAGTTTATTATGTTATTATTAACATATAACCCTGTATAAAAAGTTAATCCTTTATGAAGAAGACGTTCTCTCATGTTTGTCCCCACTCTCCTCTATCCAACAGTTAGATTATATTATTATCAACATATGTTATTATGTAATTATTATAATATGTTATTATTAACATATGTTATTATGTCATTGTTAACATATAACCTTAACCCTCTCCTCTCCAACAGTAAAGAGTTAATTATGTTATTAAGAACAGATTAACATATGTTATGTTATTAAGAACATATAACCCTAACCCTCTCCTCTCTCCAACAGGAGTTAGATTACGTTATTAAGAACATAATCACATATGTTATTATGTTATTAAGAACATATTAACATATGTTATTATATTAAGAACATATTAACCTATGTGATTATTTTACTTTTAACATATGTGATTATATTATTAAGAACATATTAACATATGTTATTCACTGTTTGTTCTCAGTAAGGACTGCCTGGTGAGTTCTTCAGGAAACGATAACACAGAGAATGGCGGAGCTGCCAAAACAGACACCAAAGCTCCTCCAAAGGCTTGATCCCCTAACATACCGTGCAAATGTACATGATGACGCAGATAACATGTATGTATGTAAATACATGTCCAATATATGTACACATTCAGAGAGAATAATATTATCAATTAACTGCTTTATCTTCTTATGAAACATATATGAATGTGTAAATTGTGTATTTAGAATATTGCTTGAGATCTGGTTATTAGTGGAGGTGCTGCTCTCTGGATCCAACCCTTCCCCCAGCCCTCTGTCAGTCATGCACACACGCACACACACTGCCAACCCTCAGACTGCCACAAACGATTTACACACACACATACACGCACACACACACACACACACACACACACTGCCAACCCTCAGACTGCCACAAACGATACACACACACATACACACACACACACACACACACACACTGCCAACCCTCAGACTGCCATAAACAATATACTGCCACCCATCAAATTGCATCACTGGGCCTCTGTAGAGCATTTAGTGTTTGTGTTGCTACTGCAGTGGGCTAGAGGGGAAAGGATGTGCTGACATTACCATGGTAACGTGTACAGGTACCTACTATTAACAGTCAGCAGTGAATGTTGGATCTAGATCAGCACCTTTGTTGCTTTGAATCAGAGAGGGGGAAGGATTTTCTTCTACCATTGTGAATGTTGGATCTAGATCAGCACCTTTGGACACACAGATGCCTGATTATGTTGCCCCAGTCCCTGTGACTTGACCCCTGAACCCAAATGCAGAAAAAGATTATCAATAGAGATCCTGATCACATGAATGCTTTTATTGCTGCTTTTAACTATCAAGTATTTATAGCATGTGGGTATTTTTCTCTAAATGTGTATCTATGTTGTATCCACCAATGTCAGGCTAGACGGGCATAGCTCTAACCATCAGTCTAGTCACTTTCTGATCTTACGCACTCATACAGAGGAGAGAAAGTACCCCTGCCCCCTGCTGTCCACTTGGAGTACTACCACTCCTGCCACATATAGGGATTATATTGGCAGCTACTTCTAATGTTATCTCATTTTAGAGTGTTGTTCTAGTTTTAGTTTGAAATAGTTGTAGAAGAGGGATGTATCACTGTCCAGCACACGTTAAGCGCACGTCTAGAATCAGGCAGTGGTCACCATGGTTTAAAGTTTGGTTTGTTAAGCATAGTACCCCACATGTAATACCTAAGTCCCATTTACACGTCATAATATTATTGGTTAATGGCAAATACTAAACGATGCAATAGTTATAACAAAGGGTTGTAGCTTGGGTTGGATTGGCGTCCGGAGTGCTAAGTGGTCAGACCAGGATCAATTACATATCTATTGGTACGTTCGTTAATTCAAATATATATTTGAATAATAACAAATACAATATAATAGATGCCATCTATAACTTTCAAAAAATAAGAACAGCATTTTCTATTATTAATCTTTTATTGTATTGATAAAGGTGTATTTTCAATCTTTTTTATTTGGAGTACTAATTTTCAATGGAAGATATTGCTTATTGTAACAGCACACTGTGACCGTACAGTATTTCCACCTAGCACTCCAAACATGGGCCGTAAGTGAATGCGAAAGGAGTTTTCCTGGGGGTGGATATCACCAGTACATTACAGTCTTAGATTACAGTACTTATCCATTACATTGCAGTACGCAGTCATTACATTACAGTCCTCATCCATTACATTACAGTACGCATTCATTACATTACAGTACTCATCCATTAGAGTGCTCATCCATTACATTACAGTCCTCATCCATTAGAGTGCTCATCCATTACATTACAGTACGCATTCATTACATTACAGTACTCATCCATTAGAGTGCTCATTCATTACATTACAGTCCTCATCCATTAGAGTGCTCATTCATTACATTACAGTATGCATTCATTACATTGCAGTACTCATCCATTAGAGTGCTCATCCATTATATTACAGTACTCATCCATTAGAGTGCTCATCCATTACATTAGAGTGCTCATTCATTACATTACAGTACTCATCAATGACGTTGGCCTGGTCACTGCCAAAGTCCTGAGGTTCACCCTGCTTCTAAGCCTAACCCCCAGATATCCATAGGTTAAGATTCCCTTAAGGCCAATAATTTTTTTTTATGTGATGAGACTAAGCGGTCTTAGAACGTTGCAGAGAAAGTTGCAGCGGTGTGAAGTGGTTAGTCGCAGAGCAGCCGATGCCGTTGCTTGGGGTCTCAAAGAACCTACCTTGTCAAATGACCATGTGCCGTTTTAGAACCTAGTGACGTATATGGAGCCAGATTTATGGTCAAAAGTTGTTAGGGCGTATTTGTACATGTTAAATTACTCAGTGAATAGGTGAGCTAAATTGGTAAGAGCCGTCTTCCAAATCATCGGTGTCTGAGCGCGTTGCTTTGATGTGAACGACACAGTTTTAGAAGGTTTACGATCAGACATTGGTGAGTCCGTTGCAAGTTGTAACCAATCTTGTGGCAAATCTTTGATCATCTGAACTGGCCTTTAGACATCCAGAGGTTGAAGGTTAAGGATAGGGTTATGGTTAGAGTAAGGGTTAGTGTTAGGGTTTTTCTTTGATATGAACTGGCCCTTAGACATCCAGAGGTTGAAGGTTGGGGTTATGGATTCCCCTGTCACTGCCAAGAGTCTACTGCCTGTTCACACATTCCTCCAAACTACTATTGGACCAGCCAGATTGCATTTTAAACCCTTTTCTACACCCTAGGCCTTGCACAATCAATATGCTACTATTAACTCTATAATAAAGATGGAGCCTCAACTTAACAGTATGACTGACAGCCAGTAAGTGCATGTATCCATAAACCCAAAGTTGGTCAGACCATAAGTCCTGAGCCCAAGGTCTGCCTAACCAAAGGGCGTTGCTTTGATCTCAACATTGGTAGGGATACAAGAAGGGATACAACTCCCTTAACTCCTCCCCCCCACAACTCCCTTAACTCCCCCCCCCCACAACTCCCATAACTCCGCCCCCCAACCCTTAGCTCCTCCCCCCTACAACTAGCTTAACTCCTCCCCCCTAACCCTTAACTCCTCCCCCTTAACACCTCCCCCCTAACCCTTAATGTCTTCCCTTTTCCTTAACTGCGCCCCTCCATCCCCTACACACCCATCCCACCAACCCTTCTAGTGTATTCTTTGCACCATTTCTGAATGACTATGTACCAAAAATGTATTGGGATTGTTTAAAGGTACTCAAATAAAATCTAGAAGAGCCATTGTGTACTGTCTGTTGATGGGGTAATCATCACTTTGAAGTGCCTTTGGTCTTCTTATCAGAATCACTCAGTCATCATGAACATATTGCAAAGTAATGAAATTCTGAGGTTATATTAAAAATAGTGAAACATTTACACACATATCAGTACAATCATAAGTCTATTGAAATGTATTTCCCCATTTGATAACATTTTCAGTGATTGGGTCTACGTGATTCTGACATGTCCTATATGCTGCTCTGGTAACCTGATTCTGACATGTCCTATATGCTGCTCTGGTAACCTGATTCTGACATGTTCTATATGCTGCTCTGGTAACCTGATTCTGACATGTTCTATATGCTGCTCTGGTAACATGATTCTGACATGTTCTACATTCTGCTCTGGAACCTGATTCTGACATGTCCTATATGCTGCTCTGGTAACATGATTCTGACATCTCCTAAATGCTGCTTTGATAATGTCAATGAGTGGTTAAATGACACAAGGTAAAATACTTTTTATATGATCTTATTGTTCTCAACCAGCGCTTTGATAAACTCATTTTATCATTTATATTCTATTTTCATAAGAATATAGAACATTTTGCATGTGTTGCTGAAATTGCTTTCCACTCTTTCATTATTGGATAACTGTCCCTTTAAGAAACCGGCTGATGATACCAGTAACATTGCCACCTCGATTTTGTCTTTCTTCAATCGAGATTGAAACAACTGCTATAAGTAAAGTTAGTATCTACACGTTTATTTCCTCATTTTCATCATGTTGTGTTTGTAGTTGGATGTTGTCAAGCTTAACATGTCCACCCTGTCATAGTCAAGGGTTGGGGTTAGTGATTTAGGGTTGGGATTGGGGTTAGGTTAGTGGTGTCATATTTCCAGTAAGGGGGGCTATCCACACCCATGTTAAGAACATTCCATTATGTATTAGGTATATATCCATGGAGGACAAGAACTGTAAAATAAATAAATAAATACTGACAGCATTGGGTTATATATCCTGCCTACAATCGGCATTCATTTGCAGGAACGACTTTTAAATGAAGACCAAACCAATAGCATGCATGTCTCCACAGAAATAAACATCTATGTCCCTGACTGACGTCTTACTTTTCACAAATTGTTATGGAGTTTGCGCTATGAAGAGAAAGAGTTTTTCAATGCCTTGTCCTTAAAAATGTACAGAATTTAATAAAACATTTTTTTTTTCAAAACTATAAAGGGATCCTCACATTACCAAAAGAAGAAGATGTACATTATTTTACATAGAGAGATTTAAAGCAGGGCTCCAGACTGCGATCAATTTGGTGGAATTTCTCACCCTAAATCTGTCCAGTGCCAATTCAAAAATAACGTGGCATTAATGGACTATCCTTAGTGTTCTTTAGGAATATATCATTGTTTCAATTCTATAGAAATATTTTGATAGAACGGTTGGGCGATTTTGTTTGATTATTTACAATCCTCCTTTGAACAATCAACTCGCAGCATCTCTTTCGCTGTCTGAAAGATGGTAGGCCCACCAAATTTGACAAACATGTCCAAGAGGACTAGACCATCAAGCACACCCAATTGGATTGTCCTTGCTCCAATAAAAAGTTATTCACATTCGAGACAAGTATTTTGCTTACTTGGCCACTTCCTGACGTCCTAGTAACTGGAGCTTGGCATGCTTGGAAGGGCTGTACCCATTGTGTGTGTGTGTGTGTGTGTGGGGGGGGGGGGGGTATGAGTCTCTACGACCTTCAGAAAGAAAGTTGTTTGCTTCTTTAGCTCAGTCTTGTGGACGTGGTGAGGAATCCATTGCTTTTCAAAGGGAGTCTATGGCCGCTCGGTTTGTAGTTTCTACAACCCGCTGGAAAAAGTTGCTAAGTCCCCAAACTGCAAACTGGAGCTAAAAATGTTTCAAGAGTCAACTGGGGTCAGAACTCACCGTCCTTCGGTCAAGCTCGAATCTGCTCGAATATGCCCCATGCTTCAAATTCCTGCTGCTAAGTGTAACCCAGGGTTACATGGCTGAAAGTCATTAGTTAAACAGATACTGAAATAAATAACAATACTTTTTTAATTAACCAGCAACGAATAAATAATATATTCTCATCCAAATAGGGATAAAAGAAATAGATTCATGATTAGAAAAACATTGCTACTATTGAAATCTAAAGCAACCCCAACTTTACAAAGTAAATATATGAATGGATAAATCCTTTGGTACATTAGACTGTTGTTGATTCTCAAATTGGCCTCAAGCTGTTGCTCTATGTATTTATATATAGTAATAAGCCTACAAAGATTTTTTATTTTAAAGTGTTGCCATCATATTGCAATATTTTAGCTGTTTAAGTGTTATTACTGTATTTTTCCTTATCCCTGGCTGCCTGAGGGATGAATACCTCAGAGAGTCTATAGTCTGAACACCACTAAATACATGCTTCCTATTGGTCAGTGATCCATGATGCACCTCCTTCATTAGTGCGCCTTCTTGTGCTTTGCTATTTGGACTCCAATGTTTCATATTTGTTGCATGGCTGTTGATACAGCAGTCTAATCCAGGTATTCATTCTTACGACAAACACCAGACCTCTTCCACAATATTGGCTGGGACTTTAGACACAAGGAAGGTTATTTACATGTTACTTTTTAAACTTTTGTTCTTCTAGGTACGTTTTCTGAACTAACACTCACAGTAAAAAGATGACAACGCAGTTGGTAAAGGTCGGTGGGGATAGGGAAAAAGGCACCCAGTAGCATCAAATTAAACCTTTTTAGTTTGGTTTGTTGGCTCTGGAAATGTCATCTAGACAGTACTTTAAGAAATGCTTTCTAAGACGCTTGTAGAATTATTTAAGCTTGCTAGAACATCATCTATTAACATTGATTCGCAATGATGTCTTAATTTCTCAGAATGTTCTTAATTTCTACCATGTAGTCATTTTCTTTGTTATATTGACTTATCGGAAAGGCCACAGTGGTAATCATAATAATGCTATATTTAACTATTGATCAGGCCACAGTGGTAATCATAACAATGTTATATTTAATTAATTAATTAATTAATTCCATCTACTTTTTCCCCTATCCCCTCCACCCTTCCATTCAAAGTAGCTTTATTGTCAATTTCTTCACATGTCGAGACATACAAAGGAATCGAAAAGACGTTTCCCACACTCTTGCGGTAAACGTATAAAGTGCACATTCAAAACACAGATAAGACATATATACTAAAGCTAAAAGATGGCCAGTAAAATTATATATATGCATACAGTGGGGCCAAAAAGTATTTAGTCAGCCACTGATTGTGCAAGTTCTCCTACTTAGAAAGATGAGAGGTCTGTAAATCCAGGAAATCACATTGTAGGATTTTTAAAGAACTTATTTGTAAATGATGGTGGAAAATAAGTATTTGGTCAATAACAAAAGTTCAACTCAATACTTTGTAACATAACCTTTGTTGGTAATGACAGAGGTCAAACGTTTCCTGTAAGTCTTCACCAGGTTTGCACACACTGTAGCTGGTATTTTGGCCCATTCCTCCATGCAGATCTCCTATAGAGCAGTCATGTTTTGGGGCTGTCGCTGGGCAACACGGCCTTTCAACTCCCTCCACAAATTTTCTATGGGGTTGAGGTCTGGAGACTGGCTAGGCCACTCCAGGACCTTGAAATGCTTTTTACGGAGCCACTCCTTCGTTGCCCGAGCGGTGTGTTTGGGATCATTGTCATGCTGGAAGACTCAGCCACGTTCTATCTTCAATGCTCTCACTGATGGAAGGAGGTTTTGGCTTAAAATCTCACGATACATGGCCCCGTTCATTCTTCCCTTAACACGGATCAGTTGTCCTGTCCCCTTTGCAGTAAAACAGCCCCAAAGCATGATGTTTCCACCCCCATGCTTCACAGTAGGTATGGTGTTCTTGGGATGCAACTCAGCATTCTTCTTCCTCCAAACACGACGAGTTGAGTGTTTACCAAAAAGTTCTATTTTGGTTTCATCTGACCACATGATATTCTCCCAATCCTCTTCGTGATCATCCATATGCGCTCTGGCAAACTTCAGACGGGCCTGGACATGTACTGGCTTAAGCAGGGGGACACGCCTGGCACTGCAGGATTTGAGTCCCTCTCGGCGTAGTGTGTTACTGATGGTAGCCTTTGTTACTTTGGTCCCAGCTCTCTGCAGGTCATTCATCAGGTCCCTCCGTGTAGTTCTGGGATTTTTGCTCACCGTTCTCATGATCATTTTGACCCCCCCGGGATGAGATCTTGCGTGGGGCCCCAGATCGAGGGAGATTATCAATGGTCTTGTATGTCTTCCATTTTCTTACAATTGCTCCCACAGTTGATCTATTCACACCAACCTGCTTGCCTATTGCAGATTCACTCTTTCCAGCCTGGTGCAGGTCTACAATTTTCTTCCTGGTGTCCTTCGACAGCTCTTTGGTCTTGGCCATGGTTGAGTTTGGAGTCTGACTGTTTGAGGCTGTGGACAGGTGTCTTTTATACAGATGACGAGGTCAAACAGGTTCCATTAATACAGATAACGAGTGGAGGACAGAAGAGCTTCTTAAAGAAGAAGTTACAGGTCTGTGAGAGCCAGAAATCTTGCTTGTTTGTGGGTGACCAAATACTTATTTTCCACCATCATTTACAAATAAATTCTTTAAAAATCCTTAAATGTGATTTCCTGGATTTTTTTTCTCATTTTTGTCTCTCATAGTTGAAGTGTACCTATGATGAAAATTACAGACCTCTCTCATCTTTCTAAGTAGGAGAACTTGCACAATCAGTGGCTGACTAAATACTTTTTGGCCCCACTGTATATATATGCAGAAATGTATAGTCTACAATGTATTGCTAGGGGTAGCAGCATATGTTACTGTAAGTTTGTTTGTAGTATGTACCTATTGATCAGGCCATAGTGGTAATCATAATAATGTTATAGTTACGTCTTGATAATGACACAGTTGTAATTATAATAATGTTATATCTACCTATTGATAAGGACACATTGGTAATTATAATAATGTTATATCTACCTATTGATCAGGACACAACCATAATGAGTTCTAAATCAGTTGTAGATTTCACTCCTGACAACATTAGGGTGACAACAAACAGAATTCCCATGGAAAATAAATTGCGGTGTTATTTTAAGACTTGAGTATTTGAAAATGTAACATTTGGTCCATATTTGGTCAATTTGTTAGAAATCTAGATATGGACAGAGCAATTTTGGTTGTTTGCTTTATCTATTCATATTAAATCTACGGTGATGACTTCTGGTCATTGTCTGTAATTCTAGCTGTTGAATTATCCCCAATCATGAGATTTGTGTACAATTTGCATATAGATTATAGACTTTTGAAACCCCTGTTTGAGCCATTTTAAATCAGACCTTTTTGAATAAGTTTTTCTTCTGAAGGTCCTGGCGACTTGGAACCAAGCTTGGACTCCAATGTTTCATATTTGTTGCTGTTGATACAACCAAGCTCTGCTCCAACTAATTGTTGTACGCCTGTTCTAACGGTCTCAAGTTTGAGTCCCTTAGACATGGGTTACATTGAATTATTAGTTAGGGTTAGGGGTTAGCATGGGTTACATTGAATTATTAGTTAGGGTTAGGGTTAGGGGTTAGCATGGGTTACATTGAATTATTAGTTAGGGTTAGGGTTAGGGGTTAGCATGGGTTACATTGAATTATTAGTTAGGGTTAGGGTTAGGGGTTAGCATGGGTTACATTGAATTATTAGTTAGGGTTAGGGTTAGGGTTAGGGGTTAGCATGGGTTACATTGCTTCAAATGAATTATTAGTTAGGGTTAGGGTTAGGGGTTAGCATGGGTTACATTGCTTCAAATGAATTATTAGTTAGGGTTAGGGGTTAGCATGGGTTACATTGCTTCAAATGAATTATTAGTTAGGGTTAGGGTTTAGCATGGGTTACATTGCTTCAAATGAATTATTAGTTAGGGTTAGGGTTAGGGTTTAGCATGGGTTACATTGCTTCAAATGAATTATTAGTTAGGGTTAGGGTTAGGGGTTAGCATGGGTTACATTGCTTCAAATGAATTATTAGTTAGGGTTAGGGTTAGGGGTTAGCATGGGTTACATTGCTTCAAATGAATTATTAGTTAGGGTTAGGGTTAGGGGTTAGCATGGGTTACATTGCTTCAAATGAATTATTAGTTAGGGTTAGGGTTAGGGGTTAGCATGGGTTACATTGCTTCAAATGAATTATTAGTTAGGGTTAGGGGTTAGCATGGGTTACATTGCTTCAAATGAATTATTAGTTAGGGTTAGGGGTTAGCATGGGTTACATTGCTTCAAATGAATTATTAGTTAGGGTTAGGGTTTAGCATGGGTTACATTGCTTCAAATGAATTATTAGTTAGGGTTAGGGTTAGGGTTTAGCATGGGTTACATTGCTTCAAATGAATTATTAGTTAGGGTTAGGGTTTAGCATGGGTTACATTGCTTCAAATGAATTATTAGTTAGGGTTAGGGTTAGGGTTTAGCATGGGTTACATTGCTTCAAATGAATTATTAGTTAGGGTTAGGGTTTAGCATGGGTTACATTGCTTCAAATGAATTATTAGTTAGGGTTAGGGGTTAGCATGGGTTACATTGCTTCAAATGAATTATTAGTTAGGGTTAGGGTTAGGGTTAGGGGTTAGCATGGGTTACATTGCTTCAAATGAATTATTAGTTAGGGTTAGGGTTAGGGGTTAGGGGTTAGCATGGGTTACATTGCTTCAAATGAATTATTAGTTAGGGTTAGGGTTAGGGTTAGGGTTTAGCATGGGTTACATTGCTTCAAATGAATTATTTCAAATTGAGCCTATGTTGAATAACTTTTATTCTGGAGAGGTTACTACTGTTACTCAGCTGACCTCCTTAGTCGTCGAGATACCCATCAAATGCCACTCCCCATTTCTTTTCCCGTAAATGTTTGCCTTCAGAACAGGTGAACGTTTGTAGACCTTTAGACCATCGTTAGGTGTCCTAAGAGACACCACTCCCCCACCTTCTCCCATAGCCACCAAATTCCTCATATTTAACGTTTTATGCGTGCTGAGTCTGCCCGCGGAGGTATTCAGTCACTGGGACCTGCGGCTAAGACCTTATGATAGGAAATATTTATTCTTTAGTTATTAAGCAATTAACCAATTTTCCATTTTTATAAATACGACATTAGGATCATATCTTAATTTTTCCAAAGAATTTACCCTAATATTTTATTGACTATACCATATTTAGGTAATGTCGACCGTGTACTATATCACTTTGTCTTGAAATTTCAATTTGAATGGAATTTCAATGTGTTTTTTCGAATTTTAAGATATGACCCACAACGCACCTGCAAGGCCCTCCGAAATGAACTATTTTATGTTATTAGGATATTTTCAAAGTATTTTTCAGAGCTTTGTTTCTTCCCATTAGTCTTAATTCATTTTCTTCTATATTATACCATCATTTTAAATGTTTTTATCTCCCCATGGGTCTGCATTGTATGCTCAAAAGGCTAGTATATAACTCGTAGTCTGTCAAAGGTTGAGAGACAGCGTCAGTAATCCTTTTTGGCGGGGGTTGAGGGTTAGGTTTTATTAGAGGTCAAGTTTTAACCGTCTAAGCTTAGACACATTGTGCTCTGGCCTGTACCTCTCCTCCCTCGAGCAGTAAAGGTAAGTGCTATTGATGTGCTTTAGGACAAATAATACCATGACAGATTGAGAAGAAGAAGATTTTTGGGACTGGATCGCTCCTAGGGAAGAAAAGTTGGTATTTTTCATTCAATCCATTAGTTCTAATTCTCCCTAGTTACACAATCCAAAACTGTTCCCTCCCCTTTCTGGCACTCCTAGACCACTCTCTGCTCCCCTTCAGGCCAGACATAATAAGGTGAGAAAGAGAGTGTTTTAAAAAATGTTCTACCAATACTGTTAACTACTGTTAAGCTTCCATAGATGATGAGGTTTCTCCAATGTATGTTTTTTAGCAGGTGTCACATGTGATGGCATATATTATATTTTGGCTGGAGAAATGACGTCGATTTTCGAGAATGATTTGTTTTTGACTGTACGGATTACTAATCTATGACCTATTCCTGATGTGCACAACGTGAGCTGGTGAAGGTAATATGGGAGTCATATTCTTCCTAAAGACCCAGCTACCCAAAGTATCTCGTAAGTTTTGATTGCCTCTGTATGCTGTAATAATCTTTTATGACCGTAAGGGAGCGTATCTGTCTTGAGTTTTCAACATTGTTTTTTTATATTTTTTTGATTAAAGGTGCAGTTACGTGTGAATAAGTGGTGACCAAGGGGATCAGGGCGTTGCGGTTTGTCGCGGATTTTTTATGTCTCCGCACTCCAGTGAGATCGAAATAATTAAATACTTTGAGAAATAACGTCCGCTTGCTTTTAGTGGTTTTAATGGAGATGAGTAAAAAGGTAACAGAGTTGATATACCAACCACAAAGTAACAAAATAAAAACTCATCAGATAAAAGCAAACCCTAACTGCAGTCTAAAGTCATACAAAATGAGGATGTATAACTGGTGCGCACAAAATCACAATACCCCCCTAACGTCCCTTATATACACGCTTCCTTAGGAATGTTGATTTAGTGCAATTGCAGTCAGCATCTCTTATCTCTCGGACCTTCCTAGATCAAAGAGTTCTTTTACACAGGGCAATAAACAATGCCATCTGGCTGACCGGTCCTATCTTTAGCTGTTTAGCTGTCCCATCTTATTACACCTAAACAGGAAATGGCTAAGCCCTTTGTGATGGAAAAGGCAACTGTTAGGTGAAGAGATTAGCCCCAGGGGTTCAATCTTAACTAACTAAGGGGAACATTGTTTGAACTCATAGGAAAAACACAGAGTAAGATTCATAGTAAAGGCTAAATTTAATTTTTCCCATCACA
>CM030183.1:0-7500 GCA_017639675.1 Aplochiton taeniatus
TAACCCTAACCCTAACCCTAACCCTAACCCTAACCCTAACCCTAACCCTAACCCTAACCCTAACCCTAACCCTAACCCTAACCCTAACCCTAACCCTAACCCTAACCCTAACCCTAACCCTAACCCTAACCCTAACCCTAACCCTAACCCTAACCCTAACCCTAACCCTAACCCTAACCCTAACCCGAACCCTAACCCTAACCCTAACCCTAACCCTAACCCTAACCCTAACCCTAACCCTAACCCTAACCCTAACCCTAACCCTAACCCTAACCCTAACCCTAACCCTAACCCTAACCCTAACCCTAACCCTAACCCTAACCCTAACCCTAACCCTAACCCTAACCCTAACCCTAACCCTAACCCTAACCCTAACCCTAACCCTAACCCTAACCCTAACCCTAACCCTAACCCTAACCCTAACCCTAACCCTAACCCTAACCCTAACCCTAACCCTAACCCTAACCCTAACCCTAACCCTAACCCTAACCCTAACCCTAACCCTAACCCTAACCCTAACCCTAACCCTAACCCTAACCCTAACCCTAACCCTAACCCTAACCCTAACCCTAACCCTAACCCTAACCCTAACCCTAACCCTAACCCTAACCCTAACCCTAACCCTAACCCTAACCCTAACCCTAACCCTAACCCTAACCCTAACCCTAACCCTAACCCTAACCCTAACCCTAACCCTAACCCTAACCCTAACCCTAACCCTAACCCTAACCCTAACCCTAACCCTAACCCTAACCCTAACCCTAACCCTAACCCTAACCCTAACCCTAACCCTAACCCTAACCCTAACCCTAACCCTAACCCTAACCCTAACCCTAACCCTAACCCTAACCCTAACCCTAACCCTAACCCTAACCCTAACCCTAACCCTAACCCTAACCCTAACCCTAACCCTAACCCTAACCCTAACCCTAACCCTAACCCTAACCCTAACCCTAACCCTAACCCTAACCCTAACCCTAACCCTAACCCTAACCCTAACCCTAACCCTAACCCTAACCCTAACCCTAACCCTAACCCTAACCCTAACCCTAACCCTAACCCTAACCCTAACCCTAACCCTAACCCTAACCCTAACCCTAACCCTAACCCTAACCCTAACCCTAACCCTAACCCTAACCCTAACCCTAACCCTAACCCTAACCCTAACCCTAACCCTAACCCTAACCCTAACCCTAACCCTAACCCTAACCCTAACCCTAACCCTAACCCTAACCCTAACCCTAACCCTAACCCTAACCCTAACCCTAACCCTAACCCTAACCCTAACCCTAACCCTAACCCTAACCCTAACCCTAACCCTAACCCTAACCCTAACCCTAACCCTAACCCTAACCCTAACCCTAACCCTAACCCTAACCCTAACCCTAACCCTAACCCTAACCCTAACCCTAACCCTAACCCTAACCCTAACCCTAACCCTAACCCTAACCCTAACCCTAACCCTAACCCTAACCCTAACCCTAACCCTAACCCTAACCCTAACCCTAACCCTAACCCTAACCCTAACCCTAACCCTAACCCTAACCCTAACCCTAACCCTAACCCTAACCCTAACCCTAACCCTAACCCTAACCCTAACCCTAACCCTAACCCTAACCCTAACCCTAACCCTAACCCTAACCCTAACCCTAACCCTAACCCTAACCCTAACCCTAACCCTAACCCTAACCCTAACCCTAACCCTAACCCTAACCCTAACCCTAACCCTAACCCTAACCCTAACCCTAACCCTAACCCTAACCCTAACCCTAACCCTAACCCTAACCCTAACCCTAACCCTAACCCTAACCCTAACCCTAACCCTAACCCTAACCCTAACCCTAACCCTAACCCTAACCCTAACCCTAACCCTAACCCTAACCCTAACCCTAACCCTAACCCTAACCCTAACCCTAACCCTAACCCTAACCCTAACCCTAACCCTAACCCTAACCCTAACCCTAACCCTAACCCTAACCCTAACCCTAACCCTAACCCTAACCCTAACCCTAACCCTAACCCTAACCCTAACCCTAACCCTAACCCTAACCCTAACCCTAACCCTAACCCTAACCCTAACCCTAACCCTAACCCTAACCCTAACCCTAACCCTAACCCTAACCCTAACCCTAACCCTAACCCTAACCCTAACCCTAACCCTAACCCTAACCCTAACCCTAACCCTAACCCTAACCCTAACCCTAACCCTAACCCTAACCCTAACCCTAACCCTAACCCTAACCCTAACCCTAACCCTAACCCTAACCCTAACCCTAACCCTAACCCTAACCCTAACCCTAACCCTAACCCTAACCCTAACCCTAACCCTAACCCTAACCCTAACCCTAACCCTAACCCTAACCCTAACCCTAACCCTAACCCTAACCCTAACCCTAACCCTAACCCTAACCCTAACCCTAACCCTAACCCTAACCCTAACCCTAACCCTAACCCTAACCCTAACCCTAACCCTAACCCTAACCCTAACCCTAACCCTAACCCTAACCCTAACCCTAACCCTAACCCTAACCCTAACCCTAACCCTAACCCTAACCCTAACCCTAACCCTAACCTAACCCTAACCCTAACCCTAACCCTAACCCTAACCCTAACCCTAACCCTAA
The DNA here is from genome assembly GCA_017639675.1 of Aplochiton taeniatus. NCBI lineage: Eukaryota > Metazoa > Chordata > Actinopteri > Galaxiiformes > Galaxiidae > Aplochiton > Aplochiton taeniatus. The sequence goes on from CM030183.1 coordinate 2,625, forward strand.
CCCTAACCCTAACCCTAACCCTAACCCTAACCCTAACCCTAACCCTAACCCTAACCCTAACCCTAACCCTAACCCTAACCCTAACCCTAACCCTAACCCTAACCCTAACCCTAACCCTAACCCTAACCCTAACCCTAACCCTAACCCTAACCCTAACCCTAACCCTAACCCTAACCCTAACCCTAACCCTAACCCTAACCCTAACCCTAACCCTAACCCTAACCCTAACCCTAACCCTAACCCTAACCCTAACCCTAACCCTAACCCTAACCCTAACCCTAACCCTAACCCTAACCCTAACCCTAACCCTAACCCTAACCCTAACCCTAACCCTAACCCTAACCCTAACCCTAACCCTAACCCTAACCCTAACCCTAACCCTAACCCTAACCCTAACCCTAACCCTAACCCTAACCCTAACCCTAACCCTAACCCTAACCCTAACCCTAACCCTAACCCTAACCCTAACCCTAACCCTAACCCTAACCCTAACCCTAACCCTAACCCTAACCCTAACCCTAACCCTAACCCTAACCCTAACCCTAACCCTAACCCTAACCCTAACCCTAACCCTAACCCTAACCCTAACCCTAACCCTAACCCTAACCCTAACCCTAACCCTAACCCTAACCCTAACCCTAACCCTAACCCTAACCCTAACCCTAACCCTAACCCTAACCCTAACCCTAACCCTAACCCTAACCCTAACCCTAACCCTAACCCTAACCCTAACCCTAACCCTAACCCTAACCCTAACCCTAACCCTAACCCTAACCCTAACCCTAACCCTAACCCTAACCCTAACCCTAACCCTAACCCTAACCCTAACCCTAACCCTAACCCTAACCCTAACCCTAACCCTAACCCTAACCCTAACCCTAACCCTAACCCTAACCCTAACCCTAACCCTAACCCTAACCCTAACCCTAACCCTAACCCTAACCCTAACCCTAACCCTAACCCTAACCCTAACCCTAACCCTAACCCTAACCCTAACCCTAACCCTAACCCTAACCCTAACCCTAACCCTAACCCTAACCCTAACCCTAACCCTAACCCTAACCCTAACCCTAACCCTAACCCTAACCCTAACCCTAACCCTAACCCTAACCCTAACCCTAACCCTAACCCTAACCCTAACCCTAACCCTAACCCTAACCCTAACCCTAACCCTAACCCTAACCCTAACCCTAACCCTAACCCTAACCCTAACCCTAACCCTAACCCTAACCCTAACCCTAACCCTAACCCTAACCCTAACCCTAACCCTAACCCTAACCCTAACCCTAACCCTAACCCTAACCCTAACCCTAACCCTAACCCTAACCCTAACCCTAACCCTAACCCTAACCCTAACCCTAACCCTAACCCTAACCCTAACCCTAACCCTAACCCTAACCCTAACCCTAACCCTAACCCTAACCCTAACCCTAACCCTAACCCTAACCCTAACCCTAACCCTAACCCTAACCCTAACCCTAACCCTAACCCTAACCCTAACCCTAACCCTAACCCTAACCCTAACCCTAACCCTAACCCTAACCCTAACCCTAACCCTAACCCTAACCCTAACCCTAACCCTAACCCTAACCCTAACCCTAACCCTAACCCTAACCCTAACCCTAACCCTAACCCTAACCCTAACCCTAACCCTAACCCTAACCCTAACCCTAACCCTAACCCTAACCCTAACCCTAACCCTAACCCTAACCCTAACCCTAACCCTAACCCTAACCCTAACCCTAACCCTAACCCTAACCCTAACCCTAACCCTAACCCTAACCCTAACCCTAACCCTAACCCTAACCCTAACCCTAACCCTAACCCTAACCCTAACCCTAACCCTAACCCTAACCCTAACCCTAACCCTAACCCTAACCCTAACCCTAACCCTAACCCTAACCCTAACCCTAACCCTAACCCTAACCCTAACCCTAACCCTAACCCTAACCCTAACCCTAACCCTAACCCTAACCCTAACCCTAACCCTAACCCTAACCCTAACCCTAACCCTAACCCTAACCCTAACCCTAACCCTAACCCTAACCCTAACCCTAACCCTAACCCTAACCCTAACCCTAACCCTAACCCTAACCCTAACCCTAACCCTAACCCTAACCCTAACCCTAACCCTAACCCTAACCCTAACCCTAACCCTAACCCTAACCCTAACCCTAACCCTAACCCTAACCCTAACCCTAACCCTAACCCTAACCCTAACCCTAACCCTAACCCTAACCCTAACCCTAACCCTAACCCTAACCCTAACCCTAACCCTAACCCTAACCCTAACCCTAACCCTAACCCTAACCCTAACCCTAACCCTAACCCTAACCCTAACCCTAACCCTAACCCTAACCCTAACCCTAACCCTAACCCTAACCCTAACCCTAACCCTAACCCTAACCCTAACCCTAACCCTAACCCTAACCCTAACCCTAACCCTAACCCTAACCCTAACCCTAACCCTAACCCTAACCCTAACCCTAACCCTAACCCTAACCCTAACCCTAACCCTAACCCTAACCCTAACCCTAACCCTAACCCTAACCCTAACCCTAACCCTAACCCTAACCCTAACCCTAACCCTAACCCTAACCCTAACCCTAACCCTAACCCTAACCCTAACCCTAACCCTAACCCTAACCCTAACCCTAACCCTAACCCTAACCCTAACCCTAACCCTAACCCTAACCCTAACCCTAACCCTAACCCTAACCCTAACCCTAACCCTAACCCTAACCCTAACCCTAACCCTAACCCTAACCCTAACCCTAACCCTAACCCTAACCCTAACCCTAACCCTAACCCTAACCCTAACCCTAACCCTAACCCTAACCCTAACCCTAACCCTAACCCTAACCCTAACCCTAACCCTAACCCTAACCCTAACCCTAACCCTAACCCTAACCCTAACCCTAACCCTAACCCTAACCCTAACCCTAACCCTAACCCTAACCCTAACCCTAACCCTAACCCTAACCCTAACCCTAACCCTAACCCTAACCCTAACCCTAACCCTAACCCTAACCCTAACCCTAACCTAACCCTAACCCTAACCCTAACCCTAACCCTAACCCTAACCCTAACCCTAACCCTAACCCTAACCCTAACCCTAACCCTAACCCTAACCCTAACCCTAACCCTAACCCTAACCCTAACCCTAACCCTAACCCTAACCCTAACCCTAACCCTAACCCTAACCCTAACCCTAACCCTAACCCTAACCCTAACCCTAACCCTAACCCTAACCCTAACCCTAACCCTAACCCTAACCCTAACCCTAACCCTAACCCTAACCCTAACCCTAACCCTAACCCTAACCCTAACCCTAACCCTAACCCTAACCCTAACCCTAACCCTAACCCTAACCCTAACCCTAACCCTAACCCTAACCCTAACCCTAACCCTAACCCTAACCCTAACCCTAACCCTAACCCTAACCCTAACCCTAACCCTAACCCTAACCCTAACCCTAACCCTAACCCTAACCCTAACCCTAACCCTAACCCTAACCCTAACCCTAACCCTAACCCTAACCCTAACCCTAACCCTAACCCTAACCCTAACCCTAACCCTAACCCTAACCCTAACCCTAACCCTAACCCTAACCCTAACCCTAACCCTAACCCTAACCCTAACCCTAACCCTAACCCTAACCCTAACCCTAACCCTAACCCTAACCCTAACCCTAACCCTAACCCTAACCCTAACCCTAACCCTAACCCTAACCCTAACCCTAACCCTAACCCTAACCCTAACCCTAACCCTAACCCTAACCCTAACCCTAACCCTAACCCTAACCCTAACCCTAACCCTAACCCTAACCCTAACCCTAACCCTAACCCTAACCCTAACCCTAACCCTAACCCTAACCCTAACCCTAACCCTAACCCTAACCCTAACCCTAACCCTAACCCTAACCCTAACCCTAACCCTAACCCTAACCCTAACCCTAACCCTAACCCTAACCCTAACCCTAACCCTAACCCTAACCCTAACCCTAACCCTAACCCTAACCCTAACCCTAACCCTAACCCTAACCCTAACCCTAACCCTAACCCTAACCCTAACCCTAACCCTAACCCTAACCCTAACCCTAACCCTAACCCTAACCCTAACCCTAACCCTAACCCTAACCCTAACCCTAACCCTAACCCTAACCCTAACCCTAACCCTAACCCTAACCCTAACCCTAACCCTAACCCTAACCCTAACCCTAACCCTAACCCTAACCCTACCCTAACCCTAACCCTAACCCTAACCCTAACCCTAACCCTAACCCTAACCCTAACCCTAACCCTAACCCTAACCCTAACCCTAACCCTAACCCTAACCCTAACCCTAACCCTAACCCTAACCCTAACCCTAACCCTAACCCTAACCCTAACCCTAACCCTAACCCTAACCCTAACCCTAACCCTAACCCTAACCCTAACCCTAACCCTAACCCTAACCCTAACCCTAACCCTAACCCTAACCCTAACCCTAACCCTAACCCTAACCCTAACCCTAACCCTAACCCTAACCCTAACCCTAACCCTAACCCTAACCCTAACCCTAACCCTAACCCTAACCCTAACCCTAACCCTAACCCTAACCCTAACCCTAACCCTAACCCTAACCCTAACCCTAACCCTAACCCTAACCCTAACCCTAACCCTAACCCTAACCCTAACCCTAACCCTAACCCTAACCCTAACCCTAACCCTAACCCTAACCCTAACCCTAACCCTAACCCTAACCCTAACCCTAACCCTAACCCTAACCCTAACCCTAACCCTAACCCTAACCCTAACCCTAACCCTAACCCTAACCCTAACCCTAACCCTAACCCTAACCCTAACCCTAACCCTAACCCTAACCCTAACCCTAA
>CM030183.1:12500-46031 GCA_017639675.1 Aplochiton taeniatus
ATTCGAAGCAACAAACAACACAAGCCCACAGAAAATTCCCCCCCCCCCCCCCCCCACGAGCAGGCTCTGTGCCTGTCTGCTGAAAGCGTGAAGAGGGCACTCTCCACCATCAACCCCCGCAAAGCAACAGGCCCAGACAACATCCCAGGACGTGTACTGAGGGACTGCGCAGAGGAGCTTACGGATATCTTCACGGATATCTTCAACACTTCTCTGAGTCAAGCTGCTGTTCCATCACACTTTAAGTCCTCCACCATCATACCTGTACCAAAGAAACCGGCTCCATCCTGCTTCAATGACTATCGCCCTGTGGCACTGACCCCCATTATTATGAAGTGCTTTGAAAGGCTAGTCATGTCTCACATCAAGTCCATCCTCCCCCCCACCCTGGACCCCTTTCAGTTTGCATACAGAGCAAAACGTTCCACAGAGGATGCAATCTGCTCTGCTCTCCACCCAGCCCTCACCCACCTGGAAAAAGCAGACTCATACGTGAGAATGCTTTTCATAGACTTTAGTTCAGCTTTCAATACCATAATCCCACAACAACTTATCTGTAAACTGGACCAGCTGGGGCTCAACACCTCCCTTTGCAATTGGGTATTGGACTTCCTCAGTGACAGATCACAAGCTGTACGAGTCGGCAACAACACCTCGAGCCTCATCAAACTTAGCACTGGGGCCCCACAAGGTTGTGTGCTCAGTCCCCTGCTCTTCACCCTGCTGACTCACGACTGCACACCAACCTACAGCACCAATCACATGGTGAAGTTTGCAGACGACACAACTCTGGTGGGTCTCATCACCAAGAACGACGAGACCCACTACAGGAAGGAGGTCAACCTTCTGACCACGTGGTGCAGAGACAACAATCTCCAACAATCGGAGATTGTGGTTGACTTCAGGAAAAGCCACACTGAACACCCGCCACTGACCATCGATGGTGCTGCTGTGGAGCGAGTGAGCAGCACCAAATTCCTGGGGGTGCACATCAGTGAGGACCTCTCCTGGGCCACCAACTCTGCAGCACTGGCGAAGAAAGCCCAGCGGCGCCTCTACTTGCTCCGTAAGCTCAAGAAAGCGAAAGTCACCAGACCGATTCTGAACACTTTCTACCGGGGCACCATTGAAAGCATCCTGTCCAGCTGCATCACTGTGTGGGGAGGTAGCTGCACTGCACACAGCAGGAAAGCGCTGCAACGCATTGTGAACACAGCTGGAAGGATCATTGGTGCCCCACAGAATCGGTCTGCCCCACTCCCCTCCCTGCAAGACACATACATCACCCGCCTCACCCGAAAAGCTACCTCAATTGTGAACGACACCAGCCACCCAGCACACAGTCTGTTCAGCCTCCTGCCCTCTGGAAGAAGATACAGAAGCCTCCGTTGCCGCACTGCCAGACTCAGAAACAGCTTCATACATCAAGCTGTCAGGGAACTGAACTCCCTCCCATCACTCCCCCCAGCCAGATCCTCCAGACTGACAGGAAGCTGAAATCCCCATCTGCCCTGCCCCCCCCCCCCCCCCACACACACACACACACACACAAACACACAAAAAACACTCAGGACTCTGCAACAAACTGTGTCCTGCACTTTTATCACTTTTATCACTTTATCACTTTATCACTTATTATGTTCGCCATTTACCAAACTGACTGGAAATTGGCTGCCCTTACTGTCCTACTTGCACTGTCTGCCTGTATACATCATACTGGATGTTTTTGCGGCATATTGCCGTTTTGCACTGGTAGTTTCTTCACTACCACAACCATAACTTATACATCAACTTATGCTGCTAACCTAACTTATACATAACTTATACATACTACAACCAAACTTACAGTAACATATGCTGCTAACCCTAGCAATACATTGTAGACTATACATTTCTGCATATTTTTTATATATAATTTTATTGGCCATCTTTTAGCTTTAGTATATATGTCTTATCTGTGTTTTGAATGTGCACTTTATATGTTCATCGCAAGAGTGTGGGAAACGTCTTTTCGATTCCTTTGTATGTCTCGACGTGAAGAAATTGACAATAAAGCTACTTTGACTTACACAGCTGGAATTACAGACAATGACCAGAAGTCACCACTGTAGATTTAATATGAATAGATAATCAAAATTACAAGCAAACAACCAATAGTGCTCTGTCCATATCTACATTTCTAACAAATTGACCAAATATGGACCAAATGTTACATTTTCAAATTCTCTGTCTTAAAATAACACCGCAATTTATTCTCCATGGGAATTCTGTTTGTTGTCACCCGAATTGTAGGAGTGTCCGGAGTGAAATCTACGACTAATTTAGAACTCATTATGGTTGTGTCCTGATCAATAGGTAGACATAAGATTATTATAATTAACAATGTGTCCTTATCAATTGGTAGATATAAGATTATTATAATTAACAACGTGTCCTTATCAATAGGTAAATATAACATTATTATGATTACCAATGTGGCCTGATCAATAGGTAAATATAACATTATTATGATTACCAGTGTGGCCTTGTCAATGGGTAAATATAACATTATTATGATTACCACTGTGGCCTTGTCAATGGGTAAATATAACATTATTATGATTACCAGTGTGTCCGTGTCAATGGGTAAATATAACATCATTATGATTACCACTGTGGCCTTTCCGATAAGTAAATATAACATAGAAAATGACTACATGGTAAAAATTAAGAACATTCTGACAAATTAAGACATTATTGCGAATCAATGTTAATAGATGATGTTCTAGCAAGCTTAAATAATTCTACAAGCGTCTTACAAAGCATTTCTTAAAGTATTGTGTAGATGCAATTTCCAGAGCCAACAAACCAAACTAAAAAGGTTTAATTTGATGCTACTGGGTGCCTTTTTCCCTATCCCCACCCACACTTACCAACTACGTTGGCATCTTTTTACTGTGCGTGTTAGTTCAGAAAACGTACCTAGAAGAACAAAAGTTGTAAAGTAACATGTTGATAACCTTCCTTGTGGGTAAAGTCCCAGACAATATTGTGGAAGAGGTCTGGTGTTTGTCCTAAGAATGAATACCTGTATTAGACTGCTGTATCATCAGCCATGCAACAAATATGAAACATTGGAGTCCAAACAGCAAAACACAAGAAGGAGCACTGCAGTCTAAACTCAAATGTTATTGGTTGTCTTCAGGATAATGAAGGACGTGCATCATGGATCACTGACCAATAGGAAGCATGTATTTAGTGGTGTTCAGACTATAGACTCTCTGAGGTCTTCATCCCTCAGGCAGCCAGGGATGATGAAGGGAGGGGCATCATGGATCACTGACCAATAGGAAGCATGTATTTAGTGGTTATCACACTATAGACTCTCTGAGGTCTTCATCCCTCAGGCAGCCAGGGATAAGGAAGGGAGGGGCATCATGGATCACTGACCAATAGGAAGCATGTATTTAGTGGTGTTCAGACTATAGACTCTCTGAGGTCTTCATCCCTCTGGCAGCCAGGGATGATGAAGGGAGGGGCAGAATGGAGGAGCACCTCGTTCTGCACCCTCACAGAGGGAGAAACATGCAGGCTACTGCCCCCTGCTGGTGGAGGATGCGTGTGCAGACTGTCCCACATATTCCTCTGAGTCATCCTATTGAAGATGAGCCCCTCTGTCTCCGGAGGCTTCTCGCCCTCCCTGCCCCTACTGGTTGTTTCCCTGAATGTGTAGGATGCATGCCTCAGGGCACGGAGCAGCAGGTGTTTCCTGTATGATCGCTGGATGATGCAGGCTGCCATCTCTTCCTGCTTCCTCCTAAGGGTGGTGCTGATTGGCTCATAAGATACCTGCATAATGACATCATTAAAATCACATGAAACCGTTTTTTATAAATAACATACATAAAACAAGTTATGAATTCCTTATAAAAAGAGTACATTACTGACTTTTGATGGGTTGTTGGCCATGAACTTCTCCTCCATGCTAGCTTTCAGAGTGTCCATCCCACCAGACTCACCAAGAACCTGTAACATTATTATCAACAAATCACCAGGTGACTGTGAGTGTATCACCTCACCACACTCACCAAGAACTTGAACATTATAATCAACAAATCACCAGGTGACTGTGAGTGTATCACCTCACCACACTCACCAAGAACTTGAACATTATAATCAACAAATCACCAGGTGACTGTGAGTGTATCACTCACCAACAACCTGAACATTACTATCAACAAATCACCAGGTGACTGTGAGTGTATCATCTCACCACACTCACCAAGAACCTGAACATTACTATCAACAAATCACCAGGTGACTGTGAGTGTATCACCTCACCAAGAACCTGAACATTATTATCAACAAATCGCCAGGTGACTGTGAGTGTGTCACCTTACCAAACTCAGCAAGACACTGAACCTAACAGTGTGTGTGTGTGTGTGTGTGTGTACACCTCTGCGGTCAGAGCTAACAGTATGTCCAGACAGTGTGTGTGTGTGTGTGTGTGTGTGTGTGTGTGTGTGTGTGTGTACCTCTGCGGTCAGAGCTAACAGTATGTCCAGACAGTGGATCTTGTCTCCTGGCACCAGAGGCAGGTCCATGCTGATGAGCCTGAGGGTGTTGGGTTTGGGGATGCGCAGTGGCTCCTTGAGGACGTCACAAAAGTCTGTCAGGGCGCTGTAGTGGATGAACTGAGTGGCGTCTGGGTCAAACTTCTCCCAGGTCTCGTAGAACATCTCAAAGTCGTCCTCACAAAGAGGGTCCCCACTCTCCTCCGTGGCCACGTTGAAGTTCTCCAGGATGATGGCGATGTACATGTTGACCACCACTAGGAAGGACATGATGATGTATGAGCAAAAAAACACCATGCCCACGCCTGGGTTGCCACAGTCCCCCCTCACATCTGACCCTGGGTTAATCACATCCGGGTCACAGTCAGGGGGGCTGGAGTTCATGATGGGGTCAAGCAGAGAATCCCAGCCGGCTGAGGTGGTGATCTGGAACATGCAGATCAGACTGTTTCCAAACGTCTCAAAGTTAAACATGTCGTCAATGCCAGCACCTTTCCTCACGTAGCCAAAGTTGGACATTCCAAAGATGGAAAAGATGAACATTATGAGGAAGAGGAGCAGTCCAATGTTGAAGAGCGCAGGAAGTGACATCATAAGAGCAAAAAGTAACGTCCTGATGCCCTTCGCTCCTCGGATGAGGCGCAGGACCCGACCAATTCTAGCCAATCGGATCACACGGAACAGAGTGGGGGAGACAAAGTATTTCTCAATGATGTCAGCCAGTAAAATACCTGAGAAGGAGAGGAAGCATTAGGGTTATAATTAGAGTAAGAGAGGAGGGGTTAGGGTTAGGGGAAGAGGGGAGGGGGAAGGGTTGGGGTTAGAGGGGAGGGGGAAGGGTTAGGGGAAGAGTAAGAGGGGAGGGGGAAGGGTTAGGGTTAGAGTAAGAGGGGAAGGGTTAGGGGAAGAGGGGAGGGGGAAGGGTTAGGGTTAGAGTTAGAGGGGAGGGGGAAGGGTTAGGGTTAGAGTAAGAGGGGAGGGGTAAGGGTTAGGGTTAGAGTAAGAGGGGAGGGGGAAGGGTTAGGGTTAGAGTAAGAGGGGAGGGGGAAGGGTTAGGGTTAGAGTAAGAGGGGAGGGGTAAGGGTTAGGGTTAGAGTAAGAGGGGAGGGGGAAGGGTTAGGGTTAGAGTTAGAGGGGAGGGGGAAGGGTTAGGGGAAGAGTAAGAGGGGAGGGGGAAGGGTTAGGGTTAGAGTAAGAGGGGGAAGGGTTAGGGTTAGAGTAAGAGGGGAGGGGGAAGGGTTAGGGTTAGAGTAAGAGAGGAGGGGGAAGGGTTAGGGGAAGAGGGGAGGGGTAAGGGTTAGGGTTATGGGAAGAGGGTAGGGGAGGGGGAAGGGTTAGGGTTAGAGTGAGAGGGGAGGGGAAGGGTTAGGGTTAGAGTAAGAGGGGCGGGGGAAGGGTTAGGGTTAGAGTAAGAGGGGAGGGGGAAGGGTTAGGGTTAGAGTAAGAGAGGAGGGGGAAGGGTTAGGGTTAGAGTAAGAGAGGAGGGGGAAGGGTTAGGGTTAGAGTAAGAGGGGAGGGGGAAGGGTTGGGGTTAGAGTAAGAGGGGAGGGGGAAGGGTTGGGGTTATGGGAAGAGGGGAGGGGGAAGGGTTAGAGGGATGTGGGAGGTGGAAAGAGGAGAAACAACAGATGCAAGATGGGGACAAAAGAGGTCATCATTTTTGTAGTATCATTAAACAAAGTGCACATTCATCAACTTGAATCTGAAACCATCTCATTGATAGTTTTAAGTATGTTAGAAGAACACCATGAAGCCATTTTTTTAATAGTATGTTAACTACCAGTGGGTACATGCTGACAGACCTGTTTGTCTGTCAGCATGTTAACTACTAGTGGGTTAATATAGACCTGCCTGTCTGTCTGCATATTATCTACCAGTGGGATAATATAGACCTGTCTGTCAGCATGTTAACCCCTAGTGGGTTTATATAGACCTGTCTGTCTGTCAACATGTTAATTACCAATAGGTTAATATAGACCTGTCTGTCTGTCAGCATGTTAACTATCCGTGGGTTAATATCGACCTGTCTGTCTGTCAGCATGTTAACTACCAGTAGGTTAATATAGACATGTCTGTCTGTCAGCATGTTAACTACCACTAGGTTAATATAGACCTGTCTGTCAGCATGTTAACTACCAGTGGGTTACTATAGACCTGTCTTGTCAGCATGTTAACTACCAGTAGGTTACAATAGACCTCTCTGTCAGCATGTTTACTCCAGTGGGTTTATATAACCCTAACTGTCTGTCAACATGTTAACCCCTAGTGGCTTTATATAACCCTAACTATCTGTCAACATGTTAATTACCAGTTGGTTTATATAGACCTGTCTGTCATCAAGATAACTACTTCTCTCTGTGTAGAATGGAACTGACCAACGACTGAGAGGATGACCACCACAAAGTCAAAGATGTTCCAGCCGACAGCAAAGAAATGCCGTCTGAGGGCAACCATCTTCAGGCAGCACTCGGAGGTGAAGACGATGATGAAGACCAGGTTGATTAGGTAGAGGATCCTCTCCTTCTCTTCACTCTGATCATCGGTCTCTACCATCATAGTTACCATGTTCAGACAGATCAACACCATGATGAAGATGTCAAAGAACTGGGTGGTCACCAGATCGAACACCAAGCCCTGGAACTTGTTCTAACAGACAGAGAACCGAACTGATCATAAACAAAACCCTGGAACTTGTTCTAACAGAAAGAGAACAGAACTGATCATAAACAAAGCCCTAGAACTCATAGAGACACATAAAGTGACCTTCTCCCAGCTTGAGACATAACCTACTAGTGGACGAGGGACAGGCTTCTGGGGTTTCTTGGAGCCAAGTTTCTTCATGGCATTGTAGTATTTCTTCTGTTCTTCAGTCATGAAGATATCTTTACCTCCAAAGTATAGAAACACATACTAAGTTACCATCAAGGATGACAAAAACAAATCAATTTCTAGATATCTATTCATATCTTTGCAAACTTATCTTCGCTTTTTGCTGGTTGAAATTGAAATGGAACAAATCAATACTTAGATATCTTTCCATATCTTTGCAAACTTATCTTAGCTTTCTGCTGGTTGAAGTTGTCGATGATGACGCCTATGAAGAGGTTGAGGGTGAAGAAGGAGCCAAAAATGATAAAGATGACGAAGTAGATGTACATGTAGAGGTTGTCCTCATACAAGGGCTGGTCCTCCACCTGGACAAATAGAAATAAGAAGGATTCTACAGGTTAGACAGCAAGGCATTGACTGACCTACAATGAAGTAGCACTAAATAATAACAAGGATGCTGCAGGTTAGACAGCTAAATGTGCCACAGGATGACTAAATAATAACAAGGATGCTGCAGGTTAGACAGCTAAATGTGCCACAGGATGACTAAATGTGACACGGGATGACTAAATGTGCCACAGGATGACTAAATGTGACACAGGATGACTAAATGTGACACAGGATGACTAAATGTGCCACAGGATAACTAAATGTGACACGGGATGGCTAAATGTGACACAGGATGACTAAATGTGACACAGGATGGCTAAATGTGACACAGGATGACTAAATGTGACACAGGATGACTAAATGTGACACAGGATGACTAAATGTGACACGGGATGACTAAATGTGACACAAGATGGCTAAATGTGACACAGGATGACAATGTGCCACAGGATGGCTAAATGTGCCACAGGATGACTAAATGTGACACAAGATGGCTAAATGTGACACAAGATGGCTAAATGTGACACAGGATGACTAAATGTGACACAGGATGACTAAATGTGACACAGGATGGCTAAATGTGACACAGGATGACTAAATGTGACACAGGATGACTAAATGTGACACAGGATGACTAAATGTGACACAGGATGACTAAATGTGACAGGATGACTAAATGTGACACGGGATGACAATGTGCCACAGGATGACTAAATGTGACACGGGATGACAATGTGCCACAGGATGACTAAATGTGACACGGGATGACAATGTGCCACAGGATGACTAAATGTGCCACAGGATGACTAAATGTGACACAGGATGACTAAATGTGACACAGGATGACTAAATGTGACAGGATGACTAAATGTGACACAGGATGACTAAATGTGACACAGGATGGCTAAATGTGCCACAGGATGACTAAATGTGACACAGGATGACTAAATGTGACACAGGATGACTAAATGTGACACAGGATGACTAAATGTGCCACAGGATGACTAAATGTGCCACAGGATGACTAAATGTGACACAGGATGACTAAATGTGACACAGGATGACTAAATGTGCCACAGGATGACTAAATGTGCCACAGGATGACTAAATGTGACACGGGATGACTAAATGTGACACAGGATGGCTAAATGTGACACAGGATGACTAAATGTGCCACAGGATGACTAAATGTGCCACAGGATGACTAAATGTGACACAAGATGACCAAATGTGACACAGGATGACTAAATGTGACACGGGATGACTAAATGTGACACGGGATGACTAAATGTGACACAGGATGGCTAAATGTGACACAGGATGACTAAATGTGACACAGGATGACTAAATGTGACACAGGATGACTAAATGTGACACAGGATGGCTAAATGTGCCACAGGATGACTAAATGTGACACAGGATGGCTAAATGTGACACAGGATGGCTAAATGTGACACAGGATGGCTAAATGTGCCTAAGGATGACTAAATGTGACACAAGATGGCTAAATGTGACACAAGATGGCTAAATGTGCCACAGGATGGCTAAATGTGCCACAGGATGACTAAATGAGCCACAGGATGACTAAATGTGACACAGGATAGCTAAATGGTACAACGCCTGGCATAAATATGGCCTATCTGTAACTGCAGCAGACTTGCCAGTCTGGAATCCACTGCTTGGTACATGATGTCCATCCAGCCTTTGAATGTAGCCTAAACAAAGAGAGAATATTAGTCTAGAGAGAGGAGAACGCTAACAGGTAGCCTGGCTGTGTGGAGGAGAAGGTGTGTTCTATTTCAACTAACAGGTAGCCTGGCTGTGTGGAGGAGAAGGTGTGTTCTATTTAAGCTGACAGGTAGCCTGGCTGTGTGGAGGAGAAGGTATGTTCTATTTAAGTGTATGTTCTATTTAAGTTGACAGGTAGCCTGGCTGTGTGGAGGAGAAGGTGTGTTCTATTTCAGCAAACAGGTAACCTTGCTGTGTGGTGGAGAAGGTGCATTCGATATTATTAAGATATAATACGCTCGCATGTGTGTGATTATTAACTTACCACCTGCAGTAGAGAGAGGTACCCCATTCCTACGTTGTCGTAATTCACTTTTTGGTTTATCCAGCGAATCTCAGGGAACTGTTCAATCAGCTCAAAACACTCAGTCTTGTTGTTGGCGAGGTCAATGCTGACAGCTTCATTGCTGGTGGTGTTCAAGCACTTGTAGAACTTCCCAGCAAACAGGTTGACCCCCATGATGCTGAAGATGAGCCAGAAGATCAGACACACCAGCAGCACGTTGAAGATGGAGGGGATTGCTCCTACGAGGGCATTGACCACCACCTGGCAGGACCCAGCACAATGAGTCACCACCATACCAAGACTGGCAGTGCACGTACATTGGAGTTTTTTTAAATGTATTTAAAACCAAAAATTGTTGTTTTGTCACCTGAAACAAATATTTGTTGTCACAAAATGTTTATCTTGTAAACCTTTTCCGTGTGTGTATACATATATATACAGTGGGGCCAGAAAGTATTTAGTCAGCCACTGATTGTGCAAGTTCTCCTACTTAGAAAGATGAGAGAGGTCTGTAATTTTCATCATAGGTACACTTCAACTATGAGAGACAAAAATGAGAAAAAAAATCCAGGAAATCACATTGTAGGATTTTTAAAGAATTTATTTGTAAATGATGGTGGAAAATAAGTATTTGATCAATAACATAAGTTCAACCCAATACTTTGTAACATAACCTTTGTTGGCAATGACAGAGGTCAAACGTTTCCTGTAAGTCTTCACCAGGTTTGCACACACTGTAGCTGGCACTTTGGCCCATTCCTCCATGCAGATCTCCTCTAGAGCAGTCATGTTTTGGGGCTGTCGCTGGGCAACACGGACTTTCAACTCCCTCCACAAATTGTCTATGGGGTTGAGGTCTGGAGACTGGCTAGGCCACTCCAGGACCTTGAAATGCTTTTTACGGAGCCACTCATTCGTTGCCCGAGCGGTGTGTTTGGGATCATTGTCATGCTGGAAGACCCAGCCACGTTCCATCTTCAATGCTCTCACTGATGGAAGGAGGTTTTGGCTTAAAATCTCACGATACATGGCCCTGTTCATTCTTCCCTTAACACGGATCAGTCGTCCTGTCCCCTTTGCAGTAAAACAGCCCCAAAGCATGATGTTTCCACCCCCATGCTTCACAGTAGGTATGGTGTTCTTGGGATGCAACTCAGCATTCTTCTTCCTCCAAACACGACGAGTTGAGTTTTTACCCAAAAGTTCTATTTTGGTTTCATCTGACCACATGATATTCTCCCAATCCTCTTCTGGATCATCCATATGCTCTCTGGCAAACTTCAGACGGGCCTGGACATGTACTGGCTTAAGCAGGGGGACACGCCTGGCACTGCAGGATTTGAGTCCATCTCGGCGTAGTGTGTTACTGATGGTAGCCTTTGTTACTTTGGTCCCAGCTCTCTGCAGGTCATTCATCAGGTCCCTCCGTGTAGTTCTGGGATCTTTGCTCACCGTTCTCATGATCATTTTGACCCCACGGGATGAGATCTTGCGTGGGGCCCCAGATCGAGGGAGATTATCAATGGTTTTGTATGTCTTCCATTTTCTTACAATTGCTCCCACAGTTGATCTATTCACACCAACCTGCTTGCCTATTGCAGATTCACTCTTCCCAGCCTGGTGCAGGTCTAGAATTTTCTTCCTGGTGTCCTTCGACAGCTCTTTGGTCTTGGCCATGGTTGAGTTTGGAGTCTGACTGTTTGAGGCTGTGGACAGGTGTATTTTATACAGATGACGAGGTCAAACAGGTTCCATTAATACAGGTAATGAGTGGAGGACAGACGAGCTTCTTAAAGAAGAAGTTACGGGTCTGTGAGAGCCAGAAATCTTGCTTGTTTGTGGGTGACCAAATACTTATTTTCCACCATCATTTACAAATAAATTCTTTAAAAATCCTACAATGTGATTTCCTGGATTTTTTGTTAGTTGAAGAGTACCTATGATGAAAATGACAGACCTCTCTCATCTTTCTAAGTAGGAGAACTTGCACAATCAGTGGCTGACTAAATACTTTTTGGCCCCACTGTATATATATATATATATATTTATATATTTATATACACATTTATTTTCCAATTCGAAAAAAGTATTTTTGTTTTATATATATATAAATTGCATTGTAAACAAATTCCTTGATATATAAATCAGAATACATTCAGGAATTGTACTGTACTTATTTGTGGAGATTATGAGTCATCACATTTTTTACATTTAGTTTGTTTTATACATAGATGTTCACGTATTTATATCTGTGTGTATGGGTGAAACCAATCTGCTTGTCTCCATATGTGCCACATGAGCAGAACCCTTAGGTTAACCCTAACCCTAGGTTTGCAAATAAATGAATATGGAACAGAATGCTAATGTGTGAATGTGTTGATATGTACAGAATGTGGTTGTCAGAAAGTTCAAAATGTTTCATGAAATGAATACAATTTCAAACAAAATCATATTTTGCAATATCTGAACAATACACAGTAAGGGGACAGGTAGGCTAGGTCCTAATGCTGGATTCAGCCTTATTGTAAAGCTCCTTGGAACCCTGTTTTGAAAGGTGCTATGTAAATGAAGTTTATTATTATTATTATAATAATGCGGGACTCACCCTCATGCCCTCGAAGCGGGACAGGGCCCTGAGTGGTCGCAGAGCTCTCAAGGTCCGCAGAGATTTGATGGCTCCAAGCTCAGAATAGCCCAGAATATTAGCTGTCAGACTGATCAGCGACACCTACAGGAGATAATATCAAAACAGAAGTGATAGGATATTTAAATACATTGAAACATTAAAAAGCTAAAAAGTTGTAAATAACAGGATACTTTGAAATGTTTTTACATTTAAAATGTTAATAGGGGGTAAATAGCAACGTTTTCCTCTACAGTTTGATGGGGCCATAAAGGTCATAATATGAAGCTTAAAACTACAAAATATTTCTCACATTTTTGAGACCTTCATTATTACAATATATTAGTATTATTTATTATTTTCTCCCTGTTAAGATGATTCTGTGACTATGGTAACAGAATTGGGGTTAGCCTGTGACTTTGGTGACAGGGTTCGGGATCGACTGTCACTATGGTAACGTGTCTCACGTCTACGATGAGGAAGTCCAGCCAGCACCAGGCGTTGGTGAAGTAGGTCTGGAAGCCATAAGCCACCCACTTCATCAGCATCTCAACGATGAAGACGTAGGTGAACACCTGGTCAGCGTACTCCAGAGAGATCTTTATCACCCGGCGCTGCTCCAGGTAGATGTCTTCAAAGGCCTAAGGAAACAGAGGGGTCAAAGGTTAGGAGGAGGTCAGCGGTGGTTAGAGGGTTCAGAGTGCAGCAGCGCTATCTAGACAGCCTAAGTCCTTTCCTTTCGGTTGACCACCACAGTACCACCATGAGACCACAAGACCATGGTGGTTGACCACAAGGGGAGGACTTAGGCTCTCTATTTAATTCTTATTGTGTATTCTGTTCATCAACAGCTGAAAATATGAGACAAACTCACATTCAAGATCAGTGTAATTTTGGGGCAAATTAAGATATTTGGAACAACTTTAAAAAAAGTAAGCTAACGCAGTCAGCCTTTGCCTGAAACCGTTGCTTTGTTTTAACCACTAGCGGGAGACAAAGCTTGAAGGTTATGGTTAGTGGTGCTTCTATGTTATGGTGCTTTGTTGTAGTCACTAGAGGGAGACATAGCTTGAGGGTTGTTGTTAGGGTTGCTTCTAGGTTGCAGTGCTTTTTTCAACCACTAGAGGGAGACATATCTTGAGGGTTATAGTTAGGGGTGCTTCTAGGTCGTAGAGCTTTGTTGTAGTCACTAAGTCCTCATGGATTCCTCCCCACAAGCATGACTGCAGACTGCTGCTCTGAGGACGAGTATTACTTGGTCCGACTGAGTTATATGTAAACTAAGATCGGTTGTTTGGATAATAGCAGACTCCCTAGAAGTTGGGAAAGGAGTTTCACAGACATTTACCGTTTCTCTTTCTATATTAAAGACAAAGGTTCATCATTTCCAGCAGGAAGTAGAAAGGCCCCTAGTTTGGTTAGCACGTTCTAGTACGCTCTTCCTCCCTAGTTTGGTTAGCACGTTCTAGTACGCTCTTGCTCCCTAGTTTGGTTGGGACGTTCTAGTACGCTCTTCCTCCCTAGTTTGGTTAGGACGTTCTAGTACCCTCTTCCTCCCTAGTTTGGTCTGGACGTTCTAGTATGCTCTTCCTCCCTAGTTTGGTTAGGACGTTCTAGTACGCTCTTCCTCCCTAGTTTGGTTAGGATGTTCTAGTACGCTCTTGCTCCCTAGTTTGGTTAGGACGTTCTAGTACGCTCTTGCTCCCTAGTTTGGTTAGGACGTTCTAGTACGCTCTTCCTCCCTAGTTTGGTTAGGACGTTCTAGTACGCTCTTGCTCCCTAGTTTGGTTAGGACGTTCTAGTACGCTCTTCCTCCTTAGTTTGGTTAGGACGTTCTAGTACGCTCTTCCTCCTTAGTTTGGTCACGACATTCTAGTACGCTCTTGCTCCCTAGTTTGGTTAGGACGTTCTAGTACGCTCTTGCTCCCTAGTTTGGTTAGGATGTTCTAGTACGCTCTTCCTCCCTAGTTTGGTTAGGACGTTCTAGTACGCTCTTCCTCCCTAGTTTGGTTAGGACGTTCTAGTACGCTCTTGCTCCACTACGTTTTTTACTTTCACATCTAGCACTTTTTCCAAAGCCCTTCTTGCTCCTCTTGCACCTGTGATGTTAAATGAATCTACAATGTGCTTCCTTAATGTTTCCATTCCGTACAGTAACCAACAGGCCGGTTGTTATCCTATTCATTGTTTTTATTTATAGACGGAAAGGGATATCTTCCCAATTATCTTATTCATTGCTTTTATTAACACAGGGAAAGTGATATGTTCCCAATTATCTTAATCATTGCTTTTATCAATACAGGGAAAGGGATATCTTCCCAATTATCTTATTCAATGCTTTTATTAATACAGGGAAAGTGATATGTTCCCAATTATCTTAATCATTGCTTTTATTTATAGATGGAAAGGGATATCTTCCCAATTATCTTATTCATTGCTTTTATTAATACAGGGAAAGTGATATGTTCCCAATTATCTTAATCATTGCTTTTATTAATACAGGGAAAGTGATATGTTCCCAATTATCTTGATCATTGCTTTTATTAATACAGGGAAAGTTATATGTTCCCAATTATCTTATTCATTGCTTTTATTAATACAGGGAAAGTGATATGTTCCCAATTGGTTTCCCTCATCAAGAGTGAGTTTTCCATGTCTCTCACCAAAGCACCACTGCTGAGCAAAATCATGAAGATGATGAAAGTCTCAAAGTAGTTGTGTTCCACAATAAGGAAGCATGTCTTCCTGAATGTCCACCACATCTTTCCTTTGGCTTGACTGGTGTCCACATTCAGACAGGGGCACCTTCTGATGCAGTCTGTCAGAAGACAACATAGTTAGGGTCAGGGTCAGAGGGGAACATAGTTAGGGTCAGGGTCAGGGTCAGAGGGGAACATAGTTAGGGTCAGGGTCAGGGTCAGAGGGGAACATAGTTAGGGTCAGGGTCAGAGGGGAACATAGTTAGGGTCAGGGTCAGGGTCAGAGGGGAACATAGTTAGGGTCAGAATCAGAGGGGAACATATTTAGGGTCAGGGTCAGAGGGGAACATAGTTAGGGTCAGGGTCAGGGTAAGAGGGGAACATAGTTAGGGTCAGAGTCAGAGGGGAACATATTTAGGATCAGGGTCAGAAGAGAACATAGTTAGGGTCAGGGTCAGAGGGGAACATAGTTAGGGTCAGAATCAGAGGGGAACATATTTAGGGTCAGGGTCAGAGGGGAACATAGTTAGGGTCAGGGTCAGGGTAAGAGGGGAACATAGTTAGGGTCAGAGTCAGAGGGGAACATATTTAGGATCAGGGTCAGAAGAGAACATAGTTAGGGTCAGGGTCAGAGGGGAACATAGTTAGGGTCAGGGTCAGAGGGGAACATAGTTAGGGTCAGAGTCAGAGGGGAACATATTTAGGATCAGGGTCAGAAGAGAACATAGTTAGGGTCAGGGTCAGAGGGGAACATAGTTAGGGTCAGGGTCAGAGGGGAACATATTTAGGATCAGGGTCAGAAGAGAACATAGTTAGGGTCAGGGTCAGAGGGGAACATAGTTAGGGTCAGGGTCAGGGTCAGAGGGGAGCATAGTTAGGGTCAGAGTCAGAGGGGAACATATTTAGGATCAGGGTCAGAGGGGAACATAGTTTAGGGTCAGTCTGTGTTAACACTAATAGACAGGGTTCAGGGTCATAGGTCATAGGTCAGACCAGGGCTGTAACAGTCCTCGGGAGAGCTGGTGTCCTCCTCTTCCTCCTGCTCCTCTTCCTGCACCTCAGGAGGGTTGTCCACTGTGCTACACACGGAGGACTGGTCGTCCACGACAACCGCCTGAAATAACATACAAAACATTTAAATAAATAACGCACGCACACAGTGTGAAATAACACACACACACACACACACACACACACAGCCTGAAATAAAGTATATACACATACACACACAGCCTGAAATAACGTATACACACATACAGAAATAACGTATATACACATACACACACAGTGTGAAATAACGCACGCACGCACACACAATCTGCAATAACACACAAACACACACACACACAGCCTGAAATAACGTATATACACATACACACACAGTCTGAAATAACACACACACACACACACACAGCCTGAAATAACGTACACACACACAATCTGAAATAACGTACACACTCACAGTATGAAATAACTTATACACACATACACACACAGTCTGAAATAACGTACACACACACAGCCTGAAATAACATATACACACATACACACAGCCTGAAATAACATATGCACACATACACAAACAGTCTGAAATTACGTACACACACACAGTCTGAAATAATGGACACACCCACAGTCTGAAATAACGTACACACACAGTCTGAAAAAACTTACACACACAGTCTGAAATAACACACACACACACACACACACACACACACACACACACACACACACATAATGTACAAACACACACACACAGGCTGAAATAACGTACACACAAAAGTATTGTCTAAAGTGGTCACCTCCTGCTTTGCGCTTTTCTCCTTTAAACTGTCATCATCATCATTGCCATCATCATCATCATCATCATCATCATCGTTGTTGTCAGACTCTCCTCCAGCAATGGGAACTACCAGTTGGCTGCCCGCCATTCCCTTGACCTTAAGGTTATCTGGGTTCATACAGGTCAAAGGTAATCCTGCCTTTTCCCCTTCCAACTCTTCTGTAAAATACAAACACACAGACACAGGTCAGTGGTGTTAGGGATATGCTAGAGTTAGGCACACACACACACACACACACACACACACACAGAAACACCGATTTTTATTCATTCACTTCACAACAAAGCTAACTAACCACACATGTATTTACTTCACAACAAAGCTAACTAACCACATATGTATTTACTTCACAACAAAGCTACCTAACCACATATGTATTTACTTCACAACAAAGCTAACTAACCACATATGTATTTACTTCACAACAAAGCTACCTAACCACATATGTATTTACTTCACAACAAAGCTAACTAACCACATATGTATTTACTTCACAACAAAGCTACCTAACCACATATGTATTTACTTCACAACAAAGCTAACTAACCACATATGTATTTACTTCACAACAAAGCTAACTAACCACATATGTATTTACTTCACAACAAAGCTAACTAACCACATATTTATTTACTTCACAACAAAGCTACCTAACCACATATTTATTTACTTCACAACAAAGCTAACTAACCACACATGTATTCAATTCAAATTAATTTCAATCCATGATGCTCATCTTCTGACCCATTGGGAATGCTAGCTGTTTTTTTCATTAAGGTCTGACACAGTATAACGATGACAGTGAGATTGTTACAAAACATTAGCTTGCAAATTGAAGTATTCAGCTACAGCATGACAACACAAAGATTGTTGGGAGACAAGTTGTTACAGAAAGAGGGTTCATAAGGTACCTTAGTTATGTCAACCCAGACCCCCCAGTTACTCCCAGCTTGGTTATGTGTTCAAAAGGTGGTGGGAGGGGTGCATTAGATATGTCAACCCAGACCCCCCTGTTACTCCCAGCTTGGTTATATGTCTATAAGGTGGTGGGAGGGGTGCATTAGATATGTCAACCCAGACTCCCCTGTTACTCCCAGCTTGGTTATATGTCTATAAGGTGGTGGGAGGGGTGCATTAGATATGTCAACCCAGACCTCCTGGTTGGTCCTGTCCACGCGGCTTTCCACCCAGCAGGGCCCGGAGTCGGGTGAGGAGAGCAGCCTTTAGCCAGTCGATGCCCCAGCTGATCCTCGCCACGGCAATCTGGAGGTTGTTCATCTCCCCGTCCTCGTCTGGCGCTGCAAGGTTGTCACCGCTAAACGAACTCAACAGCAGTGCCAGGAACAGGTTTAGTACCTATAGACACAGAGAGAGAGACACAAACACACAGAGAACACACACACACACACATGTTCTTGCTCTGTTGAACTCTTTTTTTGAAGACTTGAGTTCATTAGATAGAAAAATACTCTTGCAATATGTGTTCCTGAAACAAAATTCAGTCTTCCATTTCATGCAGTAGCCATTAATGTTAGCCATGCAAATTGCCTGGTCGTATTGCTCATTAAGGTCAATGTCTGATCTGAGGTGGCAATGGCGCCCGCTGCTGGTCACAGGGCTCGCTGGTGCCTTTTGACTGACTCTGACCTAGGCATTTTTAAACGCCTAAAGTGTAACTCAGATTATTATTAATACTAACCTTTTATTTAAAAAAAATAGACCAAATAGACATAGAATTATTTCTTAGTAATAAAAAACAAGAAGAAAAGAGCTAGACAGTTGGACTGAGCCTAAGGGCAGACGTACCACCAGATTCCCTATGACCATGACCATCATGAAGACGATGAGGCACATGCCCTGGCCCGCCACCTCCATGCAGTCCCACATGGTCTCGATCCACTCTCCGCACAGCACCCTGAAGATGATGAGGAAAGCATGGAAGAAGTCTTTCATGTGCCAGCGTGGGAGCCGGCAGTCCTCTGCAATCTTACACACACACTCAGTGTAGTTCTTCCCAAAGAGCTGCATGCCAACCACGGCGAAGATGAAGACGATGATGGCCAGGACCAGGGTGAGGTTCCCCAGGGCACCCACCGAGTTACCGATGATCTTGATCAGCATGTTGAGGGTGGGCCAAGACTTGGCCAGCTTAAACACACGCATCTAGGCAGAGGTCACAGGACGAGAGATCAACACCAATAGACAGGGTCAGGGTCATAGGTCAACACCAATAGACAGGGCTAGGGTCATGGGTCAACACCAATAGACAGGGTAAAGGGTCAGAGGTCAACACCAATAGACAGGGTAAAGGGTCAGAGGTCAACACCAATAGACAGGGTTAGGGTCATAGGTCAACACCAAAAGACTGGGTAAAGGCTCATAGGTCTAGACCAATAGACAGGCTAAGGGACCAGACTCCAGACTCGACAAGGCTGATCATAGTCAGGCTAAAGGACCAGACTCCAGACTAGACTGATCATAGTCAGGCTAAAGGACCAGACTCCAGACTTGACTGATCATAGTCAGGGTAAGGGACCAGACTCCAGATTAGGCTGATCATAGGCAGGCTAAGGGACCAGACTCCAGACTAGACTGATCATAGTCAGGCTAAAGGACCAGACTGCAGACTACAATGATCATAGTCAGGCTAAGGGACCAGACTCCAGACTAGAATGATCATAGTCAGGCTAAGGGACCAGACTCCAGACTAGAATGATCATAGTCAGGCTAAAGGACCAGACTCCAGACTAGAATGATCATAGTCAAGCTAAAGGACCAGACTCCAGACTAGAATGATCATAGTCAGGCTAAAGGACCAGACTCCATACTAGACTGATTATAGTCAGGCTAAAGGCTAAAGGACCAGACTCCAGACTATAATGATCATAGTCAGGCCAAGGGACCAGACTCCAGACTAGACTGATCATAGTCAGGCTAAAGGACCAGACTCCAGACTAGAATGATCATAGTCAGGCTAAAGGACCAGACTCCAGACTAGAATGATCATAGTCAGGCTAAAGGACCAGACTCCAGACAAGAATTATCATAGTCAGGCTAAAGGACCAGACTTTATTTAATCCCTGTGGGGACATTTTGTAAGTCAGTAAGGCAGAACAACGGATGTACTGTCTCAATAGTCTGCTGCATAACTGTTTCACAATAGAACAAACAGAGATAGAAGAGAGGTTGAATTATGTGATGGCTTATTGGTTACTGGGCATGCCTTTGTCTAGTGCCGGAGTGACAGAGATAACAATGGCTACTACTGTCTGTGGCAGCTCTAATGTTAGGGCACAGGTTAGAAACTGACCAATCGGAATGAGCGTAACACTGAGAGGCCCTGGACATCAGCCAATCCTAGCTCAACAAGGCTCATGGTGACGATGATGCTGTCGAATATGTTCCATCCAACCTGTACGCCAGGGTGACAAGAGTTAAGGATTAGGGTTAGACAAGACAGTTATGCAACGCAGGATTCACCTTTTTGTATGTTATTCCATATTTGTAGCCATTTCTCCTGTCAGCCTTCCACCTTTCCATTTATCTATCGTTATTTCCATCTATTCACCTGGAAGTAGCAGTATGTAACCCTTACCTGGAAGTAGTTTTATGTAACCCTGACCTGGAAGTAGTAGTAAGTAACCCTTACCTGGAAGTAGCAGTATGTAACCCTTACCTGGCAGTAGTTTTATGTAACCCTGACCTGGAAGTAGTAGTATGTAACCCTGACCTGGAAGTAGTAGTATGTAACGCTGACCTGGAAGTCGTTTTATATAACTCTGACGTGGAAGTAGCAGTATGTAACCCTTACCTGGAAGTAGCAGTATGTAACCCTTACCTGGCAGTAGTTTTATGTAACCCTGACCTGGAAGTAGTAGTATGTAACGCTGACCTGAAAGTAGTTTTATGTAACTCTGACCTGGAAGCAGCATTATGTAACCCTGACCTGGAAGTAGTTTTATGGTACTCTGACCTGGAAGTAGTAGTATGTAACACTCACCTGGAAGTAGCAGTCTGTAACCCTTACCTGGAAGTAGCGTTATGTAACCCTGACCTGGCAGTAGTTTTATGTAACCCTGACGTGGAAGTAGTTTTATGTAACCCTAACCTGGAAGTAGTAGTATGTAACCCTAACCTGGAAGTAGTAGTATGTAACTCTGACCTGGAAGTAGTTTTATGTAACCCTAACCTGGAAGTAGTAGTATGGGTCCATGGCTAGCAGCTTCAGTACCATCTCTGCTGTGAAGATCCCTGTGAACACCTGCAGAGTCAGAGTTTACACAAGCACATCAGAGCTGAGTGAAGCGCAAATGTGTGTCTTCATATGTACATGTGTGTCTGTGTATGTGTGTCTGAGTGTGTGTGGGTGTACATGTGTGTCTGTGTGTGTATGTGTGTGTGTGTGTGTCTCTATGTGTGTGTGTGTGTGTGTGTGTGTGTGTCTGTCTCTATGTGTGTTCTCACCAGGTTCCCTATGGACAGCAGCCCCTCAAACTCAGCAGACATCGGGTAGTGCTCCATGGCCATGAAGACGGTGTTCAGGACGATACAGATGGTGATGCCCAGGTCCACAAAGGGGTCCATCATTACCCGGTACATCCACTGCTTCAGCCAGACCCAGCCGGGACAGCAGGTCCACTTCAGGAAGATGTCAGCGAAGCGGTACCAGCATGGAGGACAGGGCCGCTGCTCCTCCTCAAAGTCTGGACGCCCAAAGAAAAACAAGCACAATAAAGGGTTAATTAACAAACATTGGTTTGGTGGTGACAGTATACCCATGATCATTTTAAACTGACACCAACTCTTCAAACTCTTTTCACCAAAGTCAACTCCAATGTAATCTACAATGTACAGACTATGATAAAACTGATGACGGGTGCTGTCTTTGGTAAAGTCCCTCCTACCTTCCATGTCATTGGCTGTCTTTAGTAAAGTCCCTCCTACCTTCCATTGCATTGGCTGTCTTTAGTAAAGTCCCTGCTACCTTCCATGTCATTGGCTGTCTTTAGTAAAGTCCCTGCTACCTTCCATGTCATTGACTGTCTTTAGTAAAGTCCCTCCTACCTTCCATGTCATTGGCTGTCTTTAGTAAAGTCCCTCCTACCTTCCATTGCATTGGCTGTCTTTAGTAAAGTCCCTGCTACCTTCCATGTCATGGGCTGTCTTTAGTAAAGTCCCTCCTACCTTCCATTGCATTGGCTGTCTTTAGTAAAGTCCCTCCTACCTTCCATGTCATTGGCTGTCTTTAGTAAAGTCCCTCTACCTTCCATGTCATTGGCTGTCTTTAGTAAAGTCCCTCTACCTTCCATTGCATTGGCTGTCTTTAGTAAAGTCCCTCCTACCTTCCATGTCATTGGCTGTCTTTAGTAAAGTCCCTCCTACCTTCCATGTCATTGGCTGTCTTTAGTAAAGTCCCTCTACCTTCCATGTCATTGGCTGTCTTTAGTAAAGTCCCTCTACCTTCCATGTCATTGGCTGTCTTTAGTAAAGTCCCTCTACCTTCCATGTCATTGGCTGTCTTTAGTAAAGTCCCTCTACCTTCCATTGCATTGGCTGTCTTTAGTAAAGTCCCTGCTACCTTCCATGTCATGGGCTGTCTTTAGTAAAGTCCCTCCTACCTTCCATTGCATTGGCTGTCTTTAGTAAAGTCCCTGCTACCTTCCATGTCATGGGCTGTCTTTAGTAAAGTCCCTCCTACCTTCCATTGCATTGGCTGTCTTTAGTAAAGTCCCTGCTACCTTCCATGTCATTGGCTGTCTTTAGTAAAGTCCCTCCTACCTTCCATTGCATTGGCTGTCTTTAGTAAAGTCCCTCCTACCTTCCATGTCATTAGCTGTCTTTAGTAAAGTCCCTCCTACCTTTCATGTCATTGGCTGTCTTTAGTAAAGTCCCTCTACCTTCCATGTCATCGGCTGTCTTTAGTAAAGTCCCTCTACCTTCCATTGCATTGGCTGTCTTTAGTAAAGTCCCTCCTACCTTCCATGTCATTGGCTGTCTTTAGTAAAGTCCCTCTACCTTCCATTGCATTGGCTGTCTTTAGTAAAGTCCCTCCTACCTTCCATGTCATTGGCTGTCTTTAGTAAAGTCCCTCTACCTTCCATGTCATTGGCTGTCTTTAGTAAAGTCCCTCTACCTTCCATGTCATTGGCTGTCTTTAGTAAAGTCCCTCTACCTTCCATGTCATTGGCTGTCTTTAATAATAATAATAATTCATTTTATTTATATAGCGCTTTTCTTACACCCAAAGACGCTTCACAACAAGAGAACAGGCAAATAAAACAGAAATACAAGACAAACGGATAACAGGAGAACAGGTCGAGACAAGACAGCAATACAAACTACAGTAAAATGTGACAGAAATGTTGTAGAGGTAAGGGGCGTTTGGGTTAATTTGAGTAGGCTAGGGTGAAAAGGTAGGTTTTAAGATGGCTTTTGAAGATAGGAAGTGAGTTTGAATCCCGAATGAAAGGAGGAAGAGAGTTCCAGAGTTTAGGTGCTGCCCTAGAAAAGGCACGCTCCACAAAGTTTTTTAGTTTTGCTTGTGGGGTGACCAATTTCATTTCAGAGGAGGAACGGACTGTCCGGGTGGGAAGATAGAGCTGTAGAAGATCCGAAAGGTAGGGGGGGGCCAGGTTATGTAAAGCTTTGAAGGTGAGGAGAAGGATTTTATAAGTAATACGATGATTAACTGGGAGCCAGTGAAGGGACGAGAGAATGGGGGTTATGTGCTCAGAGGATTTGGTCGAGGTCAGGAGACGGGCTGCAGAGTTCTGAACAAGTTGGAGTTTATGGAGAGCGGTTGCACTGATGCCGACTAGGAGTGAAAAAAGTAAAGTCCCTCTACCTTCCATTGCATTGGCTGTCTTTAGTAAAGTCCCTCCTACCTTCCATGTCATTGGCTGTCTTTAGTAAAGTCCCTCCTACCTTCCATGTCATTGGCTGTCTTTAGTAAAGTCCCTCTACCTTCCATGTCATTGGCTGTCTTTAGTAAAGTCCCTCCTACCTTCCATGTCATTGGCTGTCTTTAGTAAAGTCCCTCCTACCTTCCATCTCATTGGCTGTCTTTAGTAAAGTCCCTCTACCTTCCATGTCATTGGCTGTCTTTAGTAAAGTCCCTCTACCTTCCATGTCATTGGCTGTCTTTAGTAAAGTCCCTTCTACCTTCCATGTCATTGGCTGTCTTTAGTAAAGTCCCTTCTACCTTCCATGTCATTGGCTGTCTTTAGTAAAGTCCCTCCTACCTTCCATTGCATTGGCTGTCTTTAGTAAAGTCCCTTCTAGCTTCCATGTCATTGGCTGTCTTTAGTAAAGTCCCTTCTACCTTCCATGTCATTGGCTGTCTTTAGTAAAGTCCCTTCTACCTTCCATGTCATTGGCTGTCTTTAGTAAAGTCCCTTCTACCTTCCATGTCATGGGCTGTGGCATCTTGAGAGGCCCCCTCCTGGTTGGCTATGCAGGCTCTCTGTATCGCGGCTGCATTCTGAAACGGGATAGGTCAGCAGGATACTTTAAGGTGAATTACTGATTTTCTATAAAAATGATGGATTAGTAACCTAAATCATTAAATTATTACATTTCTGTACCCTAATATGATTACTGTTTATTGCGTTGTTCTAAAATCTGATCATACTACATTGATACACAAAAAACAGAAACTCAACAAATTAAGGCAAAATATGGCATGCCCTGAACACTAAAGTTATGTTTAATTAATGTTATCATCATTATTATTATATATATTATAGTAGTATTATTGTTATCATTATTACTATTATTATTGATAGTTAGTGTTAGGTTACCTCTCTCTCCTTCATCAGCTCTAGTATGCTGGGTTAGGGTTAGGTTACCTCTCTCCTTCATCAGCTCTAGTATCCTGGGTTAGGGTTAGGTTACTTCTCTCTCCTTCATCAGCTCTAGTATCCTGGGTTAGGGTTAGGTTACCTCTCTCCTTCATCAGCTCTAGTATCCTGGGTTAGGGTTAGGTTACTTCTCTCTCCTTCATCAGCTCTAGTATCCTGGGTTAGGGTTAGGTTACCTCTCTCTCCTTCATCAGCTCTAGTATCCTGGCATACTCCTCTTCTTTCACTTTGGCCTCAGCGATGCTGGATGCGTTCTGCTCAGCATATGCCATGGCAACCACGGCAAGGATCAGGTTGATGAGGTAGAAGGAGCCGAGGAAGATGATGACCACAAAGAAGATCATATAGGTCTTTCCAGCAGCACGCAGCGTCTGCACACACGCACGCACACACACACACACACACACACACACACACACACACACACACACACACACACACACACACACACACACAAACACACACGGTTAGTTGTGTAGGGTCTTTATAAATATATATATATATTAGTATATACTGTACCAAAGATTCTGAGAGCCTATAGCACACATGTTCTAGACCAGGGCTTTTTTAAACCGTAACCATAGGAACTGACCAGCTGGAAGAGGTTCTCCCAGAAGTCCTGGGTCATCAGTCTGAAGAGGGCGAGGAAAGCCCATCCAAAGGAGTCGTAGCTGGTGTACCCGTAGTTAGGGTTCTCCCCCGCCTTGAAGCACGTGTAGCCCTCAGGACACCGCCTGGCAGGAAGATTGATATTATTCATATATTGAGAATATGTCTATCCTGCTTGGCAGGGAGATTTATATTATTATTCATATATTGAGAATATGTCTATCCTGCCTGGCAGGAAGATTTATATTATTCATATATTGAGAATATGTCTATCCTGCTTGGCAGAGAGATTTATATTATTATTCATATATTGAGAATATGTCTATCCTGCCTGGCAGGAAGATTTATATTATTCATATATTGAGAATATGTCTATCCTGCCTGGCAGGAAGATTTATATTATTCATATATTGAGAATATGTCTATCCTGCCTTGCAGGGAGGTTTATATGATTATTTATATATTGAGAATATGTCTATCCTGCCTGGCAGGAAGATTTCTATTATTTATATATTGAGAATATGTCTATCCTGCCTGGCAGGGAGATTTCTATTATTATTCATATATTGAGAATATGTCTATCCTGCTTGGCAGGGTGGTTTATATTAATCATATATTGAGAATATGTCTATCCTGCTTGGCAGGGAGATTTATATTATTCATATATTGAGAATATGTCTATCCTGCTTGGCAGGGAGATGAATATGGTTATTTATATATAGAGAATATCTCTATCCTGCTTGGCAGGGAAATGTATATTCTTATTCATATATTGAGAATATGTCTATCCTGCTTGGCAGAGAGATTTCTATGATTATTTATACATTGAGAATATGTCTATCCTGCTTGGCAGAGAGATTTCTATTATTATTTATATATTGAGAATATGTCTATCCTGCCTGGCAGGGAGATTTATATTATTATTTATATATTGACAATATGTCTATCCTGCTTGGCAGGGAGATTTATATTATTATTTATATATTGACAATATGTCTATCCTGCTTGGCAGGGAGATTTATATTATTATTCATATATTTAGAGTATGTCTATCCTTCTTGGCAGGGAGATTTCTATGATTATTTATATATTGAGAATATGTCTATCCTGCTTGGCAGGGAGATTTCTATGATTATTTATATATTGAGAATATGTCTATCCTGCTTGGCAGGAAGATTTCTATTATTATTTATATATTGAGAATATGTCTATCCTGCTTGGCAGGGAGATTTATATTATTATTCATATATTTAGAGTATGTCTATCCTGCCTGGCAGGGAGATTTATATTATTATTTATATATTAAGACTACGTCTTCACCCAACAGTGTCCTCTTTAACAGCTGGTAACAACAGAATATATTAGTGAGTATTAGTACAGATATAGGAATGGGGGGGAGTCAGTGTTATATCTTAGTGAGCTACAGATATAGGAATATGGGGGGGTCAGTCAGTGTTATATCTTAGTAAGCTACAGATATAGGAATATGGGGGGGGGGGGGTCAGTCAGTGTTATATCTTAGTGAGCTACAGATATAGGAATATGGGGGGGTCAGTCAGTGTTATATCTTAGTGAGCTACAGATATAGGAATATGGGGGGGTTAGTCAGTGTTATATCTTAGTGAGCTACAGATATAGGAATATGGGGGGGTTAGTCAGGGTTATATCTAAGTGAGCTACAGATATAGGAATATGGGGGGGTCAGTCAGTGTTATATCTTAGTGAGCTATAGATATAGGAATATGGGGGGGGGGGGGGGGGGTCAGTCAGTGTTATATCTTACTGAGCTACATATATAGGAATATGGGGGGGTTAGTCAGGGTTATATCTAAGTGAGCTACAGATATAGGAATATGGGGGGGTTAGTCAGTGTTATATCTTAGTGAGCTATAGATATAGGAATATGGGGGGGGTTAGTCAGTGTTATATCTTAGTGACCTACAGATATAGGAATATGGGGGGGTTAGTCAGTGTTATATCTTAGTGACCTACAGATATATGAATATGGGGGGGTCAGTCAGTGTTATATCTTAGTGAGCTATAGATATAGGAATATGGGGGGGTTAGTCAGTGTTATATCTTAGTGAGCTACAGATATAGGAATATGGGGGGGTTAGTCAGTGTTATATCTTAGTGAGCTACAGATATAGGAATATGGGGGGGTCAGTCAGTGTTATATCTAAGTGAGCTACAGATATAGGAATATGGGGGGGTTAGTCAGTGTTATATCTTAGTGACCTACAGATATAGGAATATGGGGGGGTTAGTCAGTGTTATATCTTAGTGAGCTACAGATATAGGAATATGGGGGGGTCAGTCAGTGTTATATCTTAGTGAGCTAAAGATATAGGAATATGGGGGGGTTAGTCAGTGCTATATCTTAGTGAGCTACAGAAATAGGAATATGGGGGGGTCAGTCAGTGTTATATCTTAGTGAGCTACAGATATAGGAATATGGGGGGGTTAGTCAGTGTTATATCTTAGTGAGCTACAGATATAGGAATATGGGGGGTTTGTCAGGGTTATATCTTAGTGAGCTACAGATATAGGAATATGGGGGGGGGGGGGGGGGGGGGGGGGTCAGTCAGTGTTATATCTTAGTGAGCTAAATATATAGGAATATGGGGGGGTTAGTCAGTGTTATATCTTAGTGACCTATAGATATAGGAATATGGGGGGGGGGGGGGGGGGGGTCAGTCAGTGTTATATCTTACTGAGCTATAGATATAGGAATGGGGGGCAGTCATTCTCCGTCTGTCCAGAAAGAGTCTTAATGACCTCTGCCCTTTGACCTACCCTGCATCTGAACTGTTGCCACACACCAGAGGATCTCTCTGGTCCGGCAGGAAGTAGTAGTTGGCTGGAGTGAGTCACACACACACACACACACACACACACACAGACAGTATGTTGAAACAGTGAGACATACAAATAGAAGGGTTTACAGTGTCAAAGCCATAGTGACTTCCTTACTGTCTGTTTACAGTGTTAAATAGAGTTTACAAACCGAAGCTTTAGCAAGTGAGCAGCCTTGCTGTTACAAGGCTATAATTACTTCTTTACTGTCTGGGGTTTATCAACGTACACCTGCCAACTGTCACGAAGGTTGGCCTGTGTCTTTTTTAGTGATAGCAACGACTTTTCTGCTCATACTGAGACATATGTTGTCTTTGGTGTATGGATCCCAATGTCATTGGTAAAGGCCTTCCTCTGTCTTAAATGGAGGCCTATCTCTGGTTTAACTGAAGGCCTAACTCTGGCTTAAATGGAGGCCTAAGTCATGTTTAAATGGAGACCTAACCCTGGCTAAAATGGAGGCTTATGTCATATTTAAACAGAGATCTAACTCTGGCCAAAATGGAGGCCTAAGTCATATTTAAATGGAGACCTAACTCCGGCTAAAATGGAGGCCTAAGTCTTGTTTAAATGGAAGCCTAAGTCGTATTTAAATGGAGACCTAACTTTGGCTAAAAGGGAGGCCTAACTCTGGTTAAAATGGAGGCCTAAGTCATGTTTAAATGAAGGGCCAAAGTCATGTTTAAATGGAGGCCTAAGTCATGTTTAAATGGAGGTCTAAGTCATGTTTAAATGGAGACCTAACTGGCTTAAATGGAGGTCTAAGTGATGTTTAAATGGAGGTCTAAGTCATGTTCATATAGAACCCTAACTGGCTTAAATGGAGGTCTAAGTCATGTTTAAATGGAGACCTAACTGGCTTAAATGGAGGTCTAAGTGATGTTTAAATGGAGGTCTAAGTCATGTTCATATAGAACCCTAACTGGCTTAAATGGAGGTCTAAGTCATGTTTAAATGGAGACCTAACTGGCTTAAATGGTGGTCTAAGTCATGTTTAAATGGAGACCTGGCTTAAATGGAGGCCGAAGTCATGTTTAAATGGAGGTCTAAGTCATGTTTAAATGGAGGTCTAAGTCATGTTTAAATGGACGTCTAAGTCATGTTGAAATGGAGGTCTAAGTCATGTTTAAATGGAGGTCTAAGTCATGTTTAAATGGAGGTCTAAGTCATGTTTAAATGGAGGTCTAAGTCATGTTTAAATGGAGGTCTAAGTCATGTTTAAATGGAGACCTAACTGGCTTAAACGGAGGCCTAAGTCATGTTTAAATGGACGTCTAAGTCATGTTTAAATGGACGTCTAAGTCATGTTTAAATGGAGGTCTTTCTGGCTTGAATGGAGGCCTAAGTCATGTTTAAATGGAGGTCTAAGTCATGTCTAAATAGAGGCCTAAGTCATGTGTAAATAGAGGCCTAAGTCATGTTTAAATAGAGGCCTAAGTCATGTTTAAATAGAGGCCTAAGTCATGTTTAAATAGAGGCCTACTTGGGTCGTTTATGTAGTCTTGATAGTTGAAGGTGCTGTTGGTATCGTTGCCGCCCCACGGTGGCCAATGAAGACATTTCTGTCTCAGGTTCCCCATGAAGAGCTGTAAGCCAATCAGAGCGAAGACGCTGAGGCAGAAGACGGTGAGGATCATGACGTCTGCCAGCTTCTTCACCGATTGGATGAGAGCTCCCACAATGGTCTTCAGACCTGAGCAGCACAACTCACACTGTGAAGACACACACACTCACACACATACACACATATGACCTCCCCACACCAAGTCTTACCTGGAATAACAGTGATGGTCTTCAAAGCTCGGAGCACACGGAAGGTCCTCAGAGCGGATACATTCCCAAGATCCACAAACTCTGTGATGTAGCTGTCACACACACACACACACACACACACACACACACACACACACACACACACAGAGAAACACAGTCACACACACACACACACACACACACACACAGACAAACAGACATACACAGACAAACAGAAACACACACACAGAAACACAAACACACAGAGACAAACAGACACAGAAACACAGACACACACGCACACAGAGAAACACACACACACACACAGAAACACAGACACACACAGACAGACACAGAAAAACACAGACAAACAGACACAGGAACACAGACACACACACACAGAAACACACAGAGACACTCACACAAAAACACAGTAACACACATAGTATATGGTTTTATATAAAGACGCTGCAAAGGGACACATTAATTAGTTTGCATGACTAAAATTGATTCATGGCAGGAAAATACAACCTTTTATTGAAAAGATATTGGGATGAAATTGATTTCTTGTGTTCACCATGATGCTGTTAGTTAAAAAATACAGTGGGCTGTGTTAAGGTGTGTTAGATTCCTGTGGAGGGACAGTGGGGCTGTGTTAAGGCGTGTTAGATTCCTGTGGGCAGTGGGGCTGTGTTAAGGGGTGTTAGATTCCTGTGGGGCAGTGGGCTGTATTAAGGGGTGTTACATTCCTGTGGGGCAGTGGGCTGTGTTAAGAGGTGTTAGATTCCTGTGGGGCAGTGGGCTGTGTTAAGGCATGTTAGATTCCTGTGGGCAGTGGGGCTGTGTTAAGGGGTGTTAGATTCCTGTGGGGCAGTGGGCTGTATTAAGGGGTGTTAGATTCCTGTGGGGCAGTGGGGCTGTGTTAAGGCGTGTTAGATTCCTGTGGGGCAGTGGGCTGTGTTAAGGCGTGTTAGATTCCTGTGGGGCAGTGGGGCTGTGTTAAGGCGTGTTAGATTCCTGTGGGGCAGTGGGGCTGTGTTAAGGCATGTTAGATTCCTGTGGGGAGTGGGGCTGTGTTAAGGGGTGTTAGATTCCTGTGGGGCAGTGGGCTGTATTAAGGGGTGTTAGATTCCTGTGGGGCAGTGGGCTGTGTTAAGGCGTGTTAGATTCCTGTGGGGCAGTGGGGCTGTGTTAAGGCATGTTAGATTCCTGTGGGGCAGTGGGCTGTATTAAGGGGTGTTAGATTCCTGTGGGGCAGTGGGGCTGTGTTAAGGCGTGTTAGATTCCTGTGGGGCAGTGGGGCTGTGTTAAGGCGTGTTAGATTCCTGTGGGGCAGTGGGGCTGTGTTAAGGCGTGTTAGATTCCTGTGGGGCAGTGGGGCTGTGTTAAGGCGTGTTAGATTCCTGTGGGGCAGTGGGCTGTGTTAAGGCGTGTTAGATTCCTGTGGGGCAGTGGGCTGTGTTAAGCCGTGTTAGATTCCTGTGGGGCAGTGGGCTGTATTAAGGGGTGTTAGATTCCTGTGGGGCAGTGGGCTGTATTAAGGAGTGTTAGATTCCTGTGGGGCAGTGGGGCTGTGTTAAGGTGTGTTAGACTCCTGTGGGGCAGTGGGCTGTGTTTAAGGCGTGTTAGATTCCTGTGGGGCAGTGGGCTGTGTTAAGGCATGTTAGATTCCTGTGGGGCAGTGGGCTGTGTTAAGGTGTGTTAGATTCCTGTGGGGCAGTGGGCTGTATTAAGGGGTGTTAGATTCCTGTGGGGCAGTGGGGCTGTGTTAAGGCGTGTTAGATTCCTGTGGGGCAGTGGGCTGTGTTAAGGCGTGTTAGATTCCTGTGGGGCAGTGGGCTGTGTCAAGGGGTGTTAGATTCCTGTGGGGCAGTGGGCTGTGTTAAGGCGTGTTAGATTCCTGTGGGGCAGTGGGCTGTGTTAAGGCGTGTTAGATTCCTGTGGGGCAGTGGGCTGTATTAAGGGGTGTTAGATTCCTGTGGGGCAGTGGGCTGTGTTAAGGCGTGTTAGATTCCTGTGGAGGGACAGTGGGGCTGTGTTAAGGCGTGTTAGATTCCTGTGGAGGGACAGTGGGGCTGTGTTAAGGGGTGTTAGATTCCTGTGGAGGGACAGTGGGGCTGTGTTAAGGGGTGTTAGATTCCTGTGGAGGGACAGTGGGGCTGTGTTAAGGCATGTTAGATTCCTGTGGAGGGACAGTGGGGCTGTGTTAAGGTGTGTTAGATTCCTGTGGGGCAGTGGGCTGTGTTAAGGCGTGTTAGATTCCTGTGGGGCAGTGGGCTGTATTAAGGGTGTTAGATTCCTGTGGGGCAGTGGGCTGTGTTAAGGGGTGTTAGATTCCTGTGGAGCAGTGGGCTGTGTTAAGGCGTGTTAGATTCCTGTGGGGCAGTGGGGCTGTGTTAAGGGGTGTTACATTCCTGTGGGGCAGTGGGCTGTATTAAGGGGTCTTAGATTCCTGTGGGGCAGTGGGCTGTGTTAAGGCGTGTTAGATTCCTGTGGGGCAGTGGGGCTGTGTTAAGGCGTGTTAGATTCCTGTGGGGCAGTGGGCTGTGTTAAGGCGTGTTAGATTCCTGTGGGGCAGTGGGCGTTGTTAAGGGGTGTTAGATTCCTGTGGGGCAGTGGGCTGTGTTAAGGCGTGTTAGATTCCTGTGGGGCAGTGGGCTGTGTTAAGGCGTGTTAGATTCCTGTGGGGCAGTGAGCTGTATTAAGGGGTGTTAGATTCCCTGTGGGGCAGTGGGCTGTGTTAAGGCGTGTTAGATTCCTGTGGAGGGACAGTGGGGCTGTTGTTAAGGCGTGTTAGATTCCTGTGGAGGACAGTGGGGCTGTGTTAAGGGTGTTAGATTCCTGTGGAGGGACAGTGGGGCTGTGTTAAGGGGTGTTAGATTCCTGTGGAGGGACAGTGGGGCTGTGTTAAGGCATGTTAGATTCCTGTGGAGGGACAGTGGGGCTGTGTTAAGGTGTGTTAGATTCCTGTGGGGCAGTGGGCTGTGTTAAGGCGGTGTTAGATTCCTGTGGGGCAGTGGGCTGTATTAAGGTGTGTTAGATTCCTGTGGGGCAGTGGGCTGTGTTAAGGGTGTTAGATTCCTGTGGGGCAGTGGGCTGTGTTAAGGCTTGTTAGATTCCTGTGGGGCAGTGGGGCTGTGTTAAGGGGTGTTACTTTCCTGTGGGCAGTGGGCTGTATTAAGGGGTGTTAGATTCCTGTGGGGCAGTGGGCTGTGTTAAGGCGTGTTATATTCCTGTGGGGCAGTGGGGCTGTGTTAAGGCGTGTTAGATTCCTGTGTGTGGCAGTGGGGCTGTGTTAAGGCATGTTAGATTCCTGTGGGACAGTGGGGCTGTGTTAAGGTGTGTTAGATTCCTGTGGGACAGTGGGGCTGTGTTAAGGTGTGTTAGATTCCTGTGGGGCAGTGGGCTATGTTAAGGCGTGTTAGATTCCTGTGGGGCAG
>CM030183.1:46231-118731 GCA_017639675.1 Aplochiton taeniatus
CTGTGGGGCAGTGGGGCTGTGTTAAGGCATGCTAGATTCCTGTGGGGCAGTGGGTCTGTGTTAAGGCGTGTTAGATTCCTGTGGGGCAGTGGGCTGTGTCAAGGGGTGTTAGATTCCTGTGGAGGGACAGTGGGGCTGTGTTAAGGTGTTAGATTCCTGTGGGGCAGTGGACTGTGTTAAGGGTGTTAGATTCCTATGGAGGGACAGTGGGCTATGTTAAGGCGTGTTAGATTCCTGTGGGGCAGTGGGCTGTGTTAAGGCATGTAGATTCCTGTGGGGCAGTGGGCTGTGTTAAGGGGTGTAGATTCGTGGGGCAGTGGGGCTGCGTTAAGGGGTGTTAGATTCCTGTGGGGCAGTGGGCTGTGTTAAGCGTGTTAGATTCCTGTGGGGCAGTGGGCTGTGTTAAGGCGTGTTAGATTCCTGTGGGGCAGTGGGCTGTGTTAAGGCATGTTAGATTCCTGTGGGCAGTGGGGCTGGTGTGTTAAGTGTGTTAGATTCCTGTGGAGGGACAGTGGGGCTGTGTTAAGGTGTGTTAGATTCCTGTGGAGGGACAGTGGGGCTGTGTTAATGTGTGTGGAGGAGGACTGTGTGAGTGTGTGTGGAGGAGGACTGTGTGTGTGTGTGTGTGTGTGTGTGTTTGTGTGCGTGTGTGCCAGGGTGTGTGTTTGTCTCACGCCATGCTGATGACCATGAAGTCGAGCCAGTTCCAGGGGTCACGGAGGAAAGTGAAGTCCCCGACACAGAACCCCCGCGACAGAACCTTGATGGTCGCCTCAAATGTGTAGATCCCTGTAAACACATATCTATACAGTGGAGAGAGTGGACTGTGTTATATCTCTATATCTGTACAGTAGAGAGAGAGAGTGGACTGTGTTATATCTCTATATCTATACAGTGGAGAGAGAGAGTGGACTGTGTTATATCTACATATCTATACACTGGAGAGAGAGAGAGAGTGGACTGTGATATATCTGTATATCTATACAGTGGAGAGAGAGAGTGGACTGTGATATATCTACATATCTATACAGTGGAGAGAGAGTGGACTGTGTTATATCTAAATATCTATACAGTGGAGAGAGAGAGTGGACTGTGTTATATCTCTATATCTATACAGTGGAGAGAGAGAGTGGACTGTGTTATATCTACCTATCTATACAGTGAAGAGAGAGAGTGCACTGTGTTATATCTATATATACACAATAAAGTATATTGATGTTGATTAACTCAAAGATATTACTAAGATAAATTGATGGTGTTGAGGAACTGAATGATCTTACTAAGGTATATTAATGTTGTGAGGAGCTTAATGATCTTAATAAGGTATATTAATGTTGTGAGGAACTTAATGATCTTACTAAGGTATATTAATGTTGTGAGGAACTTAATGATCTTAATAAGGTATATTAATGTTGTGAGGAACTGAATGATCTTAATAAGGTATATTAATGTTGTGAGGAACTTAATGATCTTAATAAGGTATATTAATGTTGTGAGGAGCAGTAACTGAATGATCTTAATAAGGTATATTCATGTTGTGAGGAACTGAATGATCTTACTAAGGTATATTAATGTTGTGAGGAGCTTAATGATCTTAATAAGGTATATTAATGTTGTGAGGAACTTAATGATCTTACTAAGGTATATTAATGTTGTGAGGAACTTAATGATCTTAATAAGGTATATTAATGTTGTGAGGAACTGAATGATCTTAATAAGGTATATTCATGTTGTGAGGAACTGAATGATCTTAATAAGGTATATTAATGTTGTGAGGAGCAGTAAACTGAATGATCTTAATAGGTATATTAGTTGTGAGGAACTTAATGATCTTAATAAAGGTATATTAAGTTTGTGAGGAGCTTAATGATCTTAATAAGGTATCTTAATGTTGTGAGGAGCTTAATGATCTTAATAAGGTATATTAAATGTTGTGAGGAACTTAATGATCTTAATAAGGTATATTAATGTTGTGAGGAACTTAATGATCTTATAAGGTATATTAATGTTGTGAGGAGCAGCAACTGGATTATCTTAATAAGGTATATTAATGTTGTGAGGAGCTTAATGATCTATAATAAGGTATATTAATGTTGTGAGGAGGCAGCAACCTGAATGATCTTAATAAGGTATATTAATGTTGTGAGGAGCAGCAACTGAATGATCTTAATAAGGTATATTAATGTTGTGAGGA
The DNA here is from genome assembly GCA_017639675.1 of Aplochiton taeniatus. Lineage (NCBI taxonomy): Eukaryota > Metazoa > Chordata > Actinopteri > Galaxiiformes > Galaxiidae > Aplochiton > Aplochiton taeniatus. The sequence goes on from CM030183.1 coordinate 48,426, forward strand.
ACTTAATGATCTTACTAAGGTATATTAATGTTGTGAGGAGCTTAATGATCTTAATAAGGTATATTAATGTTGTGAGGAGCAGTAACTGAATGATCTTACTAAGGTATATTAATGTTGTGAGGAACTTAATGATCTTACTAAGGTATATTAATGTTGTGAGGAGCTTAATGATCTTAATAAGGTATATTAATGTTGTGAGGAACTTAATGATCTTAATAAGGTATATTAATGTTGTGAGGAACTGAATGATCTTAATAAGGTATATTAATGCTGTGAGGAGCTTAATGATCTTAATAAGGTATATTAATGCTGTGAGGAGCAGCAACTGAATGATATTACTAAGGTATATTAATGTTGTGAGGAGCAGCAACTGAATGATATTAATAAGGTATATTAATGTTGTGAGGAGCTTAATGATCTTAATAAGGTATATTAATGTTGTGAGGAGCAGCAACTGAATGATCTTACTAAGGTATATTAATGTTGTGAGGAGCTTAATGATCTTACTAAGGTATATTAATGTTGTGAAGAGCAGTAACTGAATTATCTTAATAAGGTATATTAATGTTGTGAGGAGCTTAATGATCTTAATAAGGTATATTAATGTTGATGAGCAGTAACTTAATGATATTACTAAGGTATATGAATGTTGTGAGGAACTTAATGATCGTATATTAATGTTGTGAGGAGCAGTAACTGAATGATCTTAATAAGGTATATTAATGTTGATGAGCAGTAACTTAATGATCTTAATAAGGTATATTGATGTTGTGAGGAGCAGTGACTTACTCAACAGTCTTGCTCCACGGTGGAGGGTCACTCATAGTCATGAAGAAACAGTTGGCCAGAATGGTGATCATAATGAACATACTGAAAAGAGTCCCCATGTTAAGGACTTAAAACATGATCACACTGAAAAGAGTCCCCATGTTAAGGACTTAAAACATGATCACACTGAACAGAGTCCCCATGATAAGGACTTAAAACCTAAAAGGCTATGAATGGATGATGACTGAGCTAATGGTCTGAATGGATATGAATGGATGATGACTGAGCTAGTGGTCTGAATGGATGATGACTGAGCTAGTGGTCTGAATGGATGATGACTGAGCTAGTGGTCTGAATGGATATGAATGGATGATGACTGAGCAAGTGGTCTGAATGGATGATGACTGAGTTACTGGTCTGAAAGGATATGAATTGATGATGACTAAGTTACTGGTCTGAAAGGATATGAATGGATGATGACTGAGTTATTGGTCTGAAAGGATATGAATGGATGATGACTGAGTTACTGGTCTGAAAGGATATGAATGGATGATGACTGAGCTAGTGGTCTGAAAGGATATGAATGGATGATGACTGAGCTAGTGGTCTGAATGGATTTGAATGGATGATGACTGAGCTAGTGGTCTGAAAGGATATGAATTGATGATGACTGAGTTACTGGTCTGAAAGGATATGAATGGATGATGACTGAGCTAGTGGTCTGAAAGGATATGAATGGATGATGACTGAGCTAGTGGTCTGAAAGGATATGAATGGATGATGACTGAGTTACTGGTCTGAAAGGATATGAATGGATGATGACTGAGCTAGTGGTCTGAATGTATTTGAATGGATGATGACTGATCTAGTGGTCTGAATGGATGATGACTGAGTTACTGGTCTGAAAGGATATGAATGGATGAGTATCTTGATGGAGGTGCGTCGCAGCATGCTGAAGGGGCTGACGACATAGCAGGCGGGCTCAGCATTAAACCTGAAGATTGTGTTGCCCTTGGTGATCACTATGAATGTCTGAAACACACACACACACACACACACACACACACATACACACAGATTATCTAAAGTGTAGAACCTAACACAAATACACACACACACACACACACACACACACACACACACACACACACACACACAGATAACTGAAAGTGTAAAACCTATACACACACACACACACACACACACACACACACACACATACATACACACAAAGAGAGAGTATAGAACAGGGACTTTACATTAAACTGTTATTCCCTGACTGTGCCTAAATGTGCATGTGATGCGTTCATAGGTCATGTAACCCATTAGGCAATAGGACAGTAAAATGTGAAATTGGGCTTTTCAGGGTTAGGCTTGGTGTGTGTGTGTGTGTGTGTGTGACCTTTCTCCCCCTGTAGTAAGGGTCCAGTTCCTCCAGGGGAGTGTTGAATAGTTCGGGGGGCGGGTCTCCGTAGATAAAGGGGAGGGCCTTTCCCGCCTCCAGGTCACTGGCTGGTTTTGGAAGGTCGTCCTCCGTAAGTTCTACGTTGGCAGCCTTCCTGCTCTCCTCCTCGGCAGCCAGCAGGGCGGCACAGCTCTCGATCTCCACCAGCGAGGCGGGGGTGAAGCGGCGGAACACCTCGGTCCCAGCAGGGGGCAGCAGAGATGCCATCTTGACATCCTGCAGCGCCTCGCGCACCCCACCGTCTCCTAGCAACGCACTGGAATGACAAACCCTGGTGTTAGCAGAGCGGAGTTCACTTGTGAAGATGAACAAGTAGTTGAGTAACATGGACAACTCTTTCATCTTTAGAATTCTTCAGTAAACCTCCAGGAAGGAGTGTCTTTTACCAGAGAGCCTCTGAGACGCAGAACCGATATGATCCCTAGTTCAGAGGATGGGTTAGGGTTAGGGTTAGAGTCAGGGTTAGGGTTAGGGTTAGGGTCAGGGCTAGGAGCCTGATTCACAATACTGCTCCAATGCCTAATTTTCAGCGTTATTATTATCACTGCTTGTAAGGGATAAATTTGGACATCCTATCGGATGTTCAAGTCTGAGCTGTTGTTCAGATGTGAGGGAATTTCATATATACAATTTCTCTGTATACAGACCAGCTCTTTGTACTCATTAATACAATTGTCCTTTGATTATTGCACAGACTCTCACTCTGGTTAACTGGTGATTTCTCCTACTTGTCCTTTGATTATTGCACAGACTATCACTCTGGTTAACTGGTTATTTCTTCTACATGCTCCCTCCAGATAGGACTATGTATTGAAGAGCTCCGTATCATTAAAGCTTCTACATAGTGAACCGGAGAGACCAAAGCCTAAAAGCATGAAGTCCAACACTTAGGAACAGTTTAACCCTAACCCTAACCCTTAAGTACAGTCTAACCCAAAGGAGTCTCCACTTAAGAACAGTTTAACCCTAACCCTAATCCTAACTCTTGAGAACAGTCTAAACCTAACCCTAACCCTTAAGAACAGTCTAACCCAAACCCTTAAGAAAAGTTTAACCCTAACCCTAATCCTAACTCCTAAGAACAGTCTAAACCTAACCCTAACCCTTAAGAACAGTCTAACCCTAACCCTTAAGAACAGTCTAACCCTAACCCTAACCCTTAAGAACAGTCTAACCCTAACCCTAACCCTTAAGAACAGTCTAAATCCACACAAAGCCGAGCGTCTCTACTCATCAGTCTGGTCATTCTACCATACTGTTATATCACCTGTCACATATTTACGGTCATTCTACCATACTGTTATATCACCAATCACATATTTACGGTCATTCTACCATACTGTTATATCACCTATCACATATTTACGGTCATTCTACCATACTGTTATATCACCTGTCACATATTTACGGTCATTCTACCATACTGTTATATCACCTGTCACATATTAACGGTCATTCTACCATACTGTTACATCACCTATCACATATTTACGGTCATTCTACCATACTGTTATATCACCTATCACATACTAACGGTCAATCTACCATACTGTTATATCACCTGTCACATACTAACGGAGTGACCATGAAATGCAAAGGCAGACTTACAGTATGGCAGGAGATAACCGTAGCCGATTGGTCTTCTTTACACGAGACTTCCTGTTCCTGTCCCATGCCTCCAATAGGGTGATCTCTCTGATTGGCATGGTTACACAGTTCTCCACACATAAAGTGGATGATTCTCCCTACTCTGTCTCCCTGTCTGTTATCGCCCTCTGCCTGTTACTATCTCTCTGTTACAGTCTCTATGTCTCTCTCTCTCTCTATGTCTGTCTCTGTCTGTCTGTAACAGTCTCTATGTCTGTCTCTGTCTGTTACAGTCTCTGTCTGTCTGTCTCTATCTGTTACAGTCTCTATGTCTGTCTCTGTCTGTCTGTTACAGTCTCTATGTCTGTCTGTCTCCTTGTGTCCCTCCAGAGTGATGTGCATCCTCATCTTCTCAACACTTTTAATCCCAGTAAGTTCAAGATTGGAATCTTGGGATGAATCCAGGCCTTGTTCATTGAAAAACAATTCAACTGGTCTATTGAGAAGATTTTTTCTATAGCTCATAAAAAACGTCTGGTTGTGTGAGTGTGTGTGTGGTGTGTGTGTGTGTGTGTGTGTGTGTGTGTGTGTGTGTGTCTGCATGTGTCTGTCTGTTTTGTGAGTGTGTGTGTGTGTGTGTGTGTGTGTGTGTGTGTGTGTGTGTGTGTGTGTGTCTGTCTGTTTCGTGTGTATGTGTTTGTGTGTGTGTGTGTGTGTGTCCAGCTCAGACATTCTGGTTACTGTAAGAACTCCAGAGGAACCCTGTTTTCCAGGACAGGCTTGCCATGACAACATGGGGTTGTTATGTGACACAATAGTCCATTATGGCCGTTTCCAACCAGACCAGAATAACGCACTGACGGGTAGAGACACATCATTGGTTCATAGCCAACATGATGCTAGGCTAAGCAGGGTACAGCATTTGATGCTAGGCTAAGCAGGGTATAGCATCTGAAGCTAGGCTAACCAGGATACAGCATGTGCTGCCAGGCTAAACAGGGACAGCATGTAATGCTAGGGTGACCAGGGTACAGCATGTGATGCTAGGCTAACCAGGGCACAGCATGTGAAGCTAGGCTAACCAGGGCACAGCAAGTAATGCTAGGCTAACCAGGGTACAGCATGTGATGCTAGGCTAAGCAGGGCATAGCATCTGAAGCTAGGCTAGCCAGGATACAGCATGTGCTGCCAGGCTAAACAGGGACAGCATGTAATGCTAGGGTGACCAGGGTACAGCATGTGATGCTAGGCTAACCAGGGCACAGCATGTGAAGCTAGGCTAACCAGGGCACAGCAAGTAATGCTAGGCTAACCAGGGCACAGCATGTGATGCTAGGCTAACGAGGGTACAGCATGTAATGCTAGGCTAACCAGGGTACAGCATGATTTTAGACTACTTATGAGCGCAGGAACACACCCTGTGGTTGGCATGGCAGCAGCCGTGTTCAGCTGCTCCAGCCTGTCACAGCTGGGTGTCCCCTTACAGACAACTCTGCTCCTTCCTGCTCTCTCTCTCTCACACACACACACACACACACACACACACACACACACACACACACACACTACATCAAAGAAGACCGTACAGACACACACACCACATCCAACAAGACTATACATCCCACAAGACCGTACACACACACACACACACACACACACACAGCCACAGTCCTGCACCAGAGTCCTAAGAGAGAGATGCATTCAGCCACCGTCCTGCACCAGACTCCTAAGAGAGAGAGATGCATTCAGCCACAGTCCTGCACCAGAGTCCTAAGAGAGAGATGCATTCAGCCACAGTCCTGCACTATGCTCTTTAAGGAAGATACCTTCACCTGCATGATCTCAGCACTCTTTAACTCAATAATCACCCTGATGAAGATAAAGTAAGATTTGTAATATATCTAGGATATTTGTAATATCCTGTAGCTCATATTCAAGTCTTTTACTGCAAATACGATTATAATCATTTTGTGATTTTGAGGAAATGTAAAAATGTAAAATAATGATCAAAGGCTGGCAATAAGCTTCAATCATTTATTTGGTAAATTTAAGTCTTAAATCCTTAAAGACAGGATTTATAGTAAAAGTGACAAGGTTTTTCAAAGTTGACTCATTTAGAATGTTGACAAGGCAGGCGGGGGCTCAACATTCCGAGACCCTCAGGCAGGCTGTGAGCTGAGGATTCCAGAGCGTTCAGGCATTTAATGAGTTAATGAAGATACCTTCACCTGAAGGAGCCCTGCACTCCTGCCTTAACACAGTCCCACTGCCCCACAGGAATCTAACACGCCTTAACACAGCCCACTGCCCCACAGGAATCTAACATGCCTTAACACAGTCCACTGCCCCACAGGAATCTAACGCCTTAACACAGCCCACTGCCCCACAGGAATCTAACACACCTTAACACAGCCCCACTGTCCCTCCACAGGAATCTAACATGCCTTAACACAGCCCCACTGTCCCTCCACAGGAATCTAACACCCCTTAACACAGCCCCACTGTCCCTCCACAGGAATCTAACATGCCTTAACACAGCCCCACTGTCCCTCCACAGGAATCTAACACACCTTAACACAGCCCCACTGTCCCACAGGAATCTAACATGCCTTAACACAGCCCACTGTCCCTCCACAGGAATCTAACACGCCTTAACACAGCCCCACTGTCCCACAGGAATCTAACATGCCTTAACACTGCCCCACAGGAATCTAACACACCTTAACACAGCCCCACTGTCCCTCCACAGGAATCTAACACACCTTAACACAGCCCCACTGTCCCACAGGAATCTAACACACCTTAACACAGCCCCACTGTCCCTCCACAGGAATCTAACACGCCTTAACACAGCCCCACTGTCCCACAGGAATCTAACATGCCTTAACACAGCCCACTGTCCCTCCACAGGAATCTAACGCCTTAACACAGCCCCACTGTCCCACAGGAATCTAACATGCCTTAACACTGCCCCACAGGAATCTAACATGCCTTAACACAGCCCCACTGCCCCACAGGAATCTAACACACCTTAACACAGCCCCACTGTCCTCACAGTACAGGGTTTGTACCAGGTTAACCCTAACCCTAACCCTATCACAGTACAGGGTTTGTACCAGGTTAACCCTAACCCTAACCCTATCACAGTACAGAGTTTGAACCAGGCTAGCCCAAACCCTAACCCTATCACAGTACAGGGTTTGTGCCAGGCTAACCCTAACCCTATCACAGTACAGAGTTTGTACCAGGCTAGCCCAAACCCTAACCCTATCACAGTACAGGATTTGTACCAGGCTAACCCTAACTCTGCATTCAGCTGCAACAGTCAGCTGCTCTTTACAAATTCAATTTAGAATAAGCAAATCCGGAGAGGTGCAACCTGATCAAATAGCTGAATTTAGTTTATATTAAACAAAATACTGTAACAGAAAACCAATGCCACTTATCGTAACATATGATCCAGAGGCCAATTGCAAACATGAATCGTATATCCTATCCATACTTCTCCTAATTGAGATAAAGACCACATGAGCTTAGTGATTTATCAGAATTTTTTTTTTTTAAAGGTTTTAAAATCCTATTAATGTCCGAGGTCAACTTACAGGCCCAGTGAGGTTAACATATGCTGCCCCCCCCCCCCCCCCCCCCCCCCCCCCCACACACACATCCATTACACCTCAACATGCAGAGACAGGTGCAGTCCACACCCACTTCCTCTCTGTCTCTCGTTCTCTACGTTCCAACTTTATCTGCTGTCTGACACCATCTGGCAACACGTGCACACTCGCGACCAGACACACACACATACACACACACACACACAGCCAAACACACACATACACACACACACACACACACACACACACACACAAACACACACATACACACACACACACAAACACACTTACACACATACACACATGCACACACACTTGACCGTTACCCTTAACATGCATTCGCGCACCTCTCTTTCAACTCCCTGCATGTATATCCGTGTGAAGCCCTGCCCAGCCATCCAAGGGAGCCAAGACATTTCTCACAACTATGAAGTTAGACTGGACAGATACTATTTGTGTATTCAGTTAGACTGGACAGATACTATTTGTGTATTCAGTTAGACTGGACAGATAATATTAATGTATTCAGTTAGACTGGACAGATACTATTAGTGTATTCAGTTAGACTGGACAGATACTATTAGTGTATTCAGTTAGACTGGACAGATACTATTAGTGTATTCAGATAGACTGCACAGATACTATTAGTGTATTCAGATAGACTGGACAGATACTATTAGTGTATTCAGATAGACTGGACAGATACTATTAGTGTATTCAGTTAGACTGGACAGATACTATTAGTGTATTCAGATAGACTGGACAGATACTATTAATGTATTCAGTTAGACTGCACAGATACTATTAGTGTATTCAGATAGACTGGACAGATACTATTAATGTATTCAGTTAGACTGAACAGATACTATTAGTGTATTCAGATAGACTGGACAGATACTATTAATGTATTCAGTTAGACTGCACAGATACTATTAGTGTATTCAGATAGACTGGACAGATACTATTAATGTATTCAGTTAGACTGAACAGATACTATTAGTGTATTCAGATAGACTGGACAGATACTATTAGTGTATTCAGTTAGACTGCACAGATACTATTAGTGTATTCAGATAGACTGGACAGATACTATTAATGTATTCAGTCAGACTGCACAGATACTATTAGTGTATTCAGATAGACTGGAAAGATACTATTAGTGTATTCAGTTAGACTGGACAGAGACTACTAATGTATTCAGTTAGACTGCACAGATACTATTAGTGTATTCAGTTAGACTGGACAGATACTATTAATGTATTCAGTTAGACTGCATAGATACTATTAGCGTATTCAGTTAGACTGCATTTTCTTCAGAGAGAGGTCAGTTAGACTGGATTGTCTACATAGACTACTAGTCCTCACAGTCTCTAGTCCTACTAGTCCTCACACCACACACAGCGCTGATTAGAGGAGAGGTCAGAGGACTGCTTTGGTTTCTTGTTGAGGGAACGTGTTCTAAAGCCTTGTCCTAGGGTTATGGTTAGGGGTGGACTCTTGACATCAGAGTTCAAAGGTCACTGCTACTTTGAATGAGGAAGCACCACCCTCACCGCTTAGCAACACTTTCCCATGTCCACGCTTCATCACTCATCCCTCTGATGGCTACAAATAGACACACACACACACACACACACACACACACACACACACACACACACACACACACACACACACACACACACACACACACACACACACCTAACCCTGACAAATGCCAGTCACTCTATCTAACCCAGAATCCAAGACCCTCAAGGTAACTGGAACATTGACAAGACAGACAGGTAGACATTATGAAGAAGGGAGAGGAAAAGGACACAGAGAGAGGGAGAAGGAGAGAAGGAGACAGGGACTGGGGAAAGAAAGAGGGAGGGAGAGAGAGAGGGGGGGAAGAGAGAGGGAGAGAAGGGCAGGGGAGGGAGAGAGAGAGAGAGGGAGATGGGGACAGGGGAAAGAGAGAGGGAGAGAGGGGCAGGGAGGGAGAGAGAGAGAGAGAGAGAGAGATAGGGACAGGGGAAAGAGAGAGAGAGAGGGAGAGAGAGAGTGGGAAGAGAGAGAGAGAGAGAGAGAGAGAGAGAGAGAGAGAGAGAGAGAGAGAGAGATAGGGACAGGGGAAAGAGAGAGAGAGAGAGAGAGAGAGAGAGAGAAGGAGACAGGGACTGGGGAAAGAAAGAGGGAGGGAGAGAAAGAGGGGGGGGAAGAGAGAGGGAGAGAAGGGCAGGGGAGGGAGAGAGGGAGAGAGGTAGATGGGGACAGGGGAAAGAGAGAGGGAGAGAGGGGCAGGGGAGGGAGAGAGAGAGAGAGAGAGAGAGAGAGAGAGAGAGAGAGAGAGAGAGAGAGAGAGAGAGACAGGGGAAAGAGAGAGAGAGAGAGAGAGAGAGAGACAGGGGAAAGAGAGAGAGAGAGGGAGAGAGAGTGGGAAGAGAGAGAGAGAGAGAGAGAGAGAGAGAGAGAGATAGGGACAGGGGAAAGAGAGAGAGAGAAGGGGAGAGAGAGAGAGAGAGGGGAAAGAGAGAGAGAGAGGGGAAGAGAGAGAGAGAGAGAGAGAGAGAGAGAGAGAGAGAGAGAGAGAGAGAGAGAGAGAGAGAGCAAGAGAGAGAGAGAGATAGGGACAGGGGAAAGAGAGAGAGAGAGAAGGGAAGAGAGAGAGAGAGAGACAGAGAGAGAGAGAGATAGGGACAGGGGAAAGAGAGAGGGAGATAGAGAGAGGGGAACGAGAGGGGAAGAGAGAGAGAGAGGGGAAAGAGAGAGGGATAGGGGTAAGGGAGAGGGGGAGAGAGTGAGAGAGTGAGGAACAGGGGACAGACAGAGGGAGAGAGGGAAGGAGGAGGTAGGAGGGGTTGTTTTCGAGATAGTTACTGAATGATGTCTGTTATTCGGAAATGACATTTAGCGGAATGTGCGTGTGTCTGTGTGTGTTAGTGTGTGTGTGTGTGTGTGTGTGTGTGTGTGTGTGTGTGTGTGCGTCTCTGTGTGTGTGTGTGCCCACAGCAGCTGAATGGCAGTACACAGTTGTCTTGATGTAGGTCCAGATTTAGTAGCACGGGAACACGAGCACTCAAAAATATAATAGATATAATATATATAAAGTATTAACCTGTGTAATATATGATATATACAAAGTATTAACCTGTATAATATATAATATATATAAAGTATTCACCTGTTTAATATATGATATATATAAAGTATTAACCTGTATAATATATAATATATATAGAGTGCGGGGTTCACCGAGATATTTGTTCATAGACCTTAATACAAGCTATCAACATGTATAATATTTAATATATATAATATATATAAAGTGTGGGGTTCACCGAGATATTTGTACATAGACCTTAATACATGCTATTAACCTGTATCATATATAATATATATAAAGTATTAACCTGTATAATATATAATATATATAAAGTGCAGGGTTCACCGAGATATTTGTACTTATACTTAGACCTTGATACAAGCTATTAACCGGTATAATATATAAAATATATAATATACATAAAGTGCGGGGTTCACCGAGATATTTGTACATAGACCTTAATACAAGCTATAAACCTGTATAATATATAATATATACAAAGTATTAACCTGTATAATATATGATATATATAAAGTATTAACCTGTATAATATATAATATATATAAAGTGCGGGGTTCACCAAGATATTTGTACATAGACCTTAATACAAACTATTAACTTGTATAATATATAATATATATAATTTATATAAAGTGCAGGGTTCACCGAGATATTTGTACATATACTTAGACCTTGATACAATCTTAATTTTTTTATTTGAGGAAAACACTGCATAAAATATTTTGACCATTCATTTCAATACTGAGGCCAGCTATTATAATTAGTTTTACAATCAAGCCTGATGGGCCACAATGTACAGAAGTAACAAACAGTAGAGCTTAGTCTGATTACAGACTTAGTGCTAGGGCTGTTTTTAGGGTTAGGGTTAGGAACTCATCCAAGGCTAAGCCCAGACCCCTTAAACATTTTAGGGGGTAACTAACTATGCAGGCTAGCAAAATAAATCTGTAATTAATTTGTTGCTAGTGATTTTTGATCAGTACAGTAACAAAATCCTGTAGCCTATCACTATACGATGAGCTCTTACCCTTTCTTCAATTTTTTTTTTTAAAGATCATGTTAATTAGTTTAATCTGAATCTTTCTGGGGAAATGACATTGTATGCGCTGCATACGTTTTGTAAGTTTGCGAGTAATAGTACAGCATATAATAATAATATAATATATAATATAATATAATAGTACAGCATATAATAATAATATAATATATAATATAATATAATAGTACAGCATATAATAATAATAAAATATATAATATAATATAATAGTACAGCATATAATAATAGTATAATATATAATATAATATAATAGTACAGCATATAATAATAATATAATATATAACATAATATAATAGTACAGCATATACCCATAACCCGTTTGCTTTCTCTCTATTTCTCTGTCTCGCTCTCTATTTATCTCTCCCTCTCTCTCGCTCTCTCTCCCTCTCTCTCTCTTTCTTTCGTTCACTCTCTCTATTTCTCTCTCATGCTCACACAAAATATGCGCTTGCCAACTAGTGTGAAGTAGATTTGTTGCTTGAATGACACAGAAGACCCAAAACGTGGGCCCACTCGCGTTTTTGATCAACGATATCATTATAATCGAGGGTTTAAATGCATGATCAGAATGAATGACATTTTTTTTTTTATTAGATCTGGGACTATTCATAAAACATTCAGGGCTGTCTCCCCGGATGCCCAGGGTTAGGGTTAGGGTTAGGGTTGGGGTTAGGGTTAGAGTTAGGCGCTCTGGCTTAGTGACACTGTCAATTCCACATATAGCTACCACTTCCGTATTATCAAAAAATAAAAACATTAAACCATATGTTTGTCAACTCTCACAGACACACTACTTCACAGAATATAAATAACTCGTAAAAATAACAGCTATATGTCATCACAAATTAACTACAGACATTCTCTTTCTTATATATGCCATATAAAACCCTTTCCATGTATACCACCAAAACCTAACCGTCCTATCTGCCAGCAGCTTGTTGAGTTGGTGAGCTGAGTTAGAAGGGCCCCTACATAGCGCTGGTTATCAACAATCTGTGTGTGGAGGTGAGGAGAGGTGTGTGCGTGTGTGAGTAGATGCGCATGTGTGTGTGTATGTGTGGAGAGGTGTGTGTGTGTGTGTCCGTGTGTGTGTGTGTGTGTGGAGGTGTCCATCAGTAACATGTCATTCAGACACTTGGTCTTCAGATTGCAGGCGCCACACAACGTGCTGCCTGCAGGCTGCCTCCAATAACCCTAACCCTGCCTCTGCACTCTCATCAGTATACACTAACCCTAACCCTAACCCTGCCTCTGCACCCTCACCAGTATACACTAACCCTAACCCTAACCCTAACCCTGCCTCTGCACCCTCACCAGTATACACTAACCCTAACCCTAACCCTGCCTCTGCACCCTCACCAGTATACACTAACCCTAACCCTAACCCTAACCCTGCCTCTGCACCCTCACCAGTATACACTAACCCTAACCCTATATTTGCACCCTCACCAGTATACACTAACCCTAACCCTAACCCTGCCTCTGCACCCTCACCAGTATACACTAACCCTAACCCTAACCCTAACCCTGCCTCTGCACCCTCACCAGTATACACTAACCCTAACCCTAACCCTGCCTCTGCACCCTCACCAGCATACACTAACCCTAACCCTAACCCTGTCTCTGCACCCTCACCAGTATACACTAACCCTAACCCTAACCCTAACCCTGCCTCTGCACCCTCACCAGTATACACTAACCCTAACCCTAACCCTGCCTCTGCACCCTCACCAGTATACACTAACCCTAACCCTAACCCTGCCTCTGCACCCTCACCAGTATACACTAACCCTAACCCTAACCCTGTCTCTGCACCCTCACCAGTATACACTAACCCTAACCCTAACCCTAACCCTGCCTCTGCACCCTCACCAGTATACACTAACCCTAACCCTAACCCTGTCTCTGCACCCTCACCAGTATACACTAACCCTAACCCTAACCCTAACCCTGCCTCTGCACCCTCACCAGTATACACTAACCCTAACCCTAACCCTAACCCTGCCTCTGCACCCTCACCAGTATACACTAACCCTAACCCTAACCCTGCCTCTGCACCCTCACCAGTATACACTAACCCTAACCCTAACCCTGTCTCTGCACCCTCACCAGTATACACTAACCCTAACCCTAACCCTAACCCTGCCTCTGCACCCTCACCAGTATACACTAACCCTAACCCTAACCCTGCCTCTGCACCCTCACCAGTATACACTAACCCTAACCCTAACCCTGCCTCTGCACCCTCACCAGTATACACTAACCCTAACCCTGCCTCTGCACCCTCACCAGTATACACTAACCCTAACCCTAACCCTGCCTCTGCACCCTCACCAGTATACACTAACCCTAACCGTAACCCTAACCCTGCCTCTGCACCCTCACCAGTATACACTAACCCTAACCCTAACCCTAACCCTGCCTCTGCACCCTCACCAGTATGTCACTGTTTATCCGTGTGTGCATGTTTGTGTTTCTCTGTGTGTGACTGCGTGCATATGTGTGTGTGTGATCGCATGTGTTTGTGTGTGTGTGTGGTCGCATGTGTTTGTGTGTGTGACTGCATGCGTATGTGTGTGTGTGTGTGTGTGTGTGTGTGTGTGTGCATGTGATTGCGTGTGTGTGTGTGTGACTGCATGCATTTCTCCCTGTGTGTAAATGTGTGCTTCTTTGTGTGTGGATTGTGTAGCAGAGGGATCACAGATAGGAGACCTTAGGCTGGCTAACAGATTAATAATTTCAGATACAGAAATGTGAAAATCTGTCTCTCTGGCAGAGCAGTATTCTAACACATTCATAACTTCAGATACACAAATGAGATAACGGGTACCTTTAATGATATGGGTCATGAATAAGGGTTAGGTTCTGCTGTATAAGGGTTAGGGTTAGGTTCTGCTGGGTTAGGGTTAGGGTTAGGTTCTGCTGTATAAGGGTTAGGGTTAGGTTCTGCTGGGTTAGGGTTAGGGTTAGGTTCTGCTGGGTTAGGGTTAGGGTTAGGTTCTGCTGTATAAGGGTTAGGGTTAGGTTCTGCTGGGTTAGGGTTAGGGTTAGGTTCTGCTGGGTTAGGGTTAGGGTTAGGTTCTGCTGTATAAGGGTTAGGGTTAGGTTCTGCTGGGTTAGGGTTAGGGTTAGGTTCTGCTGTATAAGGGTTAGGGTTAGGTTCTGCTGTATAAGGGTTAGGGTTAGGTTCTGCTGGGTTAGGGTTAGGGTTAGGTTCTGCTGTATAAGGGTTAGGGTTAGGTTCTGCTGGGTTAGGGTTAGGGTTAGGTTCTGCTGGGTTAGGGTTAGGGTTAGGTTCTGCTGTATAAGGGTTAGGGTTAGGTTCTGCTGGGTTAGGGTTAGGGTTAGGTTCTGCTGGGTTAGGGTTAGGGTTAGGTTCTGCTGTATAAGGGTTAGGGTTAGGTTCTGCTGGGTTAGGGTTAGGGTTAGGTTCTGCTGTATAAGGGTTAGGGTTAGGTTCTGCTGGGTTAGGGTTAGGTTCTGCTGGGTTAGGGTTAGGTTCTGCTGTATAAGGGTTAGGGTTAGGTTCTGCTGGGTTAGGGTTAGGGTTAGGTTCTGCTGTATAAGGGTTAGGGTTAGGTTCTGCTGGGTTAGGGTTAGGGTTAGGTTCTGCTGGGTTAGGGTTAGGGTTAGGTTCTGCTGTATAAGGGTTAGGGTTAGGTTCTGCTGGGTTAGGGTTAGGGTTAGGTTCTGCTGGGTTAGGGTTAGGTTCAGCTGTATAAGGGTTAGGGTTAGGTTCTGCTGGGTTAGGGTTAGGTTCTGCTGGGTTAGGGTTAGGTTCAGCTGTATAAGGGTAAGGGTTAGGTTCTGCTGGGTTAGAGTTAGGTTCAGCTGTATAAGGGTTAGGGTTAGGTTCTGCTGGGTTAGAGTTAGGTTCTGCTGGGTTAGGGTTAGGTTCTGCTGGGTTAGGGTTAGGTTCAGCTGTATAAGGGTTAGGGTTAGGTTCTGCTGGGTTAGGGTTAGGTTCAGCTGTATAAGGGTTAGGGTTAGGTTCTGCTGGGTTAGGGTTAGGTTCAGCTGTATAAGGGTTAGGGTTAGGTTCTGCTGGGTTAGGGTTAGGTTCTGCTGGGTTAGGGTTAGGTTCAGCTGTATAAGGGTTAGGGTTAGGTTCTGCTGGGTTAGGGTTAGGTTCAGCTGTATAAGGGTTAGGGTTAGGTTCTGCTGGGTTAGGTTCAGCTGTATAAGGGTTAGGGTTAGGTTCTGCTGTATAAGGGTTAGGGTTAGGTTCAGCTGTATAAGGGTTAGTGTTAGGTTCTGCTGGGTTAGGGTTAGGTTCGGCTGTATAAGGGTTAGGGTTAGGTTCTGCTGGGTTAGGGTTAGGTTCTGCTGGGTTAGGGTTAGGTTCGGCTGTATAAGGGTTAGGGTTAGGTTCTGCTGGGTTAGAGTTAGGTTCGGCTGTATAAGGGTTAGGGTTAGGTTCTGCTGGGTTAGAGTTAGGTTCGGCTGTATAAGGGTTAGGGTTAGGTTCTGCTGGGTTAGGGTTAGGTTCAGCTGTATAAGGGTTGAGGTTAGGGTTAGGTTCTGCTGGGTTAGGGTTAGGTTTGGCTGCATAAGAGTTAGTTAGGGTTAGGTTCTACTGGGTTAGGGTTAGGTTCGGGTGTATAAGGGTTAGGGTTAGGTTCTGCTGGGTTAGGGTTAGGTTCAGCTGTATCAGGGTTAGGGTCAGGTGGGAGGCTGCCAACAGACAGAGCAGAACATGATCCCAAAAACTAATGAGGAGATCAGGTGTATGGGGCTTGGCTTAGCATGGACACACACACACACACACACACACACACACACACACACACACACACACACACACACACACACACACACACATACACATACACATACACACACACACACATATACACACACACATACACATGCTTACTTATGATAGTGAAATGAAGCCATCATCTATTAATAATCCGACAGGGGTCCCTGCATGACCTGCCTCCCTCTGCATGCCTAACCCTAACCCTAACCCATGTCTACAATGTAAGCTAACTCCCTCTACATGTGTAACCCTAACCCTAACCCATGTCTACAATGTAAGCTAACTCCCTCTACATGCCTAACCCTAACCCTAACCCATGTCTACAATGTAAGCTAACTCCCTCTACATGTCTAACCCTAACCCTAACCCATGTCTACAATGTAAGCTAACTCCCTCTACATGTCTAACCCTAACCCTAACCCATGTCTACAATGTAAGCTAACTCCCTCTACATGTCTAACCCTAACCCTAACCCTAACCCATGTCTACAATGTAAGCTAACTCCCTCTACATGTCTAACCCTAACCCTAACCCATGTCTACAATGTAAGCTAACTCCCTCTACATGTCTAAACCTAAGCCTAACCCTTGTCTACAATGTAAGCTAACTCCCTCTACATGTCTAACCCTAACCCACGTCTACAGTGTAAGCTAACTCCCTCTACACGTCTAACCCTAACCCTAAGCCATGTCTACAATGTAAGCAAACTCCCTCTACATGTCTAACCCTAACCCTAAACTATGTCTACAATGTAAGCTGCCTCCCTCTACATGTTACCTTGGTAATTTAACTGAAATTAGTATCTTAAAGCAAGTTACCATTGAACCAGTGAATCCCTGCCACACATGTATGATCATTTTAATTTTTTATGGACAGCAATTATTGTCAACAATATGAGAAATTATTGGAACTGTATCATTTCCCCTGGGGTCATGCCCTAAAAGAGCCTTTATAAATTCCGATTCCGACTCGATTTCAATAACTCCCTGCTCTTCCTTACAAGCTTTCACTAATAAGCCTCATCAAGTAATTTCCTCTCTGCATGGAGTTAGGGTTAGGATACCCTCTCTGTGGTCTGTGTATGAACCCTAACCCTAACCCTCTGTGTGGTCAGTGTGTTAACCCTAACCCTAACCCTCTGTGTGGTCTGTGTGTTAACCCTAACCCTCTCTGTGGTCAGTGTGTTAACCTTAACCCTAACCCTCTCTGTGGTCTGTGTATTAACCCTAACCCTCTCTGTGGTCTGTGTGTTAACCCTAACCCTAACTCTCTCTGTTATAGGTCTTATAGAAGTCTGGTGCAACGGAAACAACAGCTAAGAGGACTTCCCTCAGCCCATAGTGATTCCATCTATGGAAGTTACTAATACATCAATACAACTATTTTGTAAACCAACACAAAATGTTATCTATGTATTCAAATGAGGGATCCCAGTTTGTCTATTTTTTTCCCCATGAAATTTTATTTATTAGCGTCTACATCATGAAATAACTAAAGTTCACAAAAGAATGTAGTCATCGAACACTATACTAATAAAAACATAAATGCTATCAGTACAATGGAAGTGTATGGGTTAGGGTTAGGAAGTGTAAGGTGTTTGGCTAACATGTATAGTGGGGAAGACCAATAGTGCATTTCATGACTAAAGCATGACATTTGATCCAGTGTTTATATAGATCATGAAGTTTATTTTGTATTACAAGTTTTCAGAAATGTTATGTTTAAATATGTAAATCTGACATTATTTAAATATCCCATTCTATGTGTGCGCACGCGCTAATGTGTGTGTGTGATTAGCATATTTGTTCATATTTGAGATTATATTGAAGTGTAGATGATAAAGTCAACAAGATAGTAACTGCAAGCAGGCTACCATCGTGTTATCCAACAGAACCAGATGTTACTTGCCCAACAATACAGTAGACCTAGTGGCGTAGTATTTCCAGTAAGCTTGTTATAGCCGGAGTAAGAGCTAAATCAGCCTAGGCCTACCTAAATGTAAAAAAGGCGATATTCCGTAGTAGACTGGATTACGTTTTATAAACATGCAAGTTTGATGTTTGTGTAGGTGAATGTTCGTAATTCGACTACAAAGTGTTGGCACTGCAATGGCTTAATACATTTACTGTAAAAAAAAAAGACCTTGGTAGTTGCGTAATAGCACCGGCCCAAAACCAATCTAGGAATGATGAAGATGGGGAGGGTACCGTCACCCTCAGGACGCCCTGCTCCAAATATCTTCTCTCAGCTTTGTTTGAGTTAGTCAACCTGTTTACTTCATTAACATCTACACTTTGATATAATCTCAAATATGAACAGATATACTTAGCACACGCAGACAAGGGCGAGCGCACACGCATTCACGGCGGTGGGATATTTAGATAATGTCAAATTTACATATTTATACATAACATTTCAGAAAACTTGGAATACAAAAAATTATTGACTTATGTAAGTAATCAACTACGGAAGTTTCATAGTGATATCTATTAGTACATCTTTTTAAACTATCCACCTGTATAATGTCTGGCCTTAAATTTGACAGCCTGAAGTTTGTCTGCCCTCTGCCTAGCCTCAGAGGTCAAATCTAAAATGCCTCTACGTCTGAAAATAAACTTTATGGTTTATAGAAACACTGGAGAAAGTTTCATGCTTTAGTCATAAAATGTACAGTACCTTTCATATGCTAGCTTATCTGCTCCACTTGTAGAACTTTAACGATATGAGTTGCATTAAATGGATATTTGTTATTTTAACTAAGCTTGTTAACTAAGTTAAGCAATATACAGTTACACAGTGTCTGCAGCACTTAAACTGCCAGCATGTATTTTCTTTTTACATATGCGATTCATATGTCCAGCCTCTATATGCAGAATAACATTGCAGATCTAAACTTAATGTTCTTCACAATGGAGTCTGGAGATACTCTATCCCGAATCTCCATTGGTTGAAGGTTTGAGGAACAGAACCAAGGCTGCCGAGCTACTTTTACAGGAGGACATCCTGTGGTACCACCTGACATGAAGAGGAGGGGCCCTGTGGTACCACCTGACATGAAGAGGAGGGGTCCTGTGGTGCCACCTGACATGATGAGGAGGACATCCTGTGGTACCACCTGACATGAAGAGGAGGGGTCCTGTGGTACCACCTGACATGATGAGGAGGACATCCTGTGGTACCACCTGACATGATGAGGAGGACATCCTGTGGTACCACCTGACATGAAGAGGAGGGGTCCTGTGGTACCACCTGACATGAAGAGGAGGGGTCCTGTGGTACCACCTGACATGAAGAGGAGGGGTCCTGTGGTACCACCTGACATGAAGAGGAGGACATCCTGTGGTACCACCTGACATGAAGAGGAGGGGTCCTGTGGTACCACCTGACATGAAGAGGAGGACATCCTGTGGTACCACCTGACATGAAGAGGAGGACATCCTGTGGTACCACCTGACATGAAGAGGAGGGGTCCTGTGGTACCACCTGACATGATGAGGAGGACATCCTGTGGTACCACCTGACATGAAGAGGAGGACATCCTGTGGTACCACCTGACATGAAGAGGAGGGGTCCTGTGGTACCACCTGACATGAAGAGGAGGACATCATGTGGTACCACCTGACATGAAGAGGAGGGGTCATGTGGTACCACCTGACATGAAGAGGAGGGGTCCTGTGGTACCACCTGAGAGGAGGGGGTCCTTTCCTGTTACAGGAAAATGTTACAACTGCTTCAGGGCTAGACTCCATTAAAGAAGTGGGCCTTAACCACCAGACATCGACGGCATTTTAGTTCTAGTGACAGTCCATGTGTGTGTGTGTGTCCACAACAGTGCTTAACACTGAGCTGTCTCACATAAAGGCTGTGTATATGTGTGTGTGTGTGTGTGTGTGTGTGTGTGTGTGTGTGTCCACAACAGTGCTTAACACAGAGCTGTCTTACTTAAAGGCTGTGTATACGTGTGTATGTGTATATGTGTGTATATGTGTGTATGTGTGTGTGTGTGTGTCCACAACAGTGCTTAACCCTGAGTTGTCTCACATAAAGGCTGTGTATGTGTGTGTGTGTGTGTGTGTATATGTGTATGTGTGTGTGTGTGTGTGGACATGTGTGTGTATGTGTGTGTGTGTGTGGACATGTGTGTATGTGTGTGTGTGTGCGCGCGCTCCAGATCAAGTCCCCCACCAGACGCCAAGACACTTCTCCTCTGGCACAATCCTGACCAGCTGAAAGAGAGAGTGTGTCATAACCTCCCCCGGGGAATCATGAGGGAAATAAACCCAGAGACATATTTCAGAATCAACCCAATATCTGTCTGTAAATATCTGTCAACAATACAACTAGCAGAACAACTCCCCAATGCCTTTACCAGACCATTGGTTCTACGAGGCTGTTCCTGATGGTGAAGGTGAACATGTGCTGCTAAAAGGCAGAAATGTGATTTCCCATTGAGCCCCAGGCTATATCTGAAACATGGAGCTCATTAAAAGTCAACGTGTCAGTCTGATATCTCTCAGTGTGTCAGTCTGATATCTCTTAGTGTGTCAGCCTGATATCTCTCAGTGTGTCAGTCTGATATCTCAGTGTATCAGTCTGATATCTCAGTGTGTCAGCCTGATATCTCTTAGTGTGTCAGTCTGGTATCTCAGTGTGTCAGTCTGATATCTCAGTGTGTCAGCCTGATATCTCTGTGTGTCAGTCTGATATCTCTCAGTGTGTCAGTCTGATATCTCAGTGTGTCAGCCTGATATCTCTCAGTGTGTCAGTCTGATATCTCAGTGTGTCAGTCTGATATCTCAGTGTGTCAGCCTGATATCTCTCAGTGTGTCAGTCTGATATCTCAGTGTCAGCCTGATATCTCTTAGTGTGTCAGTCTGAAATATCTTAGTGTGTCAATCTAATATCTCTCAGTGTGTCAGTCTGATATATCTTAGTGTGTCAGTCTGATATCTCTCAGTGTCTCAGTCTGATATATTTTAGTGTGTCAGTCTGATATCTCTCAGTGTGACAGTCTGATATCTCTCAGTGTGTCAGTCTGATATCTCTTAGTGTGTCAGTCTGATATCTCTCAGTGTGTCAGTCTGATATCTCCCCGCCCTGGTACTGATAGTGTTGTTTCCAGGACAATGTGACAATGTCGCTAACCTAAGTGACTCAGCGCTGATCAATTAAAGCGTAGACCGACCTAAAGGACACAACAATGTCTCAACAGTGTCCTGTAGGTAGGTCCAGTAGCGGCTTGTGAGTCAGTGCATAGAGAACGAGCCGCTACTGGACCTACCCACAGGACACAACTATGTCTTGTCTTTCCTAACCCTCTGTCTCTCTTTCACTCACACACATGAACACTCTCGAAGGCCAGGACATACCCATTAAGTGTTTAGCAAGCAATGGACATAAAAAAAAATGACCTTAGCAACGCCACTGTGCTCTCCTTCGATTTGTGGAAGTGTATGATTTGCAATAGATCTGTTAAATAGTTTGTGGTCTATCCCCATGCTATAATCAACAGTTTAAATAGTCTAACCCCATGCTATAATCAACAGTTTAAATAGTCTAACCCCATGCTATAATCAACAGTTTAAATAGTCTAACACCATGCTATAATCAACAGTTTAAATAGTCTAACCCCATGCTATAATCAATATCTTAAATAGTCCAACCCCATGCTATAATCAACATCTTAAATAGTCTAACTCTGTCCTAGAATCAACATCTTAAATAGTCTAACTCTGTCCTAGAATCAACATTTTAAATAGCCTAACCCCATGCTATAATCAGCATCTTAAATAGCCTAACCCCATGCTATAATCAATATCTTAAATAGTCCAACCCCATGCTATAATCAACATCTTAAATAGTCTAACTCTGTCCTAGAATCAACATCTTAAATAGTCTAACTCTGTCCTAGAATCAACATTTTAAATAGTCTAACCCCATGCTATAATCAACAGCTTAAATAGTCCAACTCTGTCCCAGAATAAACAGTTTAAATAGTCTAACCCCATGCTATAATCCACAATTTAAATAGTCTAACCCCATGCTATAATCACAGTTTAAATAGTCTAACCCCATGCTATAATCAACAGTTTAAATAGTCTAACCCCATGCTATAATCAACAGTTTAAATAGCCTAACCCCATGCTATAATCAACAGTTTAAATAGCCTAACCCCATGCTATAATCAACAGTTTAAATAGTCTATCCCCATGCTATAATCAACAGTTTAAATAGTCTAACCCCATGCTATAATCAACAGCTTAAATAGTCCAACTCTGTCCCAGAATAAACAGTTTAAATAGTCTAACCCCATGCTATAATCCACAATTTAAATTGTCTAACCCCATGCTATAATCACAGTTTAAATAGTCTAACCCCATGCTATAATCAACAGCTTAAATAGTCTAACCCTGCTCCAGAATCAACAGTTTAAATAGTCTAACCCCATGCAATAATCCACAACTTAAATAGTCTAACCTCATGCTATAATCACAGTTTAAATAGTCTAACCCTGTTCCAGAATCAACAGCTTAGTGTAACCTCATGCTATAATCACAGCACCCGTGGAGTGACTAAGTGCAGGGTCAGTTGTTTTGGGCTACCTAGCCGCTTTGGGGTCATGTCTCGCCCCCCCACACACACACAACCCCCCCCCCCCCCCCGATTCATCAGACAGGGCAGATCACCTCACATTCCAACACAAAGCTCAATGTCATCACACACATCAGTCTTTACCTTGTGTTGTTTGTCAGGTATTCCCAGAGAAGTAGCGTGGGGCCAAGAGAGCGATGGTGTGTGTCTGCCTCGCTATGCGTCCAGCTGTCTCTCTGCTAGTCTCATTGCTCTGAAACCTGAGAGCCACAACAGGTACTCTCTCTCTCTCTCTCTCTCTCTGTCTCCCTCTCTCACTATCTCTCTCTCTCTCTCTCTCTGACTCTCTCTCTGTCTCCCTCTCTCACTATCTGTCTCTCTCTCTCTCTATCTGTCTCTCTCTCTCTCTCTCTCTCTCTGTCTCTCTCTCTCTCTCCCTCTCTCTCTCTCTCTCTCACTATCTCTCTCTCTCTCGCACATGCGCGCACACACACACACACACACACACACACACACACACACACACACACACACACACACACACACACACACACACTCACTCACTCAGTGGAGAGGAGATCAGATATTTAGTGTAGTCCACATGGTAAACATGAATTAGGCCTCCAAATTTAACACAGTCACAGTCTCTTTAGAGTGTACCTTATACCACAGTCTCTTTAGAGTGTATCTTATACCACAGTCTCAAAGGGAATGGTTTTGCAGGTGGTGGCCATGGACCATTTCTCTCTCCTGATCCTTTCTGACTGATTTGACTAACATTTAGCATTTTCCTAGTGCCCTTGTCATTCCCGGTAGCATGAGGCGGTACCTGCAGCCCACTCAGATTGCACAGGTAGTCCAGCTCCTCCAGGATGGCACATCCATACGTGCTGTCGCAAGAAGGTTTGCTGTGTCTCCCAGCACAGTCTCCAGAGTGTGGAGGAGATACCAGGAGACGGGCCATTACACAGGGAGAGCTGGACAGGGCCGTAGAAGGGCAACAACCCAGCAGCAGGACCGGTATCTGCCCCTTTGTGAGGAACAGGAGGAGCACTGCCAGAGCCTTACAAAATGACCTCCAGCAGGCAACTCATGTGGATGTTTCTGACCAAACTGTCAGAACCAGACTCCATGAGGGTGGCATGAGGGCCCACGTCCTCTAGTGGGACCTGTGCTCACAGTCCAACACCGTGCAGCTCGATTGGCATTTGCCAGAGAACACCAGAGTTGGCAGCTTCCCCATTGGCGCCCCGTTCTCTTCACAGATGAGAGCAGGTTCACACTGAGCACATGTGACAGACGTGAAAGAGTCTGGAGACGCCGTGGTGAACGTGATGCTACCAGCAACATCATCCAGTATGACCGGTTTGGTGGTGGGTCAGTGATGGTCTGGGGAGGCATATCCTTGGAGGGTCACACAAACCTCCACGTGCTAGCCAACGGTACCCTAACTAAGATTAGGTATCGGGAATAAATTCTCAGCCCCATTGTCAGACTTTACGCTGGTGCAGTGGGCCTCATGTGGCCAGAGTGTGTAGGCAGTTCCTGGATGACAACGGCATTGATTACATTGACTGGCCCTCACGTTCCCCAGACCTGAATCCAATTGAGCTCCTCTGGGACGTTACGTATCGGTGCATCCGAGGCCTCCAAGTAGCACCACAGACTGTCCAGGAGCTCACTGATGCCCTGGTCCAGGTCTGGGAGGAGATCCCCCAGGACACCATCCGCCATCCCATCAGGAGCACGCCCAGACGTTGTTGGGAGTGCATACAGGCACATGGGGCCATACACACTACTGAACCACATTAGGAGTTGTCGTGATGAAATGTACGCGAGTTAGATCAGCCTATTATTTCGGTTTTTCACTTAGATTTTTGGTGTGATTTTGAATCCAGCCCTCAATGGGTTTATGAGTTTGGTTTCCATTGACCATTCTTACGTAATTTTGTTCTCAACAAATTGCAAAAATGTATATCAATGAAGATTTTCAACCTGAATATTTTGTTTATCGAGATCCACTGTGTGATTTAAGTGTTCCCTTATACTGCTACTTGTCCCCCTATTTACTGTTACTTTGCCTCTACAGGGTCAATATGTCCAAAGTCATAGGGAGAGTCAGAGGACTGGCGTTGTTCCACTGTGACATCATGTGGTATTACTTAGCTGGGATAACATTGGTTTATTATTAGGACAATGTCTCCACCTGCTGGCAGAAGACGAGAATCAAAGATATGTGTATTTCATCATTTATTATGCCATGCTCTGCTATTCCATGGTAAACTGTTCTCTCACCAACTCCAAAAGGAACAATGCAACGTTATCTTACAGAGCCTCTACAGAGAATGTATGAAGAGGTCCACAGCCTCCACAGACCATGTATGAAGAGGTCCACAGCCTCCACAGAGCATGCATGAAGAGGTCCACAGCCTCCACAGAGCATGTATGAAGAGGTCCACAGCCTCCACAGACCATGTATGAAGAGGTCCACAGCCTCCACAGAGCATGTATGAAGAGGTCCACAGCCTCCACAGACCATGTATGAAGAGGTCCACAGCCTCCACAGACCATGCATGAAGAGGTCTACAGCCTCCACAGACCATGTATGAAGAGGTCCACAGCCTCCACAGACCATGTATGAAGAGGTCCACAGCCTCCACAGATCATTCATGAAGAGGTCTACAGCTTCCACAGACCATGTATGAAGAGGTCCACAGCCTCCACAGACCATGTATGAAGAGGTCCACAGCCTCCACAGAGCATGCATGAAGAGGTCCACAGCCTCCACAGACCATGTATGAAGAGGTCCACAGCCTCCACAGAGCATACATGAAGAGGTCCACAGCCTCCACAGACCATGTATGAAGAGGTCCACAGCCTCCACAGACCATGTATGAAGAGGTCCACAGCCTCCACAGACCATGTATGAAGAGGTCCACAGCCTCCACAGATTTGAGCAATTTGAGAATCCTGTCTTTGGGGCTAGCCCTAACCCATGCAGTCTGAAAATGGAGGGGGAGCTGTTACAGGCTATTTGAGGATCCTGTCTTTGGGGCTAGCCCTAACCCATGCAGTCTGAAGATGGAGGGGGAGCTGTTACAGGCTATTTGAGGATCCTGTCTTTGGGGCTAGCCCTAACCCATGCAGTCTGAAGATGGAGGGGGAGCTGTTACAGGCTATTTGAGGATCCTGTCTTTGGGCCTAGCCCTAACCCATGCAGTCTGGGGATAAAGGGGGAGCTTTTACAGGCTATTTGAGGATCCTGTCTGTCTTTCCCTCAGGGAGACTTCTGTGTTATTGCCCTAATATGGGTAGTGCTTGACGCTGGGTTTGTGAAGTGCAAATGTTGTACACATGCTTCAATGGTTTGTGTGTGTGTGTGTGTGTGTGTGTGTGTGTGTGTGTGTGAGGTTGATTGTGTGTGTGTGTGTGTGTTAGAGAAAGAGGTTGCGTGAGGAGGAGGGGGGGGGGGGGGTGGAAGGCTTTAAAGGTTGCAAGGTAGGGAGGCTCATCTCTGTCTCCTCTGCTGAACTACTCATCTCTGTCTCCGCTGCTCATCTCTGTCTCTGTCCAGTCAACACATGGCCCCCAAGAAGCTTGAACTGAAGAAGGACCCGGCAGTCAAACCTGTCCCTCTTCCCTCAGAAGCCAACACCAGGGAGCCAGATTTCGACCCCAAGAACGTCCAGGTGAGCTTGGTTACACAGTCAAAATTATGCTGGAGGTCGAAATCTATCAACTGCTAAAATATAATACACCAGCACAAAAAGATTATCCACAAAAAAAACACGTATTCCCTTCTAGGGGAGACAAGACATTTATTTACCTGAGAACAGCAATCCTGCTCCTCCATGTTATGTAGATATAATCCTGGTTATGTATACTATAATAATATATAATACCAGCTACATCTACAGTGTGTAAACTACATGTAATGTAGATATAATCCTGGTTATATACAATATAATATATAATACCAGCTACATCTACAGTGTGTAAGCAACATGTAATGTAGATCTGTTCCTGGTTATATATAATATAATAATATATATCTACAGTATGTAAGCTACATGTAATGTAGATATAATCCTGGTTAAATATAATGCAATAATATATATCTACAGTATGTAAGCTACATGTAATGTAGATATAATCCTGGTTATATATAATGTAATAATATATATCTACAGTACTTAAGCTACATGTAATGTAGATATAATCCTGGTTATATATAATGTAATAATATATATCTACAGTATGTAAGCTACATGTAATGTAGATATAATCCTGGTTATATATAATGTAATAATCTTTATGTACAGTACGTAAGCTACTGTTGTCTAAACAGGGGAGTAGTAGATGATGTGTGTTACAACCCAAGGGCGGTTTGATTTGGAACGTGGGGGCAACATACATTTGGCAGGGAGTCCTACCCTAGAAAACTGCGTTTCCTGATATGTAATGTGTAAATATTTGAAGCTGGAATACACTCCTAGACAACACACCAGAGCTCAAAGGTTAAATGTTTATCTGGTCACCCTAACCCTAACCCTAACCCTAACCCTAGAAAACTGCGTTTCCTGATATGTAATGTATAAATATTTGAAGCTGGAATACACTCCTAGGCAACACACCAGAGCTCACAGGTTAAATGTTTACCTGGTCACCGCTTTCTCCTCTTTCTGCCTGGCCTGGACTATGTCGCTCTCTCCCTCTCCTTCTCTCCCTCCCTCCCTCCCTCTCTCCTTCTCCCTCTCCCTCTCCCTCTCACTGCCTTTAGCTCTCTCTGATGCCTACATGGACAACTCTTATGTAATATACTGTCAATGACAAACATATTTGTCTAGTTTTGGTGTTAAATTATTTTAATTAATTATTCTAAATTATTTTTTTCACAATTACATCAGAAGGATGTAGTCAATGAGATAACATTAAAGCGTACAGTTCTCTCTCTGTCTCTCTGTTACATGTATTGACAATCACTAAATGATACACCTTAACTTAAAAAAGGCCACTCTGTTAATGCACTTAGAATGAGCAATGGGAGAAATTGGTTTGAACAATGCTCAAATCAGAAGCATGTGCTCTTTCAGGTAACATTACAGCTCATAGAGCAGATTCATACCTGTTCACTCCTCTTTTCTGTCCCTGCCCGGCCTGGGCTTTCGCTCTTTCTTTTTCTCTCTCTGATGTCTGTATCACCTAACCCTAACCCTAACTACAAACTAAATGAAAATGAATGGAACTCTTAATTTTCTACACAAGTTATGAACGTGAAGGGAACTTCTGATTGGCAATACAATAGTAGATAATAAGTTAACTCACCAAGCATGTGACTGGCAAATGTTATTTGCTGATAGAGTGAGCTAACAACAAGTGAGCTACCTGTGACAGACAGCCTGCTCCAGCAAGCTCTCTCCTCTGCCCAAGCACTGTGTTTACATCAAAAATCCCCTGTTTATGCGGGACCAAAGCGAACAACACAAATGAAAACTCTATTTCTCATCCAGTTGGAACATAAGGGATTTAACCCTTTGTAGAGTCTGAGGGATTTAACCCTTTGTGGAGTCTAAGAGATTTAACACTGTAGAGTCTGAGGGATTTAACCCTTTGTGGAGTCTAAGAGATTTAACACTGTAGAGTCTGAGGGATTTAACCCTTTGTACAGTCTGAGGGATTTAACCTTTTGTAGAGTCTGAGGGATTTAACACCTTGTAGAGTCTAAGAGATTTAACACTTTGTAGAGTCTGAGGGATTTAACCCTTTGTAGAGTCTAAGGGATTCAACCATTTGTAGAGTCTAAAGGATTTGACCCTTTGTAGAGTCTCCAGAACATAGGGGATTTAACCCTTTGTAGAGTTGATGTATATTGTTTTATTTAAAAAAATATATGTTTATGTATCATGACCTATAATCCTAAACCCTGACCACTCAACATGTGTATCATGACCTATACTCCTAACCCCTAACCCTAACCCCTGACCCCTCAACATGTGCATCATGACAGCTCTTTTCTGAAAGCAATAGGGGAAACTATTGAGCCCTGATTTGAGATATTCTTTTTCTTTTTAACCATTATAAGTGCTACTAACAACTGTATGTTGTGGAGCAGAGAAAGGCGCTAAGCAGGAGTGTGTGTGTGTGTGTGTGTGTGTGTGTGTGTGTGCGTGCGTGTGTGTGTGTGTGCATGTGCGTGTGTGTGTGTGTGAATGGGCTGGTCCCCCTCTGGTCCCTGAGGCCCCACCCGGGAGAATACAATGGAGAGTAGTGTTGCATTCTAATAGCTCCCCGGTGAAACAAGGAGTGTAGTGTTGCATTCTAATAGCTCCCCGGGGAAACAAGGGTTTACTATTCTTAGTTCCACTTCTTTTGGGAAACACACAGCTGGCCTGGTCAGTCTGAAGGAACACACACACACACACACACACACACACACACACACACTCTAACCCTAACCCTAACCCTAAGCCTAACACTAACACTTTAACACTTCTGTTGCATATGAAGTTCTGTATCATAATGATCTTAAGAATATTGATTATAACCTTTATCTAAAAACACTGTTCTGTTTTTTTAGATTGAGTTCAGCGCTGACCAGATTGAAGGTAAAACTAGCTCATCCATAGCACTCTGTGTATCACACACACACACACACACACACACAGATATCCATGGGGGGGGGGGGGGGTAATACTTTTAACTGCATTCTCCAAAATGCCATGGGGTAAGGTAATACTGTGGACTGCATTCCCCAGAATTCCATAGGGTGGCATGGTAATGATGTGGGCTGCATTCCCCCGGAACTCCACAGGGCAGTAAGGTCATACTGTGGACTGCATTCCCCAGAATTCCATGGGGTGGCATGGTAAAAATGTGTTCCACGCCCTTCAGAGTTCCGCGAGGCGTTCCAGCTGTTTGATGAGTCTCCAGCGGGCCAGATAAAGATCCGTCTGTCTCAGTGTGGAGACGTGATGAGAGCGCTGGGCCAAAACCCAACCAACGCACAGGTGCACCGAGTGCTTGGACAACCAGGCCCTGAGGGTACCCCCGCTACACACACACACACACACTACACACACACACACTACACACACTACCCACACACTACGCAAACTACACACACTACACAGCCCACCCACACCCCATGCCACACACCCTACACACACCCTGCACACACTACACACACCTTACACATCCTGCACACACTACACACACCCTGCACACACTACATACCCTACACACACCCTACACATCCTGCACACACTACACACACCCTACACATCCTGCACACACTACACACACCCTACACATCCTGCACATCCTACCCTAACCCTAACCCTAACCCTACACATCCTGCACACACTACACACCCTACACACACTACACACACCCTACACATCCTGCATACACTACACACACCCTGCAGACACTACACACACCCTACACATCCTGCACACACACACACACACCCTCCAGCACTGGGAGAGCTTGTATATAACTCCCTGTATGCTGTGAACAGATCTGTCCAGTAAGAAGGTGGACTTTGAGACCTTCCTGCCCATGTTGCAACACGTGTCCCAGTGCAAGGACCAGGGAACCTTTGAAGACTTTGTAGAGGGTCTCCGAGTCTTTGATAAGGAGGGCAACGGCACTGTGATGGGGGCAGAGCTACGCCATGTGCTGGCCACTCTGGGTATGCATGAGACTCACACACACACAAACACACACACACACACACACACACACACTCTGCCTAAAAACACTCCTCAATGATTGTAATTCAAATATAGATACGAGACTTGCATAATATATACTATAAATGTAACTACCATTATAATGCTATGTCTTATATATATATACTAT
This sequence comes from Aplochiton taeniatus, assembly GCA_017639675.1. Lineage (NCBI taxonomy): Eukaryota > Metazoa > Chordata > Actinopteri > Galaxiiformes > Galaxiidae > Aplochiton > Aplochiton taeniatus. The sequence goes on from CM030183.1 coordinate 79,242, forward strand.
GACCATAACTACTATTATAATACCATGGGGTTCTTATGATTTGTATGTGTCTGGTGCAGGAGAGAATCATTGTTGTAACTGGTTGTAACTGTTTTTTTCTGGTTGTAACTGTTTTTTGCTGGTTGGGTGGTCAGGAGAGAGGATGACGGAGAGAGAGGTAGAACAACTGATGGGAGGACAAGAGGACACGAGTGGCTGCATCACTTATGAAGGTAAACAAACTGAGCACATCACAACATCCACCTGAACACTACAGACCTCAAAACATCCACCTGAACACTACAGACCTCAAAACATCCACCTGAACACCTCAGACTTCAAAACATCCACCTGAACACTACAGACCTCAAAACACCCACCCGAACACTACAGACCTCAAAACATCCACCTGAACATCAGACCTCAAAACATCCACCTGAGCACCTGACCTCAAAACATCTACCTGAACACTACAGACCTCAAAACATCCACCTGAACACTACAGACCTCAAAACATCCACCTGAACACCAGACCTCAAAACATCCACTTGAACACCAAACCTCAAAACATTCACCTGAACAGTATTGACATCACAACATCCACCTTGAGGCGGCAACCATACCAACCAAACCATAGATAGTTTGTAACAATCATCCCTTTAAATCAAACTGTGGATAGTTTTGCGACCATCATCTCTAAAAAACACACTGGAGCGACTCTCTCCTTTCTCTCTCCCTTACAGCCTTTGTGAAGCAGATCATGGCTGGCTGAAGGTTGAGGGTGAGTGATCATCCAGCCAGCTGGTGGGAGGCTGTGGCCACCACTAAGCACAGCGTCTATGTACATTTTACCAGGGTTGGGTTTGTCCATACACCACTAAGCACAGCGTCTATGTAAAGTTTACCAGGATTAGGGTTTGTCCATACACCACTAAGCACAGCGTCTATGTACAGTTTACCAGGGTTAGGGTTTGTCCATACACCACTAAGCACAGCGTCTATGTACAGTTTACCACGGTTAGGGTTTGTCCATACACCACTAAGCACAGCGTCTATGTACAGTTTACCAGGGTTAGGGTTTGTCCATACACCACTAAGCACAGCGTCTATGTACAGTTTACCAGGGTTGGGTTTGTCCATACACCACTAAGCACAGCGTCTATGTACAGTTTACCAGGGTTAGGGTTTGTCCATACACCACTAAGCACAGCGTCTATGTACAGTTTACCACGGTTAGGGTTTGCCTTGATGTATGATTTGAGGGGCATCATAACGTCATGATCATGAACATCCTGGTTTAATAGTAGTTAAAACCACTCAAGTCTGGTGTGTTGTATTGGTTGATTAACAAATAACATTATGAGATAGGTCTACTTATCTTCAAGCCAATAAGTTACCAATGTTTTTGTTAGCTTTTGTAATGCATTCCTATGGAGTTGTTGGTTTTAACATGGTGTTATATTGTTAAGTTCTCTAAATAGAAGACATTGCTAGGATTGTTGGCATGGTTCTGCAGATCACCAATGAGTGCATAGCAAGCTTTGTTGCCCCAGAGGAGCCTGCAGCAAACATTCCCCTAGCTGGTTCACCGTCTGAGTTAAAGGTCATGAAATATGTTGCAGCCTCTGTTCAACTCCTCTTATTGGTCAGCGATAACCCATTAATTTATTTATTATTAAAGTATAGTATTGTAAAGTATATAATATGATATTAAATAAAGACTAAATATTGGTTATATAGCCTGTGCCTTTTAATTTTGAGCCCAAAGCACTCTGTCCTTATGTATACTTTTTTAAATCTATTATTGTTGAGGTTTACCAGATAAATAATACATATTTAAAAAATAAGTGTCCATCAAATTCCCAAACAAGCTTTTTATAAAAGCCCCCATCGTGCTTTGAATGCCTATTCACTTCAATAACTATTTCTTTTTCAACATTAATGTAGTCCCATCTTTGTGTCCTATTGTTAAGTTAGTATAATATTAGTATAAGCTGTTACTTTGGGTAAATTATAAAGTGTATGAACTCTTTAAATTGGTTAGTGTTAAGAGTCAACTGTGTCTGTGGTTGCAGATATGAAGATGAGTCCTGTGTTAGACTGTCCTGAACCAGCCTTCCAGCTCCTGTGTCTTAACTTCCTGATCCCCCTTCTGGACTCTGTATATCCCTGTCCCCTTGTTATTGTTACCCACCCTTTTATTTATTAACGTTGCATCAATAAATGTCTGATTGTAAACATGTCTGAGGCTGTTCTTTATTAGCTAAAGCTACATAATTAAGTGTTAATTACCCTACTAGCTAAAGCTACATAGTTAAGTGTTATTGCCCAACTATCTAGTTACACAGCTAATTGTTAATTAGCCTTCTAGCTAAGTTTTAATCAGCCAACTAGCTAAAGCTACATAGTTATGTGTTCATTAGCTTATTAGCTAAAGCTTCATAGTTAAGTGTTCATTGGCCGACTAGCTAAAGTTTCATAGTTTAGTGTTAATTAGCCTACTAGCTAAAGCCACATCGTTCAGTGCTAATTAGCCAAATAGCTAAAGTTACATAGTCAAATAAACCAGGCTTCAGGGGTCATGTCATATGTATTATTAATATTTAGAAACCGGGTTGGGAGCATAGGCCTACACACCACGCATGCGCCTATATCAGTTTAAGTAAGAATCGACTGAGAAGCTATCAAGTGACTGACGGTGGGTTCGTTCATCTTAAAATGGGATAGAAATCCAATTATGGTTTTGAGAAAATACTCAATTATAGTTAGCTTCCATAGTTCCATAGTATTGGAACGTTCTTAATTTTAGTTCTACATGTTAAAAAAAACGTTAGACTGCAAAAAAAAAATGTCAACGTTAACGTTTAGTGCCTGTCTTTGTGTTACGTCAGCTGAAGAAATTGAGGACATGGTTAAACTAGTGTCAGCTTACGAAATGAATGATTATTTTTGATGAGTTGTGTAAATTATGAAGTTAGGAACTCCCCACCACTGCAGGCTACTTATCTGTACAGGTTTGCTTCCGGGTAGAACGTCAAGTCTTGACTGCAGAGAAAGCTGAAGCTAGTAACGTTAGCTCGCTAACAGTAAAAGTCAAGGTGTAATATATTCACTACAGACGTTTCTTTCATAGAAGTTTATTTTACAGGCTATGCAATTTTGTTGTTGTTTTGCTGGTTCCTGTCTGACGTTTGTACATGTAAGCAACCCGCAAAACGCTAACGTTACATAGTAAAATATTGAGGGAGCTGTAAATTAGCAAGCTAGCGAGGGCAGGTATGATGACAAACTTGCTGGCAGGCAACCCTTCCATTAGTTGAGGGTATGGTCTGCCTACGGAATTTGCCTAACAGGACCGAACGCCTCTATTGGCAAAAAGTTACGCATGTCATAGCTCTTAGCTAACGTTAGTTCCTTTCTTTCATAGTGGCCTAAGGTTGGTCAAATTGTTGCAATTGGTTGGAATACCATCAAAATGCCCAGACAGTTCGTCTTACAGTATAGAAGTGTATTTGAGGATGCTAATCAAAGGATTCCCCGTACTTCAAGCTCTCGAACGTCTGAAAATATGATTACATTGATTTATCGTGTTAGAAAAACTGCAACCGTGATTTCTGTTGGAGTCAATAGAATAGGTTTTGATTGCTACCCTCTCAGACCTCCTGTTTTGTTTAATTCACAGGTCTTATGTTGAAGTCTGGTCATTCCATTCGAGTGTGTTCCAAACCTCATGCTGTGTCTTCAGCTCAGTAGGAAGGAGGGCACGGGTCCCCAGCTTGGCGTTAGTAGCAGTGCGCCCCACGCAGCACAGACTACTGCTGTTGGACTGGCAGAGGGCAGACTACCTGCAAGCATGACCTCTGCAGCCCTCCGTAACAGTGTAGCGGGTTATAACAGCTGTTTGGACACGGTCAAACCTGACCAGGCCAAAGCTTTACCTACTGGAGGAGGAGGAGGAGGAGGAGGAGGAGCCACAACAACAGCAGCAGACCTGACCAGGGAGCATAAGGAACAGAGTCTCTCTGCTCCTCCTGCAGTATTGGGAAGCACACTGCATCTGCAGAGACCCAGGATGCCATGTCAGGGGCCAGCCAGGGCACCCGGGCTGCTGCAGGGCCACATCAGAACCTCCACTCATATAGCCGTGCAAGGACTGGTGAGGGGGCCCACCTCTAGTCTAGCCCAAGCCAGGGGAGCTGCTCTCAGCCCTGGACTCAGATGCACCAGGGTAGTGGGGCCGTGCCGGATTAGGCTTTCCACCCCCACTTCCAACCTGCGTCTCCTTAGCCAGGCTCAAATTTTACCATCCCAGCCCAGGAACCGTACCCCCAACACAGCTCCCTCCCAGCCCCGGAACCCTACCCCCAACACAGCTCCCTCCCAGCCCCGGAACCCTACCCCCAACACAGCCCCCGCCCAGCCCAGGAACCTTACCCCCAACACAGCCCCCACCCAGCCCAGAAACCCTACCCCCAACACAGCCCCCACCCAGCCCAGAAACCCTACCCCCAACACAGCCCCTGCCCAGCCCAGGAACCCTACCCCCAACACAGCCCCCTCCCGGCCCAGGAACCTTACCCCTAACACAGCCCCCACCCAGCCCAGAAACCCTACCCCCAACACAGCCCCCACCCAGCCCAGGAACCCTACCCCCAACACAGCCCCTGCCCAGCCCAGAAACCCTACCCCCAACACAGCCTCCACCCAGCCCAGGAACCCTACCCCCAACACAGCCCCCACCCAGCCCAGAAACCCTACCCCCAACACAGCCCCCACCCAGCCCAGAAACCCTACCCCAAACACAGCCCCCGCCCAGCCCAGGGCATTCCCTCAGCGGGGGGGACAGGAGGAAAACAAGGTGGGCTTTAGGACCCAGCAGGGTAAGCTGCCACTGGGAGCAGAAACGGCGTCCACTAAAGCCACCAAGACCCTGTTGGGTCAGAGTAACACCAACTGCATGGGTAGACCAGCTGGAGGGGGGGTAGAGAGGAGACCCAGTGTGGGGGCCAGGAAGGGCCCTGCCAGCGCGGGAGGAGCGTCAGCTCAGAGCAGCTGCATACGACAAATCCTGCTGCTCCAGCTGGAACTCATAGAACAGCAGCAACAGCAGCTCCAGAATAAGAGCCTGGAGATAGAGGAGCTGAGGAGTGAGAAGGAGACGGTACATTTACCACACACACCCCCACACACACTGTCCTAACACTAACACACGGACACACGCTGTCCTAACACTAACACACACACACACACACACACTGTCCTAACACTAACACACACACACTGTCGTAACCCTAACACATATCACTGTCCAAACACTAACACACTGTCATAACACACACACACACACACATACACACTCACACTGTCCTAACGCTAACACACATACACACACACACTGTCCTAACACTAACACACGGACACACGCTGTCCTAACACTAACACACACACACACACACACACACTCACACTGTCCTAACGCTAACACACATACACACACACACTGTCCTAACACTAACACACGGACACACACACACTGTCCTAACACTAACACACACACACTGTCGTAACCCTAACACATACTGTCCAAACACTAACACACTGTCATAACACACACACACACACACACACACACACACACACTCACACTGTCCTAACGCTAACACACATACACACACACACTGTCCTAACACTAACACACGGACACACACACACTGTCCTAACACTAACACACACACACTGTCGTAACCCTAACTCATATCACTGTCCAAACACTAACACACTGTCATACACTGTCATAACACACACACACACACACACACACACACACACAAACTCACACTGTCCTAACGCTAACACACATACACACACACACTGTCCTAGCATACATAGCACTTTGTCCTAACCCTAACACATCACACTGCCCAAACACTAACTAACTAACGCTAACACACACACATTGTCCTAACACAAACACACAATGTCCTAATGCTAGCACACTGTCCTTGTCACAGCAGACCACCACACACAGCAACGATTTCTAACAAAATAGTACACGTTTAGTTTCTTACATTTTCTTATATTTTCCTATCCAGACCAAATTCAACCTTTCCAAATGAGTGTCCCTGCTAACATGTCACAGTGACAGCAACGTAACTATAAGGCAGTCAGATGGAGTTACAGCTTAAGGGTTTAGTTATAGTTAAGGGTTATAATTAAGGATTTAGTAAAGGGTTATAGTTGTAGTTAAGGGTTTAGTTAGGGATGGGCGATTAACAGAATTTTATTTTCAATTACGATTTTGGCTTCCAACGATTATGAAAACAAAAGAAGCGGGAAAAAATTATCATTGTGCCACATTCCATTTCACAATGGTGGTCGCATTTTGTGAATTCATACATCCAGGGCACCCCTTTCGTTTTATTTACAGCGGTGGACGTTTGGACGCTAACGTTAGCCATCGTCAGTTACATCGATAGTGCCCTATCAAGTTGGCTACTTCGTGAAATAATGTTTTGTCTTTTGATTAACAAGTTGCGATTCGCTATGTGTGTACATTTATGACCACTAGTCTCCACTTCAAAACAATGCAAGCATGATGACAGAGGAACGTGCCTATTGACGAACTCTAGCTATCATAACTTAAGTCTACCATGAAACAAATAGTCATAACATTTCAGTTGAAATCACTTGAGTAAAATTAACCTGACTAAAGATTAGTCAAGTCAGACTCGAGGGGAGCTTGCTTGACTGCCCGTAGCCTTAACGAGAGCCAAGTATCTTTCACTGCAAGGTAACGAGCAAAACCTGGTATGGATTTTCAGCAGGCTACTTTTTCCGACTGGCTGCCTACTCCATGGACAATGTTTTTTTTCTTCAGGTTAATTATAATAAAAGTTCAAGTAAATCCACTGTTACAAATACATATTTTCAAAGTTCAATTAAATGCATGATGTTTCTAAATTCAATGAGTAATCGTGTGTAAAATAATTGTGATTATGATTTTTGCCATAATCGAGCAACCCTAGGTTTATTATAGTTAAAGGTTTAGTCATAGTTAAGGGGATTTAGTTACAGTTAAGGGTTTTAGTTACAGTTCAGGGTTATAACTGTCTACCCAGAGGAGCCGAGAAGAGACCCAGATCTCCAGATCATCTCCACTCTGTAGGTTCAACCTAATAGCAGTGCTGTGTCTGCCTCAGCTTCTAGCACGCATGGAGCAGATGGAGCGCTGCCTTCAGAGAGGCAGGAAGGAGGGAGGAGAAGAGCAGCCTTCCAGGCCTCAGCAGGGGGCAGGGCTAGATGAAACGCACCCCAGCCAGCTGCCTGCAGGGGGGGGCAAGACACACAAACGGTGAGATGGGACACACACTCACTAACTCTGTTTTATTGGCTTAATATACACTCACTAACTCTGTTTTATGGGTGAGCTTGTGTCTGTGGTTAGGTTGTATATATTCCTGGTGCTTAGATGATCTTGTGTCTGTGGGTTAGGTTGTATATATTCCTGGTGTTTAGGTGAACTTATGTTTGTGGGTTAGGTTGTGTATATATTCCTGGTGTTTAGGTGAGCTTATGTTTGTGGGTTAGGTTGTATATATTCCTGGTGTTTAGGTGAACTTATGTTTGTGAGTTAGGTTGTATATATTCCTGGTGTTTAGATGTGGGTTAGGTTGTATATATTCCTGGTGTTTAGGTGAGCTTCTGTTTGTGAGTTAGGTTGTATTTATTCCTGGTGCTTAGATGATCTTGTGTCTGTGAGTTAGGGTGTATATATTCCTGGTGTTTAGATGATCTTGTGTCTGTGGGTTAGGTTGTATATATTCCTGGTGTTTAGGTGAGCTTATGTTTGTGGGTTAGGTTGTATATATTCCTGGTGTTTAGGTGAGCTTATGTTTGTGGGTTAGGTTGTATATATTCCTGGTGTTTAGGTGAGCTTATGTTTGTGAGTTAGGTTGTATATATTCCTGGTGTTTAGGTGAACTTATGTTTGTGCTCCTCTCCAGACGGTTTCTGTTCCAGGACCCTCGCTCAGCAAAGCGGCGTGCGCTGGCCAGGTCCTCCTGTCACAGGGGGGCGCTGCAGCAACGCAAAGAGGAGTCTGACCTGGAGCAGAAGCAGCAGGAGTCCAGCAGGAGAAAGGTAGAAGAAGAGGAAGAGGAGTACATCCCCAGACTGACTGAGGATATTAGTCATCTCACAACCACAGGTGAGGATGGAAACCCTAACCCCAGCTTTCCATTTCAATCAAAGAAACATTTAATATTTTGTTCTATTTTCTATTTTCCTTATTCATCTTCTAGTCTAATGCTAAATATATATTAAGACAGTCAAGTTTTTCCTTCCTATGTAAACATGTCACTTCCTGTTTATCCCTGTAGACATGTACCTGTGTAATATGTAATTTCCTGTTTATCCCTGTAGACATGTACCTGTGTAACCTGTCACTTTCTGTTAATCCATGTAGACGTGTACCTGTGTAATATGTAATTTCCTGTTCATCCCTGTAGACATGTACAGTGCATCCGGAAAGTATTCATACCCCTTCACTTTTTTCACATTTTATTATGTCATAGCCTAATACCAAAATGGATTAAATAAAAAAATCTCAACATTCTACACACAATACCCCATAATGACAAAGTGAAAAACGTTTTTTTGGCTTTTTTGCAAATGTGTTACAAATAAAATATCACATGTACATAAGTATTCACACCCTTTGCTGTGACACTCAAAATTGAGCTCAGGGGCATCCCGTTTCCACTGATCATCCTTGAGATGTTTCTACAACTTGATTGGAGTCCACCTGTGGTAAATTAAATTGATTGGACATGATTTGGAAAGGCACACACCTGTTTATATAAGGTCCCACAGTTGACAGTGCATGTCAGAGCACAAACCAAGCCATGAAGTCCAAGGAATTTTCTGTAGACCTCCGAGACAGGATTGTATTGAGGCACAGATCTGGGGAAGGGTACAAAAAAATGTCTCCAGCATTGAAGGTCCCAACGAGTACAGTGATCTCCATCATTCACTCATGGAAGAAGTTTGGAACCACCAGGACGCTTCTTAGAGCTGGCCGCCCGGCCAAACTGAGCAATCGGGGGAGAAAGGCCTTGGTCAGGGAGGTGACCAAGAATCCGATGGTCACTCTGACAGCTCCAGTTATCCTCTGAGGAGATGGGAGAACCTTCCAGAAGGACAACCATCTCTGCAGCACTCCACCAATCAGCCTTTATGGTAGAGTGGCCAGACGGAAGCCACTCCTCAGTAAAAGGCACATGACAGCCTGCATGGAGTTTGCCAAAAGGCACTTAAAGGACTCTGACCATGAGAAACAAAATTCTCTGGTCTGATGAAACCAAGATTGAACTCTTTGGCCTGAATGCAAAGCGTCATGTCTGGAGGAAACCAGGCACCACTCATCACCTGGCCAATACCATCCCTACAGTGAAGCATGTTGGTGGCACCACTCGTCACCTGGCCAATACCATCCCTACAGTGAAGCATGGTGGTGGCAGCATCATCACCTGGCCAATACCATCCCTACAGTGAAGCATGGTGGTGGCAGCATCATCACCTGGCCAATACCATCCCTACGGTGAAGCATGGTGGTGGCAGCATCATCACCTGGCCAATACCATCCCTACAGTGAAGCATGGTGGTGGCAGCATCATCACCTGGCCAATACCATCCCTACAGTGAAGCATGGTGGTGGCAGCATCATCACCTGGCCAATACCATCCCTACAGTGAAGCATGGTGGTGGCAGCATCATCACCTGGCCAATACCATCCCTACAGTGAAGCATGGTGGTGGCAGCATCATCACCTGGCCAATACCATCCCTACAGTGAAGCATGGTGGTGGCAGCATCATCACCTGGCCAATACCATCCCTACAGTGAAGCATGGTGGTGGCAGCATCATGCTGCGGGAGTGTTTTTCAGCGGAACTGGAAGACTAGTCAGGATCAAGGGAAAGATGAATGCAGCAATGTACAGATAGATCCTTGATGAAAACCTGCTCCAGAGCGCTCTGGACCTCAGACTGGGGCGAAGGTTCACCTTCCAACAGGACAACGACCCTAAGCACACAGCCAAGATAACAAAGGAGTGGCTTCGGGACAAGTCTGTGAATGACCTTGAGTGGCCCAGACAGAGCCCAGACTTGAAACCGATTGAACATCTTTAGAGAGATCTGAAAATGGCTGTGCACCGACGCTCCCCATCCAACCGGATGGAGCTTGAGATGATCTGCAAAGAAGAAACTGCCCCAAAATAGGTGTTCAAGCTTGTAGCATCAAGAAGACTTGAGGCTGTAATTGCTGCCAAAGGTGTTTCAACAAAGTATTGAGTAAAGGGTGTGAATACTTATGTACATGTGATTTTTTATTTTTAATAGTTGCAAAAAATTCTAAACTTTTTTTTCACTTTGTCATTATGCGGTATTGTGTGTAGAATGTTTATCTTTTTTTTTTAATCCATTTTGGTATTAGGCTATGACAGAATAAAATGTGGAAAAAGTGAAGGGGTATGAATACTTTCCGAATGCACTGTACCTGTGTAACATGTCACTTCCTGTTTATCCCTGTAGACATGTACCTGTGTCGCTGGCACCAGGCACCACCCTCACCCTCCACAGAACCTTCACCCAAAGGAGAGGAAGCGGTCACCAGTGAGTCTAAGTCTGCTTTATCTTTGCTGTTGTTTGATGCGCATGCTAGGGAAACTATAAATCGTTAGTTAGCATTATGGCTGTTGTCCTAGATGTGGAGGCTATTTAACTCTGCTTTATCTTTTCTATTTTATGAGATGTTTGTATTCACAGGGGAATTAGTTCTACAAGAATGCTGTCATTTTGGCATACCTTGGGTTAAATCATCTATGATGATATTATAGTGAACATACTTTAGGTTAAAACATCTGATGATATTATAGTGAACATACTTTAGGTTAAATCATCTATGATGATATAGACAGTGTGTGTGTGTGTGTGTGTGTGTGTGTGTGTGTGTGTGTGTGTGCGTGCGTGCGTGCGTGCGCGCGCGTGTGGAGTCCCATCATGGAGAGAGAGCAGCATGGAGCCTTTGGGGAGAGAGGAGGCTGTCGATATCCCCGAGGTCAGGTGACTCTACGCTGAGATGTTTTCGTTTTTTATTTCATAATTTAGTTAAAGTGCTAAAAGTTTGTAACAGATGTCGGGGGTGGATGGAGTTTCATTTATGTCAGTTGGTGATGTGTCTGGGTCTCTCTCTGTTTTAGAATCAGTTGGTGATGTGTCTGGGTCTCTCTGTTTTAGAATCAGTTGGTGAAGTGTCTGGGTCTCACTCTGTTTTAGAATCAGTTGGTGAAGTGTCTGGGTCTCTCTCTGTTTTAGAATCAGTTGGTGAAGTGTCTGGGTCTCTCTCTGTTTTTAGAATCAGTTGGTGATGTGTCTGGGTCTCTCTGTTTTAGAATCAGTTGGTGATGTGTCTGGGTCTCACTCTGTTTTAGAATCAGTTGGTGATGTGTCTGGGTCTCTCTCTGTTTTTAGAATCAGTTGGTGATGTGTCTGGGTCTCTCTCTGTTTTAGAATCAGTTGGTGATGTGTCTGGGTCTCTCTCTGTTTTAGAATCAGTTGGTGATGTGTCTGGGTCTTTCTCTGTTTTTAGAATCAGTTGGTGATGTGTCTTGGTCTCTCTCTGTTTTAGAATCAGTTGGTGATGTGTCTGGGTCCCTCTCTGTTTTAGAATCTGAATGACTGTGTTTTCCTGAAGCGCCACTCCAAGCATGAGCAGGATGAAAAGAGAAGGAAGAGGTAAGCCTGCCCCCCCCTACACACACCACACACATACACGTTACTCTCCTACCCTCTCTCTCTCTCACTCACTCACTCACTCACTCACACATCTTACTGATCCCTAAATAGCGATCCGGTCTGTATTGATCAGTCTCTATTGTTACGGTCTGTTTGGATCTGGTCTGTATTGATCTGATCTCTATTGGTCCGGTCTGCATCGATCTGATCTCTATTGGTCCGGTCTGTATCGATCTGGTCTCTATTGGTCCGGTCTATATTAAACTCTGCCCCCAGATGGGACATCCAGCGAGTCAGGGAGCAGCGGATGTTCCATCGTCTCCAGCAGCGGAACAACAGGAGGAAAGGCCTCCAGGACAGCCAGCCAGAGGTCCTGTCTTTCTACCCGGAGCTTGAGAACGGTAGGACACTAGGCCTAGCCCTAGCCTTAGCCTTAACCCAGGAGAGCCAGCCAGAGGTCCTGTCTTTCTACCCGGAGCCTGAGGATGGTAGGACACTAGGCCTAGCCCTAGCCTTAGCCTTAACCCAGGAGAGCCAGCCAGAGGTCCTGTCTTTCTACCCGGAGCTTGAGAACGGTAGGACACTAGCCCTAGCCCTAGGCTTAGCCTTAACCCAGGAGAGCCAGCCAGAAGTCCTGTCTTTCTACCCGGAGCTTGAGAACGGTAGGACACTAGCCCTAGCCCTAGCCTTAGCCTTAACCCAGGAGAGCTAGCCAGAGGTCCTGTCTTTCTACCCGGAGCTTGAGAACGGTAGGACACTAGGCCTAGCCCTAGCCTTAGCCTTAACCCAGGAGAGCCACCCAGAGGTCCTGTCTTTCTACCCGGAGCTTGAGAACGGTAGGACACTAGCCCTAGCCCTAGCCTTAGCCTTAACCCAGGAGAGCTAGCCAGAGGTCCTGTCTTTCTACCCGGAGCTTGAGAACGGTAGGACACTAGCCCTAGCCCTAGCCTTAGCCTTAACCCAGGAGAGCTAGCCAGAGGTCCTGTCTTTCTACCCGGAGCTTGAGAACGGTAGGACACTAGGGCTAGCCCTAGCCTTAGCCTTAACCCAGGAGAGCCAGCCAGAGGTCCTGTCTTTCTACCCGGAGCTTGAGAACGGTAGGACACTAGCCCTAGCCCTAGCCTTAACCCAGGAGAGCCAGCCAGAGGTCCTGTCTTTCTACCCGGAGCTTGAGAACGGTAGGACACTAGCCCTAGCCCTAGCCTTAACCCAGGAGAGCCAGCCAGAGGTCCTGTCTTTCTACCCGGAGCTTGAGAACGGTAGGACACTAGCCCTAGCCCTAGCCTTAGCCTTAACCCAGGCGAGCTAGCCAGAGGTCCTGTCGTTCTACCCGGAGCTTGAGAACGGTAGGACACTAGGCCTAGCCCTAGCCTTAGCCTTAGCCCAGGAGAGCTAGCCAGAGGTCCTGTCTTTCTACCCGGAGCTTGAGAACGGTAGGACACTAGCCCTAGCCCTAGCCTTAACCCAGGAGAGCCAGCCAGAGGTCCTGTCTTTCTACCCGGAGCTTGAGAACGGTAGGACACTAGCCCTAGCCCTAGCCTTAACCCAGGAGAGCCAGCCAGAGGTCCTGTCTTTCTACCCGGAGCTTGAGAACGGTAGGACACTAGCCCTAGCCCTAGCCTTAGCCTTAACCCAGGCGAGCTAGCCAGAGGTCCTGTCGTTCTACCCGGAGCTTGAGAACGGTAGGACACTAGGCCTAGCCCTAGCCTTAGCCTTAACCCAGGTGAGCCAGCCAGAGGTCCTGTCTTTCTACCCGGAGCCTGAGGACGGTAGGACACCCTAGCTCTAATTATAATATTGACGTGTGTCTGTCTGTCTGTCTGTCTGTCTGTCTGTCTGTCTGTCTGTCTGTCTGTCTCCAGTGGAGGCTCTGCTTGTCACGCCCCACCTGCCTGTGGTGGCATTCGGCTGGCCCCTCCCCAAGCTGTCCCTCCGGTGAGTCACTTCTCCATCTCCTCCTCTGAAACACAAACATGTCAAACATCACCATTAGCTGAAGCACAAACGTGTCAAACATCACCGTTAGCTGAAGCACAAACATGTGTCAAACATCACCATTAGCTGAAGTACAAACGTGTCAAACATTGCCATTAGCTGAAGTACAAATGTGTCAAACATCGCCATTAGCTGAAGTACAAACATGTCAAACATCACCATTAGCTGAAGCACAAACATGTGTCAAACATCACCATTAGCTGAAGCACAAACGTGTCAAACATCACCATTAGCTGAAGCACAAACGTGTCAAACATCACCGTTAGCTGAAGCACAAACGTGTCAAACATCACCGTTAGCTGAAGCACAAATGTGTCAAACATCACCGTTAGCTGAAGCACAAACGTGTCAAACATCACCGTTAGCTGAAGCACAAACGTGTCAAACATCACCGTTAGCTGAAGCACAAACGTGTCAAACATCACCGTTAGCTGAAGCACAAATGTGTCAAACATCACCGTTAGCTGAAGCACAAACGTGTCAAACATCACCGTTAGCTGAAGCACAAACGTGTCAAACATCACCGTTAGCTGAAGTACAAACGTGTCAAACATCACCGTTAGCTGAAGTACAAACGTGTCAAACATCACCGTTAGCTGAAGTACAAACGTGTCAAACATCACCATTAGCTGAAGTACAAACATGTGTCAAACATCACCATTAGCTGAAGTACAAACATGTGTCAAACATCGCCATTAGCTGAAGTACAAACGTGTCAAACATTGCCATTAGCTGAAGTACAAACGTGTCAAACATCACCATTAGCTGAAGTACAAACGTGTCAAACATCACCATTAGCTGAAGTACAAACATGTGTCAAACATCACCATTAGCTGAAGTACAAACATATGTCAAACATCGCCATTAGCTGAAGTACAAACGTGTCAAACATCACCATTAGCTGAAGTACAAACGTGTCAAACATCACCATTAGCTGAAGTACAAACGTGTCAAACATTGCCATTAGCTGAAGTACAAACGTGTCAAACATTGCCATTAGCTGAAGCACAAACGTGTCAAACATCAGCATTAGCTGAAACAGGGAACAACATGTTTAAAATATCGGCATTAGCTTGTTTGAGACATCTGAGTGACGAATCTAATGTCCTCTAAAAGATTAATATTCAGACGTTTCTGAACAAATACGAGATTAACACATTATATATACATTGATTAAGCAATGGCTCCTTAAGAAAGAAGTGTGTTTAACTGATTCTTTCTCCATGCTGCAGGGTTTTCCACCTGCCTTGGCTGGATGGAAGAAGCCGCTGCCGAGTCTACGTGCCCAAGAAGCAAACGCCGCACCGGACCTGCCGCAAATAAAAGAGTTATGAGTTTATGAGACTGCTGTAGGGTTCGGGTTAGGCCCTGGACCCCCCAGTCAGCCTGCTGTAGGGTTGGGGTTAGGCCCTGGACCCCCCAGTCAGCCTGATGTAGGCCCTGGACCCCCCAGATGGCCTGCTGTAGCCCTGGACCCCCCCTCCCCCCAGTCGGCCTGCTGTAGGCCCTGGACTTCCCGGTCGGCCTGCTGTAGGCCCTGGACCTCTCGGTCGGCCTGCTGTAGGCCCTGGATGCCCCGGTCGTCCTGCTGTAGGCCCTGGACGCCCCGGTCGGCCTGCTGTAGGCCCTGGACGCCCCGGTCGG
The DNA here is from genome assembly GCA_017639675.1 of Aplochiton taeniatus. Lineage (NCBI taxonomy): Eukaryota > Metazoa > Chordata > Actinopteri > Galaxiiformes > Galaxiidae > Aplochiton > Aplochiton taeniatus. The sequence goes on from CM030183.1 coordinate 94,653, forward strand.
CCTGCTGTAGGCCCTGGACGCCCCGGGTCGGACTGCTGTAGGCCCTGGACCCCCCGGTCGGCCTGCTGTAGGCCCTGGACCTCTCGGTCGGCCTGCTGTAGGCCCTGGATGCCCCGGTCGTCCTGCTGTAGGCCCTGGGCGCCCCGGTTGGCCTGCTGTAGGCCCTGGACGCCCCGGTCGGCCTGCTGTAGGCCCTGGACGCCCCGGTCGGCCTGCTGTAGGCCCTGGACCCCCCGGTCGGCCTGCTGTAGGCCCTGGACCCCCCGGTCGGCCTGCTGTAGGCCCTGGACCTCTCGGTCGGCCTGCTGTAGGCCCTGGATGCCCCGGTCGTCCTGCTGTAGGCCCTGGGCGCCCCGGTTGGCCTGCTGTAGGCCCTGGACGCCCCGGTCGGCCTGCTGTAGGCCCTGGACGCCCCGGTTGGCCTGCTGTAGGCCCTGGACGCCCCGGTCGGCCTGCTGTAGGCCCTGGACACCCCGGTCGGCCTGCTGTAGGCCCTGGACGCCCCGGGTCGGCCTGCTGTAGGCCCTGGACCCCCCGGTCGGCCTGCTGTAGGCCCTGGACCTCTCGGTCGGCCTGCTGTAGGCCCTGGATGCCCCGGTCGTCCTGCTGTAGGCCCTGGGCGCCCCGGTTGGCCTGCTGTAGGCCCTGGACGCCCCGGTCGGCCTGCTGTAGGCCCTGGACGCCCCGGTCGGCCTGCTGTAGGCCCTGGACCCCCCGGTCGGCCTGCTGTAGGCCCTGGACCCCCCGGTCGGCCTGCTGTAGGCCCTGGACCCCCCGGTCGGCCTGCTGTAGGCCCTGGACCCCCCGGTCGGCCTGCTGTAGGCCCTGGTCAGCCTGCATGAGAAACACACTGACTGCTGCATTTATAGAAGCAGAGGGTTTCGGGTTGCCTTTCAAATGCACCATCACCTCAAACTATTGTATGAAATATCTACAGAACAAAGCAATATGTAGTGGTGTGCATGTCCCTCTTTGTGTGACTGCGTTGCATACCTCAGCGATGTAGTCGCTTTATAAGACTGATGTCCTTAAGAGCCTCAGCTACCCTATGTTATAGTAACTAAAGAATTGTCTGTTTACTTGGTTCTAATGGTTCTGCTTTGAAGTGGAATGTGTCTTAAATGCTATATACCACATAAAGCCTGTTATGGCATATGCTATGTTATTTCATATTAAAACCACAATAAAGCCTGTTATCTTAAAGGCTGTTATTTAATATTTAAACCCCAATGAAGCCCGTTATCTTAAATGCTATGTTATTTCATATTAAAACCATAATGAAGCCTGTTATCATCTTATATGCTGCCATTACACTGGCAGCAAAGTCTTTACTTTAATTGGCTGTAATCCAGGCTCAAGGGACTCAGGATAAGCTGTGGCGTGCATTGCAGGTGGAGATGGGAGAGGTACCGTTACATATAAAAACGGAATCGGTGGCAGGAAGGAGGAAGTCACCTAACTAAGAAGGGGCTATAAAGGTGTTAGGAACACGAGAGGGGCCAGAAGACAAGGTGGGTGGACAGGAGATGGGGTTGGAATGTATGGTGTACAGTCCAACGGTGATACCATGGATTCCATCATGGTTATTGGTCCACAGTGAGGTAGAGCTGGAGTTATTGAAGATATTGAGGGAAATAAGGTGGGAGAGTAAGAGGCAGATGGATCATCTTTCTGTCTAGACGCTAGATTTTATGCCAATATACAGTATAGGGTGTTACAGTGGGTGGAGGTTTGTGCTGAGAGAGCTGATTGGGATAGAGAAGTTAAAGGAAGACGTACGTATACAGAGGAAAGTGGGAGGAGGAAGGACACCATACATAACTGCATCCCTTCAGGACTAAATTCAACATTGCAATTATAGGAAAACTTGGAGATGGAAACTGATCATTGCCAAATGAGAGAGACAGTGAAGCATGTTTTATGAGTAAAACAGGTACAGAGAGCAGTGGCGCCCCCAAGGGGTGTCCCGGGGTGGCACGTGCTAACCAACAAAATTGATTGGCCACCCCACGTCCCATGCCCCCCCCCCCCCCCCTTTTTTTTTTTACGTAAGATTCTGTATATATCGGCTACATTTATATCCTTGCGAAACTATCAATTGAACGCAGCACTACATGCGTGTTGTACTGTTTAACGGCCGGCGCTTCTACAGTACTGCCTGTATTGCATATCATGAGCAAAAACTTGAGCAATGTTTGGTGTGCCACCCTAAGATTATTACTGGCCCAATCAGGCCACCCTAAAGAAAGTTTTCTGCGGGCGCCACTGACAGAGAGAGAATGCACGAAATGGGAATCAGGGATAACAGTGCAGAGACAATACTTAATAATTCATTGTGAGATGTAAGGTATCGTTTTTTGTTTCGTTATTTAAGTGAGACGGTTAGAAAGCAAGATGTAGCGTTACCTTTCCTGTCGCCATTCCAGCTCAGTAGGTGGCGGTTATGCTTTAAAGTTAATTGCAATCCTCACAAAAAATCAAAGAAGAAGAAGATGCAGCGCGGATTTGCGTAACCAAAATTTACCCACAATGCCTTGGTGCTAACCGGTTCCAACATTCCGATTCCTAAGATGGCGGACCGGCGACGGAGAAGGAGGCGCGCGTCCCAGGACAGTGAAGAGGACGATGAGTCCGGTTCTGGGTCCGAAAGCGGAAGGTCCAGTTCACCAGCGTCTAAGGGCCTTGTGAGGGAACCCGAGCCTGTTGAGGCTCCTGTGGTTCGAGTTGTAGTGAAACCCGATGCTGAATCCGAGTGTGTGAGTGTCACAGCTAAAGTGCTATCAAGGCTAGCTAGCTAATCTCATAACAACGTTAGCGTTATCTTGTCAGTTCAATTTATCATCGCTTCCGTACCGCTAACTTGGCTGGTGAGCTTGCTAACCAGCTAAGTTAGCAAACGTTATCACATGGTAATTAAGAACAGTTTAAGCCTAAAATGATTCCGCCAGGAAACCAAGTGAGGTTGCTACATAATTCGCGCAACGAATCTAACGTGACGTTAATCGTTACTGCCTAGTAAAAGTTAATTGGGAGGCAGTATTGGCAAACGATTTATGCATACTCGTTACTAGGCCAGGCCGCATCCCCCATGTCATGTAACTTCTGTGAGCTTCTGCCACGTCCATCTCCCGTTCGTCCATGTAACAGTCACCCAGACACCACAGTGGTGAGCTGTATGACATTGTACAAGGAAACAATGCCGCTAAACCTTTTTTACAAAGTCATCATACGTACCCTGTTGTTTGTTTGAGTTTTGATGAGCTAACTTTGCACTAGAACCCAGATGTAAGGAGAAATATTTTAACTGTACCTTTACTAATATTGTATAACGTTACAAGCTGGCAAACGTTATTTTAACGTCAACGAGCACCAGTGAAATGTAGAATATCAATGATAAATAGTTTTTCAAAAGAGCATGGAGGCGGGTCCAGAAGTTTCCATACGGTCATAATCGGCAGGATATCCGTCGAGCCTGAACCATAGAAACCAGGTTTTCCGTGTGCTGCATGAAGCCAGGATGAGACTTGCCCGGACACTATGCATGATCATTAGTCTCCATAATCAAAGCCTAGCTGGATCTCTCCTCAGAAAGAGAGTCATAGAGGTGGTGGGTAAATTCTCACATTGTTGAGTACATATTGTACATCTGGGAGCTCTGTGTCTAGGCTGATATTACCTGTATTGTGATGCTGGGCGATGAATTGTATGCCTGATCAAGCCTCTGAGTGACCCTGGTCTCTTCTCCATGCAGGAAAGTGAAGACGGTGTTGGAGAAGGTGAGCACCAAAACCAGCTTAACACACCTCCTTTCTAGATCTGTTTGAAATGGCACATCAATGACTGTCCCTGTCTCTCTCTCCTGCAGCTGTCCTGTCAGACTATGAGAGTGCTGATGCAGAGGAGAACGGTTCCCACTCTGAGGTAGGTTACCTCAGCAAACCAATCACTGTCTACACAATCTGCACTGCCGGTTTAAATGCTGTCAGTTTGCAGTATTGATCTGCTTCCCCTAAATGGTTCAACGACCCAAGAAAACTACTCCTCCCAGTGGACATGCCCCTAGTTTGGAATGGAGCCAGTCATCAAAGAGTCCTCTGTGATTTAGGGCTTCAGGGGCCCCTAGTGGTGAGATTAGGAACCACACTTATGTAACACTTGCACTGTGTTGTTCAAAGGAGGAAATCATGTTCACTCTGAATGTCCACAGGCTTCAACCTGACACGGCTTACTTTTATATTTTCTTCCTTACCAGTTGAAAATCATTCATTTAATCTTTATCATTGAAGTGTTCGGATAATTGATGGAATAATTCACCAGGTGAATGAGTTCTTGGATAAATAGAGATGACTAGTAAATTGGTTATTGCATTTATTTGAGCAGTAAATTGGTTATTGCATAAAGAGATCTGTAAAAAAAATGTTTTGGTTGCTGTAGGGAGGTGAGGAAGAGGAGGAGGAAGAGGAAGGCGAACACTTAAGTGAAGAAGCACCCCCCCATGGGACTGGGGAGGCCAAACCTCCCTCCACTGCTGCCCCTCAGACCACGGAGGAGGAGGAGGAGGAGGAGGAGGAGGTGGAGCAGGAGCAGCAGCAGCAGCAGCAGCAGCAGCAGCAAGAGGAGGAGGAGGAGGAGGAGGAGGAGGAGGAGGAGGAAGAAGAGGAAGGAGGGAGGCCGGAGATGAAGGGGGAGGAGAAGACCACCCTGTCTGGAGAGAGACAGAGTGGAGATGGGCAGGTAAGAGAGCGTGGGTCACTATTACCTCACAGCCTGTGTTTCTAAAGCGCTTAGAACTCACTCACTCACTCACACACACACACACACACACACACACACTATATCTCTAGGAGAGCACGGAGGACGGAGAGCCCAAGGCGGACGGGAAGCCGGGTCAGAAGCTGGACGATGACGAGGACAGGAAGAACCCCGCCTACATCCCCAGGAGGGGGCTGTTCTTTGAGCATGATGTCAGAGGACACACCCCCGATCAGGAGAGGTACCACCGCGCCATTGGTTCAAATCTATGTCCACCTCTATTCCATCTGTATTCTATTCTCTATTCTCCTTAGACATTGTGAAATCATGTATTCCAAAAGATCAGTTTAGATTTGGTGAAATCATTGCTAAGCAGTATATGCTAGGTGTATGTTAAGGTTTAAATCATTGGTAAGCAGTAAGGTGTATGTTAGGGTTTAAATCATTGATAAGCAGTAAGGTGTATGTTAGGGATTAAATCATTGATAAGCAGTAAGGTGAGTATGTTAGGGTTTAAATCAATGATAAGCAGTAAGGTGTGTATGTTAAGGTTTAAATCATTGATAAGCAGTAAGGTGAGTATGTTAGGGTTTAAATAAATGATAAGCAGTAAGGTGGATGTTAGGGTTTAAATCATTGATAAGCAGTAAGGTGAGTATGTTAGGGTTTAAATCATTGATAAGCAGTAAGGTGAGTATGTTAGGGTTTAAATAAATGAGAAGCAGTAAGGTGTATGTTAGGGTTTAAATCATTGATAAACAGTAAGGTGTATGTTAGGGTTTAAATCATTGATAAGCAGTAAGGTGTATGTTAGGGTTTAAATCATTGATAAGCAGTAAGGTGTGCATGTTAGGGTTTAAATCATTGATAAGCAGTAAGGTGTATGTTGGGTTTAAATCATTGATAAGCAGTAAGGTGTGTATGTTAGGGTTTAAATCATTGATAAGCAGTAAGGTGTATGTTAAGGATTAAATCATTGATAAGCAATAAGGTGGATGTTATTATTTACATGAAATGGGGCAGATACAACATTGCCCCATTTAACCCTTATTGTCTGATGGGCATACCAATAAACTAGTATTCTAAGTAAATACTTTAGAACACCTCTAGCAAGCAATTTCAGAAATAATTTTTCATGATTCATTCTGTCAAAGGCCTTAGATGCATCAATAAAACCCATAAACACGGTGGCATTCTGGCTTCCATATTTAGCAACCATTTCCTTCAGAGCATAAATACACATATCAGTGCCATGTTTTCTTTTAAAGCCAAACCGATTATCAGTGGTGAGAACAAACATTTCAAACCTTGTTAGTAGGACTCTATCCAGCACTTTCGAAAGGATACTGGCAAGGTCAATAGGTATATAGTTATCCATGCTATTTAGTTTACCAGCCTTGTAATACAGAGGTAAGAAGAGTCTGGAAGGACACCATGAGCTATGAGACCAGTAAAACACATGGCAAGCAGAGGACAAAGCCTCTGACTGGCATTCTTTAGGAGTTCTGCAGTAATATGATCCGTACCACAAGTCTTGTTATCATCTAGCATCATAAACATCTGACATGACAACCATGTTTTCAGAAAGATCAACATTTTCAACTACAACTACTACTAATCATGACTCTGCTTGTTTGGTCTGACAACCCCTCTCCTCTCTCTGTCCAGGCCAAAGGGGAGGAACAGGAAGTTGTGGAAAGACGAGGGCCGCTGGGAGCACGACCGCTTCAGGGAGGAGGAGCAAGCGCCCAAGTCGAGGGAGGAGCTTGTTGCCATATATGGGTATGACATCCGCAATGGGGGCGGGTCTGGTGAGCGGGCCTACAGACCTCGCAGACAGAGGTAAGACGACCTCCTGACCTCCACTCTTAAGTTAGTGTGTCAGACCCTGAGCAGGGCTCAGCAGCTCTCTCTCTCTTACGTCCATTTCCACACCACCCACCAGTCATCTGCAGGTCAACTCAAGAGACAACACAAAATGTAAGAGGGTCAAAGATCTCTCTCTATCTCTCTCTGTCTCTCTGTCTCTCAGGCAAAGCATCTCCCCTACCCGGGCAACAGGGGCTCCAGGAGGGGGACGCTCGGTTCGCTCAGCCTGGCAGTCTGGAGGGGGAGGAGGAAGTAACAGTCGCCCCGCCCCCCCTGCCGTGCCTCCCCAATCTTCAACTCCCTCCACCTACTCCTCATCTCAAAGGGGCACTGCCCCTCCCCGCCTTCCCTCCCATACTCCTCCCCAGCGTGGTTTCCAGAGCAACAGGCCTAACCAGAACCAAGCGCACCCAAGCTACTCCTCCCACCTCAGAGCGTCCTCCAAAGCCACCCCCCCCTCTCACAGCTACCGCCAGCAGGGCCTATCATTGGCTGATGGGGAGCATGAGAGGGGCGGGGCTACTAGACATGGTGTTGGTGGGAGGAGCCAGTCTGTGGTTGTTGAAGAGATCCGTAACCAAGACTACGATGAGGAAGAGGATGCAGAATGCCCCGTCCCCACCACCACGTACCATAACCCTAGGCCACAGCAGAGGCACCAACCAGAAAGTGGAGGAGAGTCCGGATTGGCTCCCAGGTCTTCTGATCCCTCCCCTCCTTCGTCAGCCAACCCTGAGGCCTCGCCCCCCGCAGAGCGGCCCGTGGAGAGGAAGTCCTACTCTCTGGCTCGCAGGACGCGCTCGCGCCCCGCTGACCTGGGCAAGCAGCCCTCAGCGGAGGAGCCAGTGGTGGGCCGGGGGGAGGGGGACGGCCCTGCAGGACTTACGGGTCTGGACCAGGACCTGGCCCGCCTCAGTCTGGCCGGGCAGACCTGGAACCAGAACCCTCCATCCTACCTCCGGGCCGAGCTGAGAGGTGAGTCCCCCCATCTGCTCCCTGGGGTCCTCCTCTCCATCTATTCCTCTCCTCCTCTCCCTCTCCTCCTCTTCTCCATCTATTCCTCTCCTCCTTCATGTTCTTGTTCTATTCCCCTCCTCCATCTGTTCCTCTCTTTCATGTACTTGTTCTATTCCTCCTCTCCTTCATCTATCTACCTGTTCTATTCCTCTCCTCCTTTATCTACCTGTTCTATTCCTCCTCTCCTTCATCTACCTGTTCTATTCCTCCTCTCCTTCATCTACCTGTTCTATTCCTCTCTTCCTTTATCTACCTGTTCTATTCCTCTCCTCTCCTCCTTCATCTATTCCTCTCCTCTCCTCCTTCATCTATTCCTTTCCTCCTCTCCTCCTTTATCTATTCCTCTCCTCCTTCATCTACCTGTTCTATTCCTCTCCTCCTTTATCTACCTGTTCTATTCCTCTCCTCTCCTCCTTCATCTATTCCTCTCCTCCTCTCCTCCTTTATCTATTCCTCTCCTCCTTCATCTACCTGTTCTATTCCCCTCCTCCTTTATCTAACTGTTCTATTCCTCTCCTCCTTCATCTACCTGTTCTATTCCTCTCCTCCTGTATCTATTCCTCTCCTCCTTTATCTATTCCCTTTCCTCCTTTATCTATTCCTCTCCTCCTTTATCTATTCCTCTCCTCCTTTAGGTGCCCCTCCACTCCTTTATCTATTCTCTCCTCCTTTATGTTACCTGTCTGCTCACATGTGGGAACCATCTCTGCCCCCCCTCCCCTGGCTCTAGGTATTCCTAACCCTATACATTTAGGAGGCGCCCCCCAGCAGTTTGGCAGCATGGAGGAGATGGGTGTTGGGGCCAACCGGGCAAAGCGCTACTCCTCTCAGCGCCAGCGCCCGGTGGCCGAGCCGGCACCTCTACACCTTGGAGTAATGGATGGCCACTACTACGAACCCAGTAAGTCCTAGGTTCTACTACGAACCCAGTAAGTCCTAGGTTCTACTACTGCTAGTTTAACCAGGTTTCTGTTTGTTTTTTGTCAGTGTCCTACCAAGGACCAATCTACAGACACGGAGATAGCCCAGCCCCCATCGCGCCGCAAGGCATGCTGGTCCAGCCGGAGATGCATCTGCCCCACCCCGGCCATCCAGGTCAGCTATTGGTCGGCTGAATCTGTGCTATTGATTATTTCTTTCTCAGTTTGTAGCTTATTCAACTGGAACATTCTTTCTTCCAGGGCTCCATCCCCATCAAGCCAGCGGCCCCTTGTCTAACCCCGCCCTCTACGCAGCCTCTTCAGTCTCTCTGTCGCCAGGGCAACCACCACCCCAGCAGCTGATGGCTCCGCCTTTCTATCCACCTCCAGGGGTCATGACCTTTGGAAGCACCAATTACCCCTACCCCCCCTTATACCCCAATCCTCAGGTACACGCACATACAAAACTTCAGTTACTGTTCAGCCATAGGAATACGAATATGAATGTCAAGTATTTTAGAGTGCCTGTACTAGTTAAAAATGTTCAAACATCTGTTGTCTAGACCTTCCGACATTTATTGTTAGTTGGGTTGTCGGGGGTGTATCTGAGTTTGGAAATGTGGAAATGTGGCTGTGCCTGTGTTTTAAGGTGGTAATGTGGCTGTGTTTTACGGTGGTAATGTGGCTGTGTTTTACGGTGGTAATGTGGCTGTGTTTTACGGTGGTAATGTGGCTGTGTTTTAAGGTGGTAATGTGGCTGTGTTTTAAGGTGGTAATGTGGCTGTGTTTTAAGGTGGTAATGTGGCTGTGTTTTAAGGTGGTAATGTGGCTGTGTTTTAAGGTGGTAATGTGGCTGTGTTTTAAGGTGGTAATGTGGCTGTGTTTTAAGGTGGTAATGTGGCTGTGTTTTAAGGTGGTAATGTGGCTGTGTTTTAAGGTGGTAATGTGGCTGTGCCTCTGTTTTAAGGTGGTAATGTGCCTGTGTTTTAAGGTGGTAATGTGGCTGTGCCTCTGTTTTAAGGCTCAGGTGTATGGGGGCGTGACCTACTATGACACCATGCAGCAACAGGCCCAGCCCAAACCCTCTCCACCTCGCCGCTCCTCCCAACCCGTCAGCATCAAACCCCCGCCAGAGATCAGCTTCCTGACCGAGTGACCTACGACCCTCCACTGACCCCTTACCCCTCCACCACATCCCACTAGACCACCTGAACCCAGGTAAGTGCTCTGCCTCTATCCCTCCACCAGACTACCTGTACCTGATTCCTAGTCGATCGCGAGAAGTGTAGTCAATATAAAGTAGATTTGCCCTCCACCAGACTACCTGTACCCAGGTTAGTGCTCTGCCTGTATCCCTCCACCAGACTACCTGTACCCAGGTTAGTGCTCTGCCTGTATCCCTCCACCAGACTACCTGTACCCAGGTTAGTGCTCTGCCTGTATTCCTCCACCAGACTACATGTACCCAGGTTAATGCTCTGCCTCTATCCCTCCACCAGACTACCTGTACCCAGGTTAGTGCTCTGCCTGTATCCCTCCACCAGACTACCTGTACCCAGGTTAGTGCTCTGCCTGTATTCCTCCACCAGACTACCTGTACCCAGGTTAGTGCTCTGCCTGTATCCCTCGACCAGACTACCTGTACCCAGGTTAGTGCTCTGCCTGTATTCCTCCACCAGACTACCTGTACCCAGGTTAGTGCTCTGCCTCTATCCCTCCACCAGACTACCTGTACCTAGGTTAGTGCTCTGCCTGTATCCCTCCACCAGACTACCTGTACCCAGGTTAGTGCTCTGCCTGTATTCCTCCACCAGACTACCTGTACCCAGGTTAGTGCTCTGCCTGTATCCCTCCACCAGACTACCTGTACCCAGGTTAGTGCTCTGCCTGTATCCCTCCACCAGACCACAGTCGCTCGTGAGAAGTGTAGTCAATATAAAGTAGAATTGTAAAAATTTAAAAAACGTCTCCTTTTAACGGCCACTCTTACTGGGTACATTCATCCGATAGATTCTGGCTTCTGGAAGGTTGTTAGTGCAAGCGCTTAGTTTCGTATAAAACAACTGTCAAGCATTTTGCGTTGCTTTGCACTCCGTCACTGTCAAACTGGAGATACATTGACGGGCTGTCTATGATCGAGGAGTTAGCGAGCCAAGTTGGCAAAACACATGGCAGAAGCCAAAAAAATCTAAAACGTATTATTTTCATTCAGGCTGGGAGGATTCGAAGTCCATCTATTTAATGTGTAATGCAAGCGTGGCCTTAACGAAGAAAGGCAATTTGGAGCAGTATTTTAAAACAATACACGTTACCAGACGGATTTTCCAGATAAAACCAAACAATGCACCCAAAAAGTTTGAGAATTGAGGGGTCAGTTAGCAGTTCAGCAGTCCATTTTTACCTGACCCAACTCTAAAGGTCCTTACACACCAGGGACGAATACAAGACACAAAAAAATGACAAACGCCTGAACACTATTCACACCGCCTGCGACGCAAATGTTCAGACGTCAGAGTTTTCTCTACACAATTCACGTCCGAAATACAATAAGTGTATGAGTTTTGTGTTCCTTACTGATATTCTGATCACATTAATTTTCTGTGTTATAAAAAAATCCTTCTAAATGTTTAAACCTGGGTTTGCTTTTCCTGGGGTCAAATTCCCCCCCCCCCCCCCTGAACATGAAGCACACTATAATACGATGTAATTAAATAGATAATTTAAATGACAAAAAAATTTCCTTTTTGGAAACAATAGAAATGTATTTAAACACTAAAGATTATTCGTTCCAATTGTAGCCTAGGTCAGTCGGTGGTGATCTGGAGGTTTTAGTCACATAACAGGTATTCTGGATGTATAAGGGGAGAGGGTATATTTTATTTAAATGGGTAGGCCTATTTAGTTATGGCTATGGCTTCCTATTTGTACTGTTAGATCTCTGCAAACTTTAAAAGTAGATCTTGGTTCAAAAAGGTTGGGTACCCCTGATCTCTAGCATTTGTGTTTCCATTGAAGTAACTTGAAGGTGGGGTTCTGAACAATGTTATTCTGTTGCAGGACGGGTTCTTGGGCCAGTGGAGCGGTCCGGTCACGTTCTCCTGCACCACACCAACGGAGAAACACAAGGAACCAATGGAAACCATAGGACTAGAAACCTTTTCTTCAGAGCTTTTTACCTTTAATTGTGTTGATGTTGATTTGAGGATGGGCAGACAGAAGGATAAGATCACCTGTGACGATCCATCAGTTTGATGTTTACCACTGTGTAGGTCTATTGTATGAGGAGGGACTAACTGTAATTCTTTGCCTCTCACTCTTTCTTTGCCTCTCACTCTTTCTTTGCCTCTCACTCTTTCTCTGCCTCTCTCTCTCTCTCACTCTTTCTCTGCCTCTCTCTCTTTCTCTCTCTCTCTCTCTCTCTCTGCCTCTCCCTTTCTCTGCCTCTCCCTCTCCCTCTCTCCATTCACCTCAGTGTATCCCTATGAAAGGATAGGATAATATAACCTCATAGTTACTGTGTGCGGGATAGGATACTTAAGCGTTGGTTTGTTTCTTTGGCTAACAGTCTCCCTTCTAACTGGATCAGTGGTTCTTTTTCCATAGAAATGAGATGAATTATTGGAGGTGTATTTAATCCTTCTCCAGGTCAGCAGCTCTGTCTGGGCCCTCTACAACCTACCCTCAGGCTTTTGGAATAAAATATTTTTTTATGATTATTGTTTTTAGTTGTTATCCCAGAACACTTTGTATTTTTGTGAAGTGGGTAAAGAAGTGTCCCCGCTGTTTTGGTTAAAGAGGTCTTGATACTCTCTGTTCAGTAGCAGCCTGTGGGTTAGGCTTTAGGGGTCGGCAGCCTGTGGGTTAGGCTTTAGGGGTCGGCAGCCTGTACAGACGGCCACTAGGCCCAAGAGAGGCTCAACGGTTCCTAGATCACATTGTGTTCTTTGCCTTAGAATATATTGTTAGGGTTCAAGTACATCCGGTCAGTCTGGCTACACCTACAGACGCTGAGAGCATTTCTGTTCGGAGCTGTTGAATTATAATTATTATTAAACTGTTCTGTTCTTTTGATTGTCAAGACTGAAATAATAAAGAAACATTTAGCAAAATGTCATGATATTATGTGTGTTTGTTAAAGAACTATAAAATCTAATAAATGTGAAATGCTGGCTGTAGTTCAATGTTTCTGCCTGCAGGTGGAAATGTTTCGATTTCTTAGTTCCTTTGTGGGCACTAAGGCTGTGTTCAGAATCTCCTGCTATCCTTCCTAAGCATATTACATGGAACGAAAAAGTATGCCAACGGTACATATGTGAAAATGGAGAATGGAAAAAGTTTCCGAATGACATACTATATTTGGGAAAGTAGCCAAGAGATGTTGCTAGATTATACCTCACGCCCCAGAATGCTATGTGCCAACTTCCTTTTGGCTTGACAGAATACAAAATGCTGCAGGGGTTTGGGCTACTTGTTATAGTTAAGGTTACTAACAAGAAAATCTTTGTAAAAAAATAAATAAAAGTATGCACTTGTATGTATACCTGCAGCCCCCTCTCTCCCAGGTTTGGTGTTAACACTGACCCCTCTCTCCCAGGTTTGGTGTTAACACTGACCCCCCCCTCTCAGGTTTGGTGTTAACACTGCCCCCTCTCTCCCAGGTTTGGTGTTAACACTGACCCCCCTCTCCCAGGTTTGGTGCTAACACTGACCCCCTTCTCCCAGGTTTGGTGTTAACACTGACCCCCCTCTCCCAGGTTTGGTGCGAACACTGACCCCCCTCTCTCCCAGGTTTGGTGCTAACACTGACCCCCCTCTCTCCCAGGTTTGGTGTTAACACTGACCCCCCTCTCCCAGGTTTGGTGCTAACACTGACCCCCTTCTCCCAGGTTTGGTGTTAACACTGACCCCCCTCTCCCAGGTTTGGTGCTAATACTGACCCCTTGCTCTCGGTCTTTGTACTGTAGGGCAGGTGCTGTTGAATATTCAGAGTTGGAGAGAGAGAATTACCCTGTATACTAGAGAGAGAGCGAATGTTAGCTGTAGCTAGTAACAATGAATTGCTGGCCAGCCATGCTGCTCTATAGCAGCTTGTTACCATGGAGATGGTGATTGACAGCTTAAGAAGCAGGCTGCTGGTAGCTGCTCTGTTAAGACTGAATGTGTGCTAGGGTTTGGCAGCTATGGTGACTTGCATAACAGTGAAGATGATCGCTTTTGAACAGAACTCTGCATTCTGATTGGCTCGTTAACAGTGATATAACACACCTCACAGCCTTCCCAACATACCCCTCGTTTCGCTGTGCTGTCTCCTCCTCCGCTCCATCTCTCCATCTCTCCTCCTCCGCTCCATCTCTCCTCCTCCGCTCCCTCTCTCCATCTCTCCTCCTCCGCTCCATCTCTCCCTCTCTCCATCTCTCCTCCTCCGCTCCATCTCTCCTCCTCCGCTCCCTCTCTCCATCTCTCCTCCTCCGCTCCCTCTCTCCATCTCTCCTCCTCCGCTCCATCTCTCCTCCTCCGCTCCCTCTCTCCATCTCTCCTCCTCCGCTCCCTCTCTCCATATCCCCTCCTCCGCTCCCTCTCTCCATATCCCCTCCTCTGCTCCATCTCTCCATATCCCCTCCTCTCCATCTCTCCTCCTCTGCTCCATCTCTCCATATCCCCTCCTCTCCATCTCTCCTCCTCTGCTCCATCTCTTCATATCCCCTCCTCTCCATCTCTCCTCCTCCGCTCCCTCTCTCCATCTCTCCTCCTCTGCTCCCTCTCTCCATATCCCCTCCGCTCCATCTCTCCCTCTCTCCATCTCTCCTCCTCCGCTCCATCTCTCCCTCTCTCCATCTCTCCTCCTCCGCTCCATCTCTCCTCCTCGCTCCCTCTCTCCATCTCTCCTCCTCCGCTCCCTCTCTCCATCTCTCCTCCTCCGCTCCCTCTCTCCATATCCCCTCCTCCGCTCCCTCTCTCCATATCCCCTCCTCTGCTCCATCTCTCCATATCCCCTCCTCTCCATCTCTCCTCCTCTGCTCCATCTCTCCATATCCCCTCCTCTCCATCTCTCCTCCTCTGCTCCATCTCTCCATATCCCCTCCTCTCCATCTCTCCTCCTCCGCTCCCTCTCTCCATCTCTCCTCCTCTGCTCCCTCTCTCCATATCCCCTCCTCTCCATCTCTCCTCCTTTTATCCCTCTCTCCATATCCCCTCCTCTCCATCTCCCCTCCTCTTATCCCACATATGTGTGTTGGGGAGGTTAAGTGCTTGACAGGTGATTTCACAGCCTGAAGTAAAGAAGACAGTGGATCTTAGAACAGTGATTGTGGAGGGAACTAATCCCGGATCAGTCTACATCCTGGCTCACTCTACTTCCTGTGTTAGGGATCAGTCTGCCATCACTCTCTCTCATATATAATATATTACTTTTTTATTTACTCTTTATATCTCTATCACTCACTCTCAATTCCTCTCTTTTTCTAAGTGACCTACTGCCATAGCCTCTTAGGTTTCACTGTCACCCTGGAGACAGCGGTGTCACCCTGGAAAAGGCGTTCCCATGGAGACAACAGAAACAGTGACCCATTGTCTTTGAGATGAGCTCCGAGCTGAGTCAGAGAGAGAGAGAGAGAGAGAAATCTTTGACCCTCTTACATTTTGTGTCGTCTCTTGAGTTTATCTGCAGATGACTGGTGGGTGGTGTGGAAATGGACGCAAGAAGTGTGTGTGTGTGTGTGAAAACATCCCATCCATCACTAGTCCACTAAATGAGTTAATGAGCGCGTGCAGAAGCAGCTTGGATCATCTGTCACCCTGCTGATGCTCTCTCTCTCTCTCTCTCTCTCACACATTAAAGTCATGTTGCTGAGCGAGAAGTCATTGAGGAAGTTAGCCAGTGTATCATGTGACTTGTGTGACAGGGTTAGGGTTAGGGGTTGTTGAGCGAGAAGTCATTGAGGAAGTTAGCCAGTGTATCATGTGACTTGTGTGACAGGGTTAGGGTTAGGGTTAGGGGTTGTTGAGTGAGAAGTCATTGAGGAAGTTAGCCAGTGTATCATGTGACTTGTGTGACAGGGATAGGGTTAGGGTTAGGGGTTGTTGAGTGAGAAGTCATTGAGGAAGTTAGCCAGTGTATCATGTGACTTGTGTGACAGGGTTAGGGTTAGGGTTAGGGGTTGTTGAGTGAGAAGTCATTGAGGAAGTTAGCCAGTGTATCATGTGACTTGTGTGACAGGGTTAGGGGTTCCCACTCGTCTGTCACACCGACGTTGTTGTATCTGTAGCTGGTGCAGCAGTTGCCATAGCAACGGCGAGGGGGTCCTCTCCTGTCCAGTCAGCATAGGGGTTCCAGAGCACAAGCCCACACGGTCTGTTATGCAGCCCCTGTGTCGATTAGGTGTGTGTGTGTTTGTGTGTGTCAGGTATTCAGCTATTCAGAGACTTCTGTGTGTGTATGTGCATGCATTAGGGTTAGGCTACCTAGCCTGGTAAATCTGTAGTTCTCTCCTCTTCTACCTAGCCTGGTAAATCTGTAGTTCTCTCCTCTTCTACTCAGCCTGCTGTAGGTTTGATATCTGGGCCCTTTGTTTAGGCAATGTGCCACAGCAATGGGGAGAGACAACCAGAATTTCTGGAGGAACCTGATTATAGTGAAAACTCTGAAAGTAAGTTGTCATTGGGTGTGTTTTTTTAATAAGCGATATTAAGATTATGTGTTATCCAACTGTAATACATACACGTAATACATTTTCTCATACATTTACTCACATACTCGCCAATAAAACTTTAAATTGAATTCACTTTCGCTTCCTGTGCCTGTTTTTTCTTCTCCACTAATCATTCTGTCCACTAATGGTCCTTCCTTCCCTTACAACCACCACAGCAGTCAGTCCTGCATAGAGGTACCAGCTAACTATATATAGGTACTAACCCTAACCCTAACCCTCACCCTACAACCACAACAGCAGTCAGTCCAACCATACACAGTCCTGCATAGAGGTACCAGCAGTCCTTCCTTCCCATACAACCACCACAGCAGTCAGTCCAACCATACACAGTCCTGCATAGAGGTACCAGCAGTCCTCAATAGAGGAACCAGCAGTCAGTCCTGCATAGAGGTACCAGCAGTCCTCTATAGAGGAACCAGCAGTCAGTCCTGCATAGAGGTACCAGCAGTCCTCCATAAAGGAACCAGCAGTCAGTCCTCCATAGAGGTACCAGCAGTCCTCCATAGAGGAACCAGCAGTCAGTCCTCCATAGAGGTACCAGCAGTCCTCTATAGAGGAACCAGCAGTCAGTCCTGCATAGAGGTACCAGCAGTCCTCCATAGAGGAACCAGCAGTCAGTCCTCCATAGAGGTACCAGCAGTCCTCTAAAGAGGAACCAGCAGTCAGTCCTGCATAGAGGTACCAGCAGTCCTCCATAGAGGAACCAGCAGTCAGTCCTCCATAGAGGTACCAGCAGTCCTCCATAGAGGAACCAGCAGTCAGTCCTCTATAGAGGTACCAGCAGTCCTCTATAGAGGAACCAGCAGTCAGTCCTGCATATAGGTACCAGCAGTCCTCCATAGAGGAACCAGCAGTCAGTCCTCCATAGAGGTACCAGCAGTCCTCCATAGAGGAACCAGCAGTCAGTCCTCCATAGAGGTACCAGCAGTCCTCAATAGAGGAACCAGCAGTCAGTCCTGCATAGAGGTACCAGCAGTCCTCTATAGAGGAACCAGCAGTCAGTCCTGCATAGAGGTACCAGCAGTCCTCCATAAAGGAACCAGCAGTCAGTCCTCCATAGAGGTACCAGCAGTCCTCCATAGAGGAACCAGCAGTCAGTCCTCCATAGAGGTACCAGCAGTCCTCTATAGAGGAACCAGCAGTCAGTCCTGCATAGAGGTACCAACAGTCCTCCATAGAGGAACCAGCAGTCAGTCCTCCATAGAGGTACCAGCAGTCCTCTATAGAGGAACCAGCAGTCAGTCCTGCATAGAGGTACCAGCAGTCCTCCATAGAGGAACCAGCAGTCAGTCCTCCATAGAGGTACCAGCAGTCCTCCATAGAGGGACCAGCAGTCAGTCCTGCATAGAGGTACCAGCAGTCCTCCATAGAGGAACCAGCAGTCAGTCCTCCATAGAGGTACCAGCAGTCCTCCATAGAGGAACCAGCAGTCAGTCCTGCATAGAGGTACCAGCAGTCCTCTATAGAGGGACAAGCAGTCAGTCCTGCATAGAGGTACCAGCAGTCCTCTATAGAGGAACCAGCAGTCAGTCCATAGAGGGACCAGCAGTCAGTCCTCCATAGAGCAACCAGTAGTCAGTCCTGCATAGAGGTACCAGCAGTCCTCCAACTAGGACCCAGCAGTCAGTCCTCCATAGAGGTACCAGCAGTCCTCCATAGAGGAACCAGCAGTCAGTCCTGCATAGAGGTACCAGCAGTCCTCTATAGAGGGACCAGCAGTCAGTCCTGCATAGAGGTACCAGCAGTCCTCCATAGAGGAACCAGCAGTCAGTCCATAGAGGGACCAGCAGTCAGTCCTCCATAGAGCAACCAGCAGTCAGTCCTGCATAGAGGTACCAGCAGTCCTCCATAGAGGACCCAGCAGTCAGTCCTCCATAGAGGTACCAGCAGTCCTCCATAGAGGAACCAGCAGTCAGTCCTGCATGGAGGTACCAGCAGTCCTCTATAGAGGGACCAGCAGTCAGTCCTGCATAGAGGTACCAGCAGTCCTCCATAGAGGAACCAGCAGTCAGTCCATAGAGGGACCAGCAGTCAGTCCTCCATAGAGCAACCAGCAGTCAGTCCTGCATAGAGGAACCAGCAGTCAGTCCTGCATAGAGGACCCAGCAGTCAGTCCTCCGTAGAGGAACCAGCAGTCAGCCAGCGTACTATTCTAACTGGTTGTGTGTGTCCATTGTACTATTCCCTCTGGTTGTGTGTGTGTCCAGTGTACTATTCTCTCTGGTTGTGTGTGTGTCCAGTGTACTATTCCCTCTGGTTGTGTGTGTCCAGTATACTATTCTCTCTGGTTGTGTGTGTGTCCAGTGTACTATTCTTTCTGGTTGTGTGCGTCCAGTGTACTATTATCTGTGGATGTGTGTGTGTCCAGTGTACTATTGTCTCTGGGATCCAGTGTTCCCTTAAGAAAAAATATTTGTTTTAAACATTTAAAAAAATCTCAGTCTCTCTTACACACAGGCACACACGCATGCACACACCAAATACACAGTTTATTTTCGTATTTTTTCCTCTCTTTTACAGATTATCCAACATGTCTCGAGGGCTACATCTGCCAGTTTATAGTTAACCTTTCATGCACGCGCCGTGGAAGAGGCAGCAGCTGCCGCGAACACCGCGAGCAACAGCAAAAACAACCGCGCAACTGCAGTAGGAGAGAAAGAGAAGGAGGGTGGGAGGGGGAGAGTACCGCAGCAGTGCCGAGTGGAGTAGCTACACCACGTCCACTCCCGAAGGGTGTGAGAACGGAGTCGGAGAGAATGAGAGCGAGAGTGCATGTGTGTGCCTGTGTATCAGCCTCGAGTCAATTCCTGTTTCTCTCATTAGGTTGGTGGAATGAGAAAGAGGGCGTTGCGGATGATAAGAACAAGCTTTGAAATGTGCGGAGAACACCGAGAGGCCGTTGGAAGAGGGAACTCGACGCCAGTGGACGTAGTAAGAAGCAGTCTGTGCCGTGTTTTCATTTATTAGGCTAATCGATGTGTGGGAATCACACGCACTCATTCGCACTTGCTTCGGCGGTTTGTGTTATCAATGTTTTTTGTCATTAAAATGAGCCTAGTGGGATTGCTTGGAGGTGTGTGTTAGCGCGCTGTTTTGACAGCGATGACTGAGCCGACGTTGTTTCGAGCACATTAGGGTTGGAAACGGATAATAATACAGTTAATTTTGGACCGGAGGCTGCGGAGGTGGTGGCAAGAGGACAGACTGAAACAGCCTAGTCTTGCAAAGCCCATTTTTGGGGAACCTAATCAAATTGACCGAACCTGGACATGTGTATGTGTGTATGAAAGTGAGAGGGAAGAAGCTGCGTCGATTAGTTCTCGCCGTACGACCAGCTCCTCACCCTATATTGGGTTACTTTGCTTTTACACCAATGGGTTAATTTTTTTTTCTCTCTCCAATGAGCTCCGTTGCAGATGCAAATAAACATTTCGAGTTTAAAATGTAGAAATCCGTCAGTACGTCACTGTCTTTCATCAAACAGCACCATTGAAGAACCTTGGGTAGGATTGCTCAGCCCCTTAAAGCCTCACGCTGCTATCTGCCGCCATGCCGTCTGGGATGAAGCCGCTGGAGAAGTTCTTAAAGAAGCAGACTACGGCACTGACCCGGGCGGGGGGTTTTGGGGACGGGGCGTCACGGCGACGGGCCAGCCTCTCCCGGGTGGTGCCGTTCTTCAGGGAGACGTCTCCAGAGGGTGGGCCGGGGCGGGAGGTGTTCAGCCCGGATACGGAGGAGGCTCCAGGGCCGTGGCCGGGGGGCAGCGGGGGGGACGTACGGAGCCCCTCTCTGTCCAGCGACGAGCAGAGCTCTGAGGCCAGTCTGATGGAGAGCAGCTGGACGCCCTCCGACACACCAGATAACCTGGCCCTGTCGCTGCTGCATAACATGGCCGCCCGGAAGTACAGTGCCTGCACAGGTAACCACACCCACTACACAGGTAACCACACCCACTGCACAGGTAACCACACCCACTACACAGTACACAGGTAACCACACCCACTACACAAGTAACCGCACCCACTGCACAGGTAACCGCACCCACTGCACAGCTAAACACACCCACTGCACAGGTAACCGCACCCACTGCACAGGTAAACACACCCACTACACAGTACACAGGTAACCACACCCACTGCTCAAGTAACCGCACCCCCTGCACAGGTAACCACACCCACTACACAGCACACAGGTAAACATACAAACTACACAGCACACACACACCACACCCACTGCACAGGTAACCACGCCCACTACACAGTACACAGATAACCACACCCACAACACAGGTAACCACACCCACAACACAGCACACAGATAAACACACACACTACACAGGTAACCATACACAGTACACAGGTAAACACACACACTACACTGCACACAGGTAAACACACCCACTACACAACACACAGGTATCCATACACAGGTAAACACACCCACTACACAGCACACAGTTAAACACACCCACTACACAGGTAAACACACCCACTACACAGTAACAGATAAACACACACACAACACACCACACCCACTACACAGCCTATGCACAGGTGACCCCACACACCTGTACAGTACAAGGCCTATCCACAAAGTACACAGAACGTGCTCAATAAGCATGCACAGTGCACAGGTACGTGCACACAGTAAACACAGTCTAGGCATGCAGTGAACACAGAATAGCCATGCACACAGTAAACACAGTCTAGGCATGCAGTGAACACAGAATAGCCATGCACACAGTAAACACAGTCTAGGCTCACAGTGCACACAGAATAGCCATGCACACAGTAAACACAGTCTAGGCATGCAGTGAACACAGAATAGCCATGCACACAGTAAACACAGTCTAGGCTCACAGTGCACACAGAATAGCCATGCACACAGTCAACACAGTCTAGGCTCACAGTGCACACAGAATAGCCATGCACACAGTAAACACAGTCTAGGCACACAGTGCACACAGAATAGCCATGCACACAGTAAACACAGTCTAGGCATGCAGTGAACACAGAATAGCCATGCACACAGTAAACACAGTCTAGGCACACAGTGAACACAGAATAGCCATGCACACAGTAAACACAGTCTAGGCTCACAGTGCACACAGAATAGCCATGCACACAGTCAACACAGTCTAGGCTCACAGTGCACACAGAATAGCCATGCACACAGTAAACACAGTCTAGGCTCACAGTGCACACAGAATAGCCATGCACACAGTAAACACAGTCTAGGCTCACAGTGCACACAGAATAGCCATGCACACAGTAAACACAGTCTAGGCTCACAGTGCACACAGAATAGCCATGCACACAGTCAACACAGTCTAGGCACATAGTGCACACAGAATAGCCATGCACACATTAAACGGTGTTTCTGAGGCATACACTCTGTCTGTTAGTTAGAAGCACACCATGTTCATGTGACAGACTCAGTGGTTACATAAGAACGGGCGTGAAGGGCTGTTATTACCGGAGGAAGTGTGTGTGCGTGTGTGTGTGATGGGCGTGTTAGGGCGGGTGTGTTTTAGGGAGGGTGAGTGTGTTACTGGAGTCTGGAGAGAGAGGGTTACAGAGGGAGATAGACAGGAGACAGGAGAGGGGAGAGAGGGATACAGAGTAGGGAGAGGGGGATACAGAGGAGGGAGAGAGGGATACAGAGGAGGGAGAGAGGGATACAGAGGAGGGAGAGGCGGATACAGAGGAGGGAGAGGGGGATACAGAGGAGGGAGAGGGGGATACAGAGGAGGGAGAGATGTTTACAGAGGAGGGAGAGAGGGATACAGAGGAGGGAGAGAGGGATACAGAGGAGGGAGAGAGGGATACAGAGGAGGGAGAGAGGGATACAGAGGAGGGAGAGGGGGATACAGAGGAGGGAGAGGGGGATACAGAGGAGGGAGAAGGGGATACAGAGGAGGGAGAGGGGGATACAGAGGAGGGAGAGGCTGATACAGAGGAGGGAGAGGGGGATACAGAGGAGGGAGAGGCTGATACAGAGGAGGGAGAGAGGGATGCAGCGTATTGGCCATACAGTGATTGGCCAGGTACAAATATGGTGGGGCATAGTGATTGGCCAGGTACAAATATGGTGGGACAGTGATTGGCCAGGTACAACTATGGTGGGACAGTGATTGGCCAGCTACAAATATGGTGGGGCATAGTGATTGGCCAGATACAAATATGGTGGGACAGTGATTGGCCAGGTACAACTATGGTGGGACAGTGATTGGCCAGCTACAAATATGGTGGGACAGTGATTGGCCAGGTACAAATATGGTGGGGCATAGTGATTGGCCAGCTACAAATATGGTGGGACAGTGATTGGCCAGCTACAAATATGGTGGGACAGTGATTGGCCAGCAACAAATATGGTAATTAATAGTGTAGCTAATTAACTCCTCTAATTAGCTAAAACACGAAAGGTGGAGAGTCTGTGTGTGTGGTCTTGGATACTAAAGGGGTTCTGTTTCCATAGGAAACAATGTTGCTGTCAGTATGTTAGTAGCATGGCCAAACCCAGTCTTCTGACCTGACAACCGCGTCCTGATTGGGTGAATGCAGCATCACTCAGACTTATAATCCTGACTATGAACGTACTTAGAGTTTGAGAGGGATAATATATTTCCATCAGTACATTCAGGAGAACAGTTTCCCCTCATCAAGCCTAATGTAGGAACCAGCCCCCCCCCCCCCCCCCCCCCCCAGCCCCCCCCCCCAGCCCCCCCCCCCCCAGCCCCCCCCCAGCCCCCCCCCCCCCCCCCCCCCCCCCCCCCCAGCCCCCCCCCAGCCCCCCCCCCCCGTCACAGCCTTGTTTCAGGAGAACTGACAACCGGTTGGACTCGATACAATCCACATTCTGATCCGCCAACTCACCCAACTGTCAAACCATCCTCCTTGTATGTGTTCCTATACAGAAGGGGGGGAGGGGGAGGAGGAGGAGGAGGAGGAGAAGGAGAAGGAGAAGAAGAGAGAGAGAGAGAGAGAGAGAGAGAGAGAGAGAGAGAGAGAGAGAGAGAGAGAGTGTGTGTGTGTGTGTGTGTGTGTTCTTATGTTCTTATACAAAATGTTTAACTGTGATGAAGGGGTGGGTGAGCAATTTTATGATTTAGTAGATTCATTCGAATGTTGAGTTAGCATGATGTGTAAAAAGTCTAAATCGAGAAAATAGTAGATTCATTCGAATGTTGAGTTAGCATGATGTGTAAAAAGTCTAAATCGAGAAAATAGTAGATTCATTCGAATGTTGAGTTAGCATGATGTGTAAAAAGTCTAAATCGAGAAAATAGTAGATTCATTCGAATGTTGAGTTAGCATGATGTGTAAAAAGTCTAAATCGAGAAAATAGTAGATTCATTCGAATGTTGAGTTAGCATGATGTGTAAAAAGTCTAAATCGAGAAAATAGTAGATTCATTCGAATGTTGAGTCAGCATGATGTGTAAAAAGTCTAAATCGAGAAAATAGTAGATTCATTCGAATGTTGAGTTAGCATGATGTGTAAAAAGTCTAAATCGAGAAAATAGTAGATTCATTCGAATGTTGAGTCAGCATGATGTGTAAAAAGTCTAAATCGAGAAAATAGTAGATTCATTCGAATGTTGAGTTAGCATGATGTGTAAAAAGTCTAAATCGAGAAAATAGTAGATTCATTCGAATGTTGAGTTAGCATGATGTGTGAAAAGTCTAAATCGAGAAAATTGCGGTTGAAACGAGGCACGTGTAACAATCGGTCGTGTAACATTTGAATTTTATATTATTATATTATATAAACTAGTTCAGTCTATGAACGCCAACAGAACTCGTTGCTTTAG
>CM030183.1:123731-228731 GCA_017639675.1 Aplochiton taeniatus
TGATACAACAGTATCCTTCTCAACCCTAACCCTTAACCCTTAACCCTAACCCTAACCCTTCTCAACTGACTGAGGAACCCTAACCCTTAACCCCAACCCTTCTCAACTGACTGAGGAACCCTAATCCTTAACCCTAACCCTAAACCTAACCCTAACCCTTAACCCTAACCCTAACCCTTCTCAACTGACTGAGGAACCCTAACCCTTAACCCTAACCCTTCTCAACTGACTGAGGAACCCTAACCCTTAACCCTAACCCTAAACCTAACCCTTAACCCTAACCCTAACCCTTCTCAACTGACTGAGGAACCCTAACCCTTAACCCTAACCCTAAACCTAACCCTTAACCCTAACCCTAACCCTTCTCAACTGACTGAGGAACCCTAACCCTAACCCTTAACCCTAACCCTAACCCTTCTCAACTGACTCAGGAACCCTAACCCTCACCCTTAACCCTAACCCTTCTCAACTGACTGAGGAACCCTAACCCTTAACCCTAACCCTAAACCTAACCCTTAACCCTAACCCTAACCCTTCTCAACTGACTGAGGAACCCTAACCCTAACCCTTAACCCTAACCCTAACCCTTCTCAACTGACTGAGGAACCATAACCCTTAACCCTAACCCTAACCCTTTACCCTAACCCTAACCCTTCTGAACTGACTGAGGAACCATAACCCTTAACCCTAACCCTATCCCTTCTCAACTGACTGAGGAACCATAACCCTTAACCCTAACCCTAACCCTTCTCAACTGACTGAGGAACCCTAACCCTTAACCCTAACCCTAACCCCTTCTCAACTGACTGAGGAACCATAACCCTTAACCCTAACCCTAACCCTAACCCTTCTCAACTGACTGAGGAACCATAACCCTTAACCCTAACCCTAACCCCTTCTCAACTGACTGAGGAACCATAACCCTTAACCCTAACCCTAACCCTTCTCAACTGACTGAGGAACCATAACCCTTAACCCTAACCCTAACCCTTCTCAACTGACTGAGGAACCATAACCCTTAACCCTAACCCTAATCCTAACCCTTCTCAACTGACTGAGGAACCATAACCCTTAACCCTAACCCTAATCCTAACCCTTCTCAACTGACTGAGGAAGGGACAACGGAGGGCAGAAAGAAGAGAAGGAAGGATAGAGAGTCTCTGGAGTGTGTGGGTGGTTCTGCTCCTCAGTGCCACAGTCAGGCTGTTATTACAGCTAAGAGCTGTTTTCATGTCCTGACTACAGCTGAGTGTGTGTGTGTGTATCTATGCCTACGTGGGTGATGTGTGTGTGTGTGTGTGTGTGTGTGTGTGTGTGTGTGTGCGTGTGTGTGTGTGTGTGTGTGTGTGTCCATGCCTACGTGGGTGATGTGTGTGTGTGTGTGTGTGTGTGTGTGTGTGTGTGTGTGTGTGAGTGTTTTGCGGTGAGGATTTCAACTACAGAAAGAACGCACCACTATACTCCTCTCCCCAGCATTCCCTCCACCTCCTCCCAACCAATGAAGAGCCAATTTGAGTTAGAGAAACACCTACACTGCCTGCCTGCCTATCTATCTATCTATCTATCTATCTATCTATCTATCTATCTATCTATCTATCTATCTATCTATCTATCTATCTATCTATCTATCTATCTATCTATCTATCTATCTATCTATCTATCTATCTATCTATCTATCTATCTATCTATCTATCTATCTATCTATCTATCTATTCATCCATCCATCTCTCTATCTCTCTATCCATCCCTCTATCCCTCCCTCCCTCCCTCCCTCTCTCTCTCTCTATCTCTCTGTGTGTGTGTGTGTGTGTGCGTGTCTATCTCCTTAACCTCATCTTCAGATTCACCGTTGAGTTTGAGGTCCGAGAGGGAGAGGGGGAGAACAGAGTGGGTGGTGCCACGGAGGGGGAGGGGGAGGGGGAGGTGGGACGGGTGGAGAGGAAACAGGCTGTGCTGAGCGTGGTGTTCCGTTACCTGGACACCTACAGAGAGCTGCTGCTGGAGGAGAAGTCCCAGAGCTTCCCAAAGGTACCTGACCTCTGACCCCAACCCTATCCCAAAAGTACCTGACCCTGACCCTGACCCAAAGGTACCTCACCCTGACCCTGACCCCAAGATACCTGACCCTAAATCTGACCCAAAGATACCTGACACTAACCCAAAGGTACCTGGCCCTGACATTAAGGTGCCTGACCCTAACCCAAAGATACCTGACCCTAACCCTGACCCAAAGATACCTGACCCTGAGCCAAAGGTACCTGACCCGGACCCAAAGGTACCTGACACTAACCCAAAGGTACCTGACCCTGACCCTGACCCAAAGATACCTGACCCTGACCCAAAGATACCTGACCCTGACCCAAAGATAGCTGACCCTGACCCAAAGGTTACCTGACCCTGACCCAAAGGTACCTGACCCAAAGATACCTAACCCAAAGATACCTGACCCAAAGATACCTGACCCTGACCCAAAGGTTACCTGACCCTGACCCAAAGATGACCTGACCCTGACCCAAAGATGACCTGACCCTAACCCAAAGATACCTGACCCTGACCCAAAGGTTACCTGACGCTGACCCTAACCCAAAGATTACCTGACCCTAACCCAAAGATACCTGACCCTGACCCTGACCCAAAGGTTACCTGACCCTGACCCTAACCCAAGGTACACCAAATGAAAGCTGTAGAAAATCTTTGGACGTAATATTCATCATTCCTTATGAAATCAAATTATTTAGGGATGTTTAATTCTTCTTCTTAAGTCTTAACTTTAATTGTTGGAATATAATTCATAGCATAGGTGGAAAGCCCAGGGGGATACATGGGAAAATGTAATTGTCCCCCCCAAAGTTGATATCAGATTTCCCCACCTGATTCAAAGTTTAGTAGAGTTATTGTTTGGCAAATCGACCAAGCTAAGAGGAACAGGGGATTTGCTAAGGTGCCCACAGTGGAATATGGATCTGTTTATTGGGGGATACATTTGAACTATAATGTTTGAACTAATAGATTTGATTCAGTTTGTTTGTCACACATATTTAATGTCCTGGTATGAACTTTGAACCCATCAGGAGCTGTACATGTGTGCTGTGCAGGAGTTAAGTCGATGCCCTGAGCTGGTAGAAGATGTTCTTAAGCTGCAGAGATGGACGGAGATCCTCCACAGCCCGTAGGAGACACACACACACACACACACACACACACACACTCTCACACACACGCACCATAGCACACACACCATAGCACACACCCCGCAAACACTCACACGCACACACCATAGCACACACCCCGCAAACACACACAAACACACACACACACCATAGCACACACCCCACAAACACACACACACACCATAGCACACACCCCACAAACACACACACCATAACACACACGCACCATAGCACACACACGCACCACAGCACACACCCCGCAAACACATACACCATAGCACAAACACACACACCATAGCACACACCACACACACGCACTATAGCACACACACACGCACACCATAGCACACACCCCAGCACACACCCCGCAAACACACACACCATAGCACACACTCACACACACCATAGCGCAAACACACACACACACGCACCATAACACACACACCATAGC
Source organism: Aplochiton taeniatus (assembly GCA_017639675.1). Taxonomy (NCBI): domain Eukaryota; kingdom Metazoa; phylum Chordata; class Actinopteri; order Galaxiiformes; family Galaxiidae; genus Aplochiton; species Aplochiton taeniatus. The sequence continues at coordinate 127,353 of CM030183.1, forward strand.
ACACACACCACACACATGCACACCATAGCACACACACTGCAAACACACACCATAGCACACACACAAACAGCACACACACACAAACACACACACGCTAGAACACAACCCTCACACACACACACAACCCTCACACACACGCACACCATAGCACACACACACACACACACCATAGCACACACACACACACACACTCACACACACGCACGCACCATAGCACATACCCTGCAAACACACACACCATAACATACACGCACACACCATAGCACACACACGCACCATAGCACACACACACACACCATACCACACACACACACACACCATACCACACACCCTGCAAACACACACACACACACACCATACCCAACACCCCGCAAACACACACACCATAACACACACACACACACACCATAGCACACACCCCGCAAACACACACACCATAGCACACACACACGCACCATAGCACACGCACACCATAGCACACGCACACCATAGCACACATCCCGCAAACACACGCACCATAGCACACGCACACCATAGCACACATCCCGCAAACACACACACCATAGCACACACACAAACAACACACGCACACTCACACACACACACACACACACGCACCATAGCACACACACACACACTATAGCACACACCCCGCAAACGCACACACACACCACACACATGCACACCATAGCACACACCCCGCAAACACACACACCATAGCACACACTCACACACACCGCACACACCACAGCGCACACATCTCACACACACCATAGGGCACACACACACACATGCTAGAACACAACCCTCACACACACACCATAGCACACACACGCAGACACGATGGCCCTGAGGGTCATTACAGCAATGATGATCATGAGGTGCCTGACTGTGTGTGTGTGTGTGTGTGTGTGTGTGTGTGTGTGTGTGTTTTGCAGCTCGGAGCAGGAGAAGGAGAGCAGGAAGAAGCAGGTGCGTCCGCTGTTCAGACACTTCAGACGGATTGACGCCTGTCTGCAACCGAGAGAAGCTTTCAGGGGCTCTGACGAAAGTAAGACCCCCCAATACCCTAACCCTAACCCTCGAACACCCTAACCCTCAAACACCCTAACCCTAACCCTCAAACACCCTAACCCTAACCCTCAAACACCCTAACCCTCAAACACCCTAACCCTCAAACCCTAACCCTCAAACACCCTAACCCTCACCCTCAAACACCCTAACCCTCAAACACCCTAACCCTAACCCTCAAACACCCTAACCCTCAAACACCCTAACCCTCAAACACCCTAACCCTCAAACCCTAACCCTCAAACACCCTAACCCTCAAACACCCTAACCCTAACCCTTAAACACCCTAACCCTCAAACACCCTAACCCTAACCCTCAAACACCCTAACCTTAACCCTCAAACACCCTAACCCTCAAACATCCTAACCCTAACCCCCCAACACCCTAACCCTCAAACACCCTAACCCTCAAACACCCTAACCATAACCCTCAAATACCCTAACCCTAACCATGGTGAAAGTGAGACTCCTGACCCTCCCTCTTTACTGTGCACCGCACAGCTGTTTTATGTGGAAAAAGTACAGTGTTGCCATTAAGGTGTGTGTGTGTGTGTGTGTGTGTGTGTGTGTGTGTGTGTGTGTGAGCAGTCTTCTGCAGGGTGTACACCCCAGACCACTCATACGTCACCATCCGTAGCCGTCTGTCCTGCCGGGTGGGGGAGATCCTAGCGCTGGTCCGAGAGAAGCTCCAGTACAGTGAGGAGCAGCCGTCCCAACCCGCACTGCTCCTACTGGTAGCAGTCACCTCAGCTGGGGGTAGGACCACACACACACACACACACATACAGTGAGAGAGAGAGACATTGGATGAAAGAACACATAGATGAGAGAGAGAGAGAGAGAGGGAGAGAGAGAGAGAGAGAGGGAGAGAGAGAGGGAGAGAGAGAGGGAGAGAGAGAGAGAGAGAGAGAGAGAGAGAGAGAGAGAGAGAGAGAGAGAGAGAGAGAGAGAGAGAGAGAGAGAGAGAGAGAGAGAGAGAGAGAGAGAGAGAGAGAGAGAGAGAGAGAGAGAGAGAGAGAGAGAGAGAGAGAGAGAGAGAGAATTTTTTTGTAAGGCACATAAAGACAGCGTTAAGATAGTCGTAGCATTGATTTTTATTTTGTCTTACTAACAATAATTGTGTGTGTGTGTGTGTGTTTTCAGAGAAGGCCGTGTTTCGACCAAGTGACGAGGCTGTGTTTACAGCGTTGGGGATAAACACACACCTTTTTGTTTGCGAGCCCTCCGAACTTGACACATTGGTAAGACTGGTGTGTGTGTGTGTGTGTGTGTCCTAAAGACAGAGGAAAGCCCTCCTAATCCTCCTTGATCCCTGGCTCCTTCCTCCCCAGCTTCCTCTCCCGGAGGAGATCCACTGGTCGCCTGGCGACAGCAAATTACACGACATGAGTGCAGAGGAGGTGGCCAATCAGCTGGTGGTGTTTGACTGGGAGCTCTTCAGCTGTGTGCATGAGGTCAGTAACAACACACTGCACACCTATGCTAACCATAACATCACACTGCTCACCTATGCTAACCATAACATCACACTGCTCACCTACGCTAACTATAACATCACACTGCTCACCTACGCTAACTATAACATCACACTGCTCACCTACGCTAACTATAACATCACACTGTTCACCTACTCTAACCATAACATCACACTGCTCACCTACCCTAACTATAACATCACACTGCTCACCTACACTAACTATAACATCACACTGGTCACCTACGCTAACCATAACATCACACTGCACACCTACTCTAACCATAACATCACACTGCTCACCTACGCTAACCATAACATCACACCATATATGGTCTGTTGTGGTTAATATAACACTATATATGGTCTGTTCTGGTTAATAGAACACCATAAATGGTCTGTTGTAGTTAATATAACACCATATATAGTCTGTTGTGGTTAATATAACACCATATATGGTCTGTTGTGGTTAATATAACACCATATATGGTCTGTTCTGGATAATAGAACACCATAAATGGTCTGTTGTGGTTAATATAACACCATATATGGTCTGTTCTGGTTAATAGAACACCATAAATGGTCTGTTGTGGTTAATATAACACCATATATGGTCTGTTCTGGTTAATAGAACACCATATATTTTATGTTGCAGGTGGAATTTGTGTGCTACGTTTTCCACGGCGAGCAGGCTCGCTGGCGCCCCCTCAACTTGGAGCTGGTATTGCAACGCTGCAGCGAGGTTCAGCACTGGGTTGCCACGGAGATCCTCCAGTGCCAATCGCTGCCCAAACGAGTCCAACTGCTCCGAAAGTTTATCAAAATGGCTGCTCTGTAAGTCTCTACACCTTACACGTTAAAATTTGATGCTCTGCAGGTATTTCATGTATTATATATTCAGCTTCCCTGGTTTGTGTGCAGGTATTATGTATATTATATATTCAGCTTCCCTGGTTGGTAGTGGTAATGTGTGCAGGAATTTCATATATTATATATTCAGCTTCCCTGGTTTGTGTGCAGGTATTATATATATTATATATTCAGCTTCCCTGGTTTGTGTTCAGGTATTATATATAATATATTTAGCTTCCCTGGTTTGTATGCAAGTATTATGTATATTATATATTCAGCTTGCCTGGCAGGTAGTAGTAATGTGTGCAGGTGTTATATATATTATATATTCACCTTCCCTGGTTTGTGTGCAAGCATTATGTATATTATATATTCAGCTTCCTTGGTTGATAGTGGTAATGTGTTCAGGTATTATCTATATAATATATTCAGCTTCCCTGGTTGGTGTGCAGGTATTATCCATATTATATGTTCAGTTTTCCTGGTTTGTATGCAGGTATTTTATATATAATATATTCAGCTTCCCTGGTTTGTGTGCAGGTGCAAGCAGCAGCAGGATCTGCTGTCTTTTCTGGCCCTAGTACTGGGACTGGACAACCCTGCTGTGAGCCGTCTCAGACTCACCTGGGAGGTACGCTCCTCATTAAATACAAACCTCATAATAACAGACTGAAGCTTTAAATACACACCTCATTATAACAGACTGAAGCTTTAAATACACACCTCCTTTTAACAGACTGAAGCTTTAAATTAACACCTCCTTATAACACTGAAGCTTTAAATACACACCTCATTATAATAGACTGAAGCTTTAAATACACACCTCATTATAACAGACTGAAGCTTTAAATACATACCTCATTATAACAGACTGAAGTTTTAAATACACACCTCCTTATGACAGACCGAATCTTTAAATACACACCTCATTATAACAGACTGAAGCTTTAAATACACACCTCATTATAACAGACCATTAAATACACACATTGTAACAGACCTTTAAATACACACCTCATTATAACAGACTGAAGCTTTAAATACACACCTCATTATAAAAGACTGTGCCTTGTCTCTGTCTCTCTCTCTCTCTGCCACTGCCAGGGTCTCCCAGGGAAGTTCAGGAAACAGTTCCAGCAGTTTGAGAGCATCGCAGTGAGTAAAGGCTTCTCCTCCTTAACCCTAACCTACAGAGTAGCTCACACACACTTAACCCTAACGAGGACTGTGTCTGTTGTTGAGGAGTGAACTCTCAGCCACTGTGTGTACTGCTCTCTAATGGGGTGTGTTTGTGTGGTTAGGATCCATCCAGGAACCACAAGTCCTACAGAGACCTGATGGCTAGCCTGCGACCTCCACTCATCCCCTTCACTCCTCTGCTGCTCAAAGGTACACACACACATGCACGCACACACACGCACGCACGCACACACACACACACACACACCAGTCTTACCAATTCTTTCTTTTCTTTCTTTCTTTCTTTCTTTCTTTCTTTCTGAGGTGTGTGTGCATGTGTGTGTTTTCCCTGAGGTTGTCCAGGTGGACCATAACAGAACGCTTCAGAACAGCAGCTTCTGGTCCTTGGTCTCCTTAGTAATGCAATCCTGAACACACACACACACACACACACACACACACACACACACACACACACACACACAGAGGGGGGTGTCAGAGTGGATAAGAGAGGGAGAGGGTGTATCAGAGTGAATGCAAGAGTGAGAGAGGGAGAGTGAGGAACAGGGAAAGTGTGTCAGAGAGTGAGAAGGAGAGTGTGTCAAAGGGAGTTAGAGGGAGAGTGAGAGGGAGAGTGTGTGGTAAAGTATGCTCTCAGGTTATAGTTTAGTTAAAAAGTTACACACATTAGTTATATATATATATATATATATAATAACTTTAATAACATGACTATTATTGGACCTGTACTAACATGACTATTATTGGACCTGTAATAACATACCTATTATTTGACCTGTAATAACATGACTATTGTTTGACCTGTAATAACATGACTATTGTTTGACCTGTAATAACATGACTATTGTTTGACCTGTAATAACATGACCATTGTTTGACCTGTAATAACATGACTATTGTTTGACCTGTAATAACATGACTATTATTTGACCTTTAATAACATGACTATTATTTGACCCTTAATATCATGACTCTTATTTGACCTGTACTAACATGACTATTGTTTGACCTGTAATAACATGACTATTATTTGACCCTTAATATCATGACTCTTATTTGACCTGTACTAACATGACTATTATTTGACCTGTAATAACATGACTATTGTTTGACCTGTACTAACATGACTATTATTTGACCTGTAATAACATGACTATTATTTGACCTGTAATAACATGACTATTGTTTGACCTGAAATCTTTGACCTGTGGCTCCTTCTCAGACCTGACCTTCCTCCATGAGAGCTGCAAGTCATTTCACGGGGAGCTGGTGAACTTTGAGAAGATGGTAAGCTGATTCTAAAGAGTTGAATTATGTTCATTGTATTATCTGTTTAATTTCCTATTTGTTTTGATTGTGAGCAGGTATTCTAGTCAGTAGTCCACCAGCAGGATCAATCTGCTTGGCTAAACAATACTGATCTCATCTCCTCTCCTCTCCTCTCCTCTCCCCTCCTTACAGCATAAGGTAGCTGATATGGTGAGGTCTGTCAGACGCTACCGGAGCAGTCAGCTAGGTAATACACACACACACAGAAAAACAATAAGACATACACGCAGAGACATGCACAAGCATGCATGCATGCACGGAATGTTCAGAGACAAACACATATGGGAGGCCGTTTATGGCGAAACATTTGCACATATGAAACACTGGCACACAACACATATGAAACACTGGCACACACACACAACACATATGAAACACTGGCACACACACACAACACATATGAAACACTGGCACACACACACACAACACATATGAAACACTGGCACACAACACATATGAAACACTGGCACACAACACATATGAAACACTGGCACACACACACAACACATATGAAACACTGGCACACAACACATATGAAACACTGGCACACAACACATATGAAACACTGGCACACGCACACAACACATATGAAACACTGGCACACAACACATATGAAACACTGGCACACAACACATATGAAACACTGGCACACAACACATATGAAACACTGGCACACACACACAACACATATGAAACACTGGCACACAACACATATGAAACACTGGCACACAACACATATGAAACACTGGCACACAACACATATGAAACACTGGCACACGCACACAACACATATGAAACACTGGCACACACACACAACACATATGAAACACTGGCACACAACACATATGAAACACTGGCACACGCACACAACACATATGAAACACTGGCACACAACACATATGAAACACTGGCACACACACACAACACATATAAAACACTGGCACACGCACACAACACATATGAAACACTGGCACACGCACACAACACATATGAAACACTGGCACACACACATATGAAACACTGGCACACAACACATATGAAACACTGGCACACAACACATATGAAACACTGGCACACAACACACAACACATATGAAACACTGGCACACAACACATATGAAACACTGGCACACACACACAACACATATGAAACACTGGCACACACACACAACACATATGAAACACTGGCACACAACACACAACACATATGAAACACTGGCACACAACACATATGAAACACTGGCACACACACACAACACATATGAAACACTGGCACACAACACATATGAAACACTGGCACACAACACATATGAAACACTGGCACACACACACACAACACATATGAAACACTGGCACACACACACAACACATATGAAACACTGGCACACACACAAAACACATATGAAACACTGGCACACACACACAACACATATGAAACACTGGCACACACACACAACACATATGAAACACTGGCACACACACACAACACATATGAAACACTGGCACACACACACAACACATATGAAACACTGGCACACACACACAACACATATGAAACACTGGCACACACACACAACACATATGAAACACTGGCACACACACACAACACATATGAAACACTGGCACACAACACATATGAAACCCTGGCACACAACACATATGAAACACTGGCACACAACACATATGAAACACTGGCACACACACACACAACACATATGAAACACTGGCACACACACACAACACATATGAAACACTGGCACACAACACATATGAAACACTGGCACACACACACAACACATATGAAACACTGGCACACAACACATATGAAACACTGGCACACAACACATATGAAACACTGGCACACACACACAACACATATGAAACACTGGCATACACACACAACACATATGAAACACTGGCACACACACACAACACATATGAAACACTGGCACACGCACACAACACATATGAAACACTGGCACACAACACATATGAAACACTGGCACACAACACATATGAAACACTGGCACACAACACATATGAAACACTGGCACACACACACAACACATATGAAACACTGGCACACACACACACACAACACATATGAAACACTGGCACACAACACATATGAAACACTGGCACACAACACATATGAAACACTGGCACACAGCACACAACACATATGAAACACTGGCACACACACACAACACATATGAAACACTGGCACACGCACACAACACATATGAAACACTGGCACACACACACACAACACATATGAAACACTGGCACACAACACATATGAAACACTGGCACACAACACATATGAAACACTGGCACACGCACACAACACATATGAAACACTGGCACACACACACAACACATATGAAACACTGGCACACAACACATATGAAACACTGGCACACACACACAACACATATGAAACACTGGCACACACACACAACACATATGAAACACTGGCACACAGCACATATGAAACACTGGCACACAACACATATGAAACACTGGCACACACACACAACACATATGAAACACTGGCACACACACACACAACACATATGAAACACTGGCACACGCACACAACACTTATGAAACACTGGCACACAACACATATGAAACACTGGCACACACACACAACACATATGAAACACTGGCACACACACACACAACACATATGAAACACTGGCACACAACACATATGAAACACTGGCACACAACACATATGAAACACTGGCACACGCACACAACACATATGAAACACTGGCACACACACACAACACATATGAAACACTGGCACACACACACAACACATATGAAACACTGGCACACACACACAACACATATGAAACACTGGCACACACACACAACACATATGAAACACTGGCACACACACACAACACATATGAAACACTGGCACACACACACAACACATATGAAACACTGGCACACGCACACAACACATATGAAACACTGGCACACAACACATATGAAACACTGGCACACAACATATGAAACACTGGCACACACACACAACACATATGAAACACTGGCACACAACACATATGAAACACTGGCACACACACACAACACATATGAAACACTGGCACACACACACAACACATATGAAACACTGGCACACACACACACAACACATATGAAACACTGGCACACGCACACAACACATATGAAACACTGGCACACAACATATGAAACACTGGCACACAACATATGAAACACTGGCACACGCACACAACACATATGAAACACTGGCACACGCACACAACACATATGAAACACTGGCACACACACACACAACACATATGAAACACTGGCACACAACATATGAAACACTGGCACACAACACATATGAAACACTGGCACACACACACACAACACATATGAAACACTGGCACACGCACACAACACATATGAAACACTGGCACACAACATATGAAACACTGGCACACAACACATATGAAACACTGGCACACACACACAACACATATGAAACACTGGCACACACACACAACACATATGAAACACTGGCACACACACACAACACATATGAAACACTGGCACACGCACACAACACATATGAAACACTGGCACACAACACATGAAACACTGGCACACAACACATATGAAACACTGGCACACAACACATATGAAACACTGGCACACACACACAACACATATGAAACACTGGCACACACACACAACACATATGAAACACTGGCACACACACACAACACATATGAAACACTGGCACACACACACAACACATTTGAAACACTGGCACACACACACACAACACATATGAAACACTGGCACACACACACACAACACATATGAAACACTGGCACACGCACACAACACATATGAAACACTGGCACACAACACATATGAAACACTGGCACACAACATATGAAACACTGGCACACACACACAACACATATGAAACACTGGCACACAACACATATGAAACACTGGCACACAACACATATGAAACACTGGCACACAACACATATGAAACACTTGCACACACACACACACAACACATATGAAACACTGGCACACACACACACACAACACATATGAAACACTGGCACACACACACACACAACACATATGAAACACTGGCACACACACACACAACACATATGAAACACTGGCACACAACACATATGAAACACTGGCACACAACACATATGAAACACTGGCACACACACACACAACACATATGAAACACTGGCACACGCACACAACACATATGAAACACTGGCACACACACACACACACAACACATATGAAACACTGGCACACACACACACACAACACATATGAAACACTGGCACACAACACATATGAAACACTGGCACACAACACATATGAAACACTGGCACACACACACAACACATATGAAACACTGGCACACAACACATATGAAACACTGGCACACACACACACAACACATATGAAACACTGGCACACAACACATATGAAACACTGGCACACACACACACAACACATATGAAACACTGGCACACACACACAACACATATGAAACACTGGCACACAACACATATGAAACACTGGCACACACACACACAACACATATGAAACACTGGCACACACACACACAACACATATGAAACACTGGCACACACACACACACACAACACATATGAAACACTCGCACACAACACATATGAAACACTGGCACACAACACATATGAAACACTGGCACACACACACAACACATATGAAACACTGGCACACACACACAACACATATGAAACACTGGCACACAACACATATGAAACACTGGCACACAACACATATGAAACACTCGCACACAACACATATGAAACACTGGCACACACACACAACACATATGAAACACTGGCACACACACACACAACACATATGAAACACTGGCACACACACACACAACACATATGAAACACTGGCACACGCACACAACACATATGAAACACTGGCACACACACACAACACATATGAAACACTGGCACACAACACATATGAAACACTGGCACATAACACACATGAAACACTGGCACACACAACACATATGAAACACTGGCACACAACACATATGAAACACTGGCACACACACACATATGAAACACTGGCACACACACACACAACACATATGAAACACTGGCACACACACACACAACACATATGAAACACTGGCACACACACACACAACACATATGAAACACTGGCACACACACACACAACACATATGAAACACTGGCAAACAACACATATGAAACACTGGCACACAACACATATGAAACACTGGCACACGCACACAACACATATGAAACACTGGCACACACACACAACACATATGAAACACTGGCACACACACACAACACATATGAAACACTGGCACACAACACATATGAAACACTGGCACACAACACATATGAAACACTGGCACACAACACATATGAAACACTGGCACACACACACAACACATATGAAACACTGGCACACAACACATATGAAACACTGGCACACAACACATATGAAACACTGGCACACACACACACACAACACATATGAAACACTGGCACACAACACATATGAAACACTGGCACACACACACACACAACACATATGAAACACTGGCACACAACACATATGAAACACTGGCACACAACACATATGAAACACTGGCACACACACACACACAACACATATGAAACACTGGCACACACACACACACAACACATATGAAACACTGGCACACACACACACAACACATATGAAACACTGGCACACAACACATATGAAACACTGGCACACAACACATATGAAACACTGGCACACACACACACACAACACATATGAAACACTGGCACACGCACACAACACATATGAAACACTGGCACACACACACACAACACATATGAAACACTGGCACACACACACACAACACATATGAAACACTGGCACACGCACACAACACATATGAAACACTGGCACACACACACACAACACATATGAAACACTGGCACACGCACACAACACATATGAAACACTGGCACACGCACACAACACATATGAAACACTGGCACACACACACAACACATATGAAACACTGGCACACACACACACACAACACATATGAAACACTGGCACACACACACAACACATATGAAACACTGGCACACAACACATATGAAACACTGGCACACAACACATATGAAACACTGGCACACAACACATATGAAACACTGGCACACAACACATATGAAACACTGGCACACACACACACAACACATATGAAACACTGGCACACAACACATATGAAACACTGGCACACACACACACAACACATATGAAACACTGGCACACACACACACAACACATATGAAACACTGGCACACACACACACAACACATATGAAACACTGGCACACGCACACAACACATATGAAACACTGGCACACGCACACAACACATATGAAACACTGGCACACACACACAACACATATGAAACACTGGCACACAACACATATGAAACACTGGCACACAACACATATGAAACACTGGCACACACACACACAACACATATGAAACACTGGCACACACACACACAACACATATGAAACACTGGCACACACACACACACAACACATATGAAACACTCGCACACAACACATATGAAACACTGGCACACAACACATATGAAACACTGGCACACACACACAACACATATGAAACACTGGCACACACACACAACACATATGAAACACTGGCACACAACACACAACACATATGAAACACTGGCACACAACACATATGAAACACTGGCACACACACACACAACACATATGAAACACTGGCACACAACACATATGAAACACTGGCACACAACACATATGAAACACTGGCACACACACACAACACATATGAAACACTGGCACACACACACAACACATATGAAACACTGGCACACAACACACAACACATATGAAACACTGGCACACAACACACAACACATATGAAACACTCGCACACAACACATATGAAACACTGGCACACACACACACACACACAACACATATGAAACACTGGCACACACACACACAACACATATGAAACACTGGCACACACACACACAACACATATGAAACACTGGCACACAACACATGAAACACTGGCACACAACACATGAAACACTGGCACACACACACACAACACATATGAAACACTGGCACACAACACATGAAACACTGGCACACAACACATATGAAACACTGGCACACACACACACAACACATATGAAACACTGGCACACGCACACAACACTTATGAAACACTGGCACACACACACACAACACATATGAAACACTGGCACACGCACACAACACATATGAAACACTGGCACACACACACACACACAACACATATGAAACACTGGCACACAACACATATGAAACACTGGCACACAACACATATGAAACACTGGCACACAACACATATGAAACACTGGCACACACGCACAACACATATGAAACACTGGCACACACACACACAACACATATGAAACACTGGCACACACACACACAACACATATGAAACACTGGCACACAACACATATGAAACACTGGCACACACACACACAACACATATGAAACACTGGCACACACACACACAACACATATGAAACACTGGCACACACACACACAACACATATGAAACACTGGCACACACACACACAACACATATGAAACACTGGCACACACACACACACAACACATATGAAACACTCGCACACAACACATATGAAACACTGGCACACAACACATATGAAACACTGGCACACACACACAACACATATGAAACACTGGCACACAACACATATGAAACACTGGCACACAACACATATGAAACACTGGCACACACACACATATGAAACACTGGCACACACACACACACAACACATATGAAACACTGGCACACACACACACAACACATATGAAACACTGGCACACAACACATATGAAACACTGGCACACACACACACACACTCAACACATATGAAACACTGGCACACACACACACAACACATATGAAACACTGGCACACACACACACAACACATATGAAACACTGGCACACAACACATATGAAACACTGGCACACGCACACAACACATATGAAACACTGGCACACACACACAACACATATGAAACACTGGCACACACACACACAACACATATGAAACACTGGCACACAACACATATGAAACACTGGCACACACAACACATATGAAACACTGGCACACAACACATATGAAACACTGGCACACACACACACACAACACATATGAAACACTGGCACACACACACACAACACATATGAAACACTGGCACACACACACACAACACATATGAAACACTGGCACACGCACACAACACATATGAAACACTGGCACACACACACACAACACATATGAAACACTGGCACACACACACACAACACATATGAAACACTGGCACACAACACATATGAAACACTGGCACACACAACACATATGAAACACTGGCACACAACACATATGAAACACTGGCACACACACACACACAACACATATGAAACACTGGCACACACACACACAACACATATGAAACACTGGCACACACACACACAACACATATGAAACACTGGCACACACACACAACACATATGAAACACTGGCACACAACACATATGAAACACTGGCACACACACACAACACATATGAAACACTGGCACACAACACATATGAAACACTGGCACACAACACATATGAAACACTGGCACACAACACATATGAAACACTGGCACACAACACATATGAAACACTGGCACACAACACATATGAAACACTGGCACACAACACATATGAAACACTGGCACACAACACACAACACATATGAAACACTGGCACACAACACACAACACATATGAAACACTGGCACACAACACATATGAAACACTGGCACACACACACATATGAAACACTGGCACACACACACACACAACACATATGAAACACTGGCACACACACACACAACACATATGAAACACTGGCACACACACACACAACACATATGAAACACTGGCACACACACACACAACACATATGAAACACTGGCACACAACACATATGAAACACTGGCACACAACACATATGAAACACTGGCACACACACACAACACATATGAAACACTGGCACACACACACAACACATATGAAACACTGGCACACACACACAACACATATGAAACACTGGCACACAACACATATGAAACACTGGCACACAACACATATGAAACACTGGCACACACACACACACAACACATATGAAACACTGGCACACACACACAACACATATGAAACACTGGCACACAACACATATGAAACACTGGCACACAACACATATGAAACACTGGCACACACACACACACAACACATATGAAACACTGGCACACACACACAACACATATGAAACACTGGCACACAACACATATGAAACACTGGCACACAACACATATGAAACACTGGCACACACACACACAACACATATGAAACACTGGCACACGCACACAACACATATGAAACACTGGCACACACACACAACACATATGAAACACTGGCACACAACACATATGAAACACTGGCACACAACACATATGAAACACTGGCACACACACACAACACATATGAAACACTGGCACACAACACATATGAAACACTGGCACACAACACATATGAAACACTGGCACACACACACAACACATATGAAACACTGGCACACACACACAACACATATGAAACACTGGCACACAACACACAACACATATGAAACACTGGCACACAACACATATGAAACACTGGCACACAACACATATGAAACACTCGCACACAACACATATGAAACACTGGCACACACACACACAACACATATGAAACACTGGCACACACACACACAACACATATGAAACACTGGCACACACACACACAACACATATGAAACACTGGCACACGCACACAACACATATGAAACACTGGCACACGCACACAACACATATGAAACACTGGCACACACACACAACACATATGAAACACTGGCACACACACACAACACATATGAAACACTGGCACACAACACATATGAAACACTGGCACACAACACATATGAAACACTGGCACACAGCACATATGAAACACTGGCACACGCACACAGCAGAGGCGTTATGTAGGGCATGAAGTAGCATCTCTTAACTGGCTGTGTGTGTGGGGGAAGCTTCGACACACACAGATCATAACAGAGTGTGATGACTCATGGAGGACTAGCTACAGATTTATTCCAGAAACACATTTTGAGGGTTTGTGTTTTGAGTGTGTGTGTGTGAGAGTGAAAGCGAGAGTGCTGGTCCTTTGTTGTTCTAAATGGAGCCAGGTCCCTGTGTGCTGCTGCAGTAAGGGTCCCCCTAGTGGTCGCTGTGTCCCACTGCGTCACAATGTTAACATGTCCCCTTAACTAGAACCCACCAGCAGACCTCCCCATTGTGCCAGGGATGGTAGCCTGTGTCTCCCCCTAGTGGTGGCTTGGTGCCACTGATCTGTAATGTGTGTGTGTGTGTGTGTGTGTGTGTGTGTCCAGCCCTGGAGGTGGAGGCATCCCCGTCCCACCTCCAGACCAAGGCCTACGTCCGACAGCTGCAGGTCATCGACAACCAGAACCTCCTCTTCGACATGTCCTGCACGTTGGAGCCTAAGGACATGTAGGGAGGGGGAGGGGTAGAACTCCTCTCTACACTGCCGGACTACCACCCCCCGCCGCCCCCCTCCCCCCCCCCCTCACACCTTCCTAGACCCATGGGGTTCCAACTTACCCTGGAACCACTCTCTCCACACCTCTTCTCCTGGTTGCCAACGTCGATGCGAGACAATCTGACCTTTGAACCCTACCCCACCACCAGGTGTAAAGTAATAGGGAAAATACACTCCCCTGGGGGGTCGCTGGCTAACATGTTCAGCAATTCCTCTGGTTTAGAAACACACAGAGTTTACACACAGCGGACGATTTGAAGTGGGTTTAGATAATCTCCTCTAATGAGGTCTAGCTAAGGGCTAGCAGGCTAGCTAGATGTGCCACACCACTGAATGGGTTTAGCAAATCTCCTGTAATGAGTGCTAGCTAAAGGCTAGCAGGCTAGCTAGATGTGCCACACTACTTAAAGGGTTTAGCTAATCTCCTCTAATGAGGGCTATCTAAAGGCTAGCAGGCTAGCTAGATGCCCCACACTACAGAATGGGTTTAACTAATGTCCTGTAATGAGTGCTAGTTAAAGGCTAGCAGGCTACCTAGATGTGCCACACTACTGAATGGGTTTTGCTAATCTCTTTTAATGAGAGCTAGCTAAAGGCTAGCAGGCTAGCTTGATGTCCCACACCACTGAATGGGTTTAGCTAATCTCTTCTGATGAGAGCTAGCTAAAGGCTAGCAGGCTAGCTAGATGCCTCGCACTAGTGAATGGGTTTAGATAATCTCCTCTAACAAGGGTTAGCTAAAGGTTAGCAGGCTAGCTTTATGTCCCACACTAGTGAATGGGTTTAGATAATCTCCTCTAACAAGGGTTAGCTAAAGGTTAGCAGGCTAGCTTTATGTCCCACACTAGTGACTGAAGTGAAACAGCTCGATTTATTACAGGCTTGGATTTTCACTGGGTAAGAACTAGGACGTATTACTGGATTTTATCTGGGTTAGATTTATGACTATTCTAAATGGTTGGAATAGTAACCAAAGTATTATGCTAAATACTAATGAGAATTTTTGCTCAACATTTTGTCTTTTTTTGGGGTACATTTAAATATGTTTGAATTAATTGAAGATTGACATTTATTTCTCTCCTTGAGTTAAACACTGCCATTGGCACAAGCACCATGTCTTTACTTTAAAGGGGTTTCATACTCTGCATCTTTCACATTTACAAAGGGAGAAGCGTCAAGCCTGGGGGTTTGGTTACTGTTTAAAGAAAGGATAACACCTTAGACTGTTGTTACTTTAGGGTTAGGGTTAGGTTAAAGATCAACACCTTAGACTGTAGTTACTTTAGGGTTAGGTTAAAGGTCAACACCTTAGACTAGTTACTTTAGGGTTACGGTACTGGTTAATTTGAGGAGTGGGTTTTAAGTTAGAACAGCAAATCCCTATCATAAGAAGTTTACACCTTTCAGGTCAAGGTGTGTGACTCCCGTGTCACGTTGTTTTGATGGTGTGATAAACAAGCATCGCTACTTCACAACTAGCACAGGGTCTCCTAGCAACCTGCGCTGCAGTGTAGACATTCACACTGGTCTCCTAGCAGCCTGCGCTGCAGTGTAGACATTCACACTGGTCTCCTAGCAACCCGCACTGCAGTGGGGAAATTTACACTGAACCATCGTCATGGGAAACCAGCGGTTATGGGATGAAACTGTCTGCACTAAGGTCTGACTTCCTGTCAAACACATCATCATCTCACCGCCAAACCAGGAAGTCAAGACATTCATCCTGATTAAAAAAAAATAAAGGTGACATTACGTGTTTTATAACATTACATTTACAATGAAAGAGTGAATCTTGCCATATTATTTTATAAGTTGTTGAATAGAGTAACTGTTTGGTTCGTTTTTTCGGTGTCTGCCACATAATACACACTGTAAGACTGTAAGCAGGCTCACCCTTCCTGGGAAACATTATCATTGGCCAAAAGGTTTATCTGCATTCAGGTCTTGGTTGGCCTTCTTATTTTTTAACAACAAAGCACTTTTGCCTCACCTCAGGGCTTGGTACAATGAGGATTAAAGCGAGTTGTTTGTTTATTACAATATTCTATGAGATTTTCACTAGAGTCTAGTTCTGTTGGATTGGTCATGTATGTGTACAGTGATCACAGTTTTGTTATATTTGTTAATACTATAATAATTGAACTCTGAAGACTTTTTTTCTTTCAGTTTGTAGTCATGGAAACGTTAGCCCATGTATATTAGCATTCTATTTCTGAAAGTATGATTAGAACGTTTGGGATTGGGTCTTGGGACAGGGCATTTGTGACCAAAACCCCGGCACCATTTTGTATTTTGTCAAAGCCAGAAGGAAGTTAGCACATTGCATTTTGGGGAATGAAGCATCGTCTAGCAACATCTCTTGGGTACTCAAAATTTCCCCAAATATAGTAATGTATAATGTAATTCGGGAACTTTTTCCATACTCAATTTTCACATACTATGTACTGTTGGCATACTGCATACAAATCTTTCGTTCAGGATGCATAATGGGCGAATTTGAACACAGCCCTTATTTTAGAAGGAGGGCTCTCTGGACCCAGCGAGATGACATCATCCACAGTTTGCCTGTCTCAGGACTCATCCCTTGGGTTGTCCACGGCGATGCCTGTGTGATAATGCCGTTGTGTAAATAGTTGTGTGTGTAAATATCTAAATCATATGGAGACTATTTTATGTAGGAGCTGCCAACGCATCCTAACTCAAGGAAACCTTTGATTTGTTTTGTGAACGAGGAGACTGGCAGGAAACCTCTCCTTATGGAGCATGAGTCTGTCCAAGAGGTGGGCTGATGATTATTCTGATAGATTTATAGCTTGTTTTGGTTTTATAACGTTTTGTTGAGCTTATCTATCTGGACTTCTTTTGCCTTTTCAGTTTTGTCCAGAAATGGTTGTTTACAATTGACTATTATCATCTTTACAACTCAGAGGATAGCTGTTATCGGAGCGGACAAGAGAGGAGAGGAGGGGAGGCCAATTTGCAGCTAATTGTCTGACAATTCAGTCGATTGTTTAAGGACTGCAGACAGTTTGTAGAACAAACCCTAGCCCTTTCTAGTCCCTGTGCTGGTTAGGCTAACCCTAACCCTGTGCTGGTTAGGTTAACCCTAACGCTAGTTAGGCTAACCCTAACCCTGTGCTGGCTAGGCTAACCATAATCCTGTGCTGGTTAGGCTAACCCTAACCCAGTGCTGGTTAGGCTAACCCTAACCCTGTGCTGGTTAGGTTAACCATAACACTGGTTAGGCTAACCCTAACCCTGTGCTGGCAGAAACTCACTCTTAAATAAAGCCGCCTCTGAAAAACCCTGTCTCTGTGTCGTTATTTCTCCTGTATTTACCGTGGAAATCCTGCTACAGAAATCAGCTCTGCAGTGTGTGTGTGTGTGTGTGTGTGTGTGTGTGTGTGTCGGATATTGGTGCGTTCCAAGCTCAGCCCAGTCCATCAAGTGTTCTGATGGCTGAGATCCTTGAGTGCTAGTCACGCCTACCCAGATATAGACCTTGCTATTGGACACACACAGACACACAGATATACAGGCATGCACAGATCTGAGACAGCTGAGCAGTCTGGTTTAAGCCAGGCTCACAGCTGGCCTGAGTTCAACTGTCTTCAGCTTTCGCAGACATCAGCTTTGCAGCCTCTAATCGCTGAGTCGGGTCTGTAATGATTCCATGTAACCTGGCAACAACATTGAGGTCTGTGAGTGGCACCAGCATAACATGGAGGTAATTCTATTCCATGTTGACATTCAGTGGGGCCAAAAAGTATTGTCAGCCACTGATTGTGCAAGTTCTCCTACTTAGAAAGATGAGAGAGGTCTGTAATTTTCATCATAGGTACACTTCAACTATGAGAGACAAAAATGAGAAAAAAAATCCAGGAAATCACGTTGTAGGATTTTTAAAGAATTTCTTTGTAAATTATGGTGGAAAATAAGTATTTGGTCAATAACAAAAGTTCAACCCAATACTTTGTAACATAACCTTTGTTGGCAATGACAGAGGTCAAACGTTTCCTGTAAGTCTTCACCAGGTTTGCACACACTGTAGCTGGTATTTTGGCCCATTCCTCCATGCAGATCTCCTCTAGAGCAGTCATGTTTTGGGGCTGTCGCTGGGCAACACGGACTTTCAACTCCCTCCACAAATTGTCTATGGGGTTGAGGTCTGGAGACTGGCTAGGCCACTCCAGGACCTTGAAATGCTTTTTATGGAGCCACTCATTCGTTGCCCGAGCGGTGTGTTTGGGATCATTGTCATGCTGGAAGACCCAGCCACGTTCCATCTTCAATGCTCTCACTGATGGAAGGAGGTTTTGGGTTAAAATCTCACGATACATGGCCCCGTTCATTCTTCCATTAACACGGATCAGTCGTCCTGTCCCCTTTGCAGTAAAACAGCCCCAAAGCATGATGTTTCCACCCCCATGCTTCACAGTAGGTATGGTGTTCTTGGGATGCAACTCAGCATTCTTCTTCCTCCAAACACGACGAGTTGAGTTTTTACCCAAAAGTTCTATTTTGGTTTCATCTGACCACATGATATTCTCCCAATCCTCTTCTGGATCATCCATATGCTCTCTGGCAAACTTCAGACGGGCCTGGACATGTACTGGCTTAAGCAGGGGGACACGCCTGGCACTGCAGGATTTGAGTCCCTCTCGGCGTAGTGTGTTACTGATGGTAGCCTTTGTTACTTTGGTCCCAGCTCTCTGCAGGTCATTCATCAGGTGTAGTTTTGCTCACCGTTCTCATGATAATTTTGACCCCACGGGATGAGATCTTGCGTGGGGCCCCAGATCGAGGGAGATTATCAATGGTCTTGTATGTCTTCCATTTTCTTACAATTGCTCCCACAGTTGATCTATTCACACCAACCTGCTTGCCTATTGCAGATTCACTCTTCCCAGCCTGGTGCAGGTCTACAATTTTCTTCCTGGTGTCCTTCGACAGCTCTTTGGTCTTGGCCATGGTTGAGTTTGGAGTCTGACTGTTTGAGGCTGTGGACAGGTGTCTTTTATACAGATGACGAGGTCAAACAGGTTCCATTAATACAGGTAACGAGTGGAGGACAGAAGAGCTTCTTAAAGAAGAAGTTACAGGTCTGTGAGAGCCAGAAATCTTGCTTGTTTGTGGGTGACCAAATACTTATTTTCCCCCATCATTTACAAATAAATTCTTTAAAAATCCTACAATGTGATTTCCTGGATTTTTTTTCTCATTTTTGTCTCTCATAGTTGAAGAGTACCTATGATGAAAATTACAGACCTCTCTCATCTTTCTAAGTAGGAGAACTTGCACAATCAGTGGCTGACTAAATACTTTTTTGCCCCACTGTATGTAATTTATTAATAGCAGCGCGGTGTTTAAAACAAATGTGGATAAAAAATATGTCACCATCTATTATGTGACTGTGGCATGTTTAGATGGCCCTTTTATTTTCACCATTTTGCCATTTCCCTTGTTTCTATGGAAGGACATTCCAGCCCAGAGTGTCAGTGGTGGAGCGTTCTATCTGGGATGTGTCTTGTTGGTGGGTGGTGGGCTGGGATTGACCCCCATCACCCGTCAGCAGGATTTTCCTCTGCAGTATCCAGACCTTCACGGCTCTGAATCCTCACATTGACATTGCTGTTCCCTTTTACAGCTTTAATTCAGAGTCAGTCCTTCATAGCTGTATATATTTAGATTCTCCTGAACAGGGGAACTATGAAGGATGCACTCCCAGCCAATGGGCTGCAGCTGTTAGCTAGCTGGACAAAAGGCAAAATAACACCCACTGGACCATTGCCAAACATTCTTCTAATCCACACATCTTGCACATACACACAACACTGGATTGAACACAGTTCAACAGCTGATGGCATAACAGTTGATGCTGCCACTCACACCTTCCAGCCACGCCCCCACAGATAGAGCATAAATAGGGGGGCACTGCAGTGGAGTTCTTTGGTGATAGTTTCCTTGCCTCGTGCGGTCTTCTCCCTCTTCTGACTCAAGCCCAGCACATCTCCAGGTAATATGGAATGGGTAGCCTTAGCCTCTTATGATTAGCGGAGAACTTTTTACTCACTTAGTATGCCCACTTTAGTTTGGTTACCTAGTGCAGATTCGATTTTCTTTATTTTACAATCATTTAAAAACCTCTTCATTGGCACTTAACTTTTATTGAGACCAGGGCATTGGTGTTTCGCCATACATGTAATGTTTCGTTTCATGTGAACCTTGTTTCTATGATTTTACATGTAAAAGCTTTTTGTAATTATTTGTGTTGATCTTGATGGAAATGTTTATTGTGACTGCATTTGTGTTTGAATATCAGAATGTATCCGAATGTATCCGAACATGTCAGAATGTATCCGAATATATGGAAATGTTGCACAGTAAGATGTCGCCGCTCTCCTAGAGGCGTGTCACCATAGAGATAGAACACTAGAGGCATGTCACCATAGAGATAGAACACTAGAGGCATGTCACCATAGAGATAGAACACTAGAGGCGTGTCACCATAGAGATAGAACACTAGAGGCATGTCACCATTGAGCTAGAATAGTAAAGGCATGTCACCATAGAGATAGAACACTAGAGAGAGAATGAACACTTAATGCTGTGGCTTGGCTAGTCTTTCACCAAACAGTTCTATGTATGCTAATCACCTGGGACTGTGCTTTTAATGACCACATAGTAGTAAACCGTTGGGGCAGTTAGGTGTTTCAGACCTTAAAGATGCACAGTCTAAGCCCTGGTAGAACGACTAGTGTCTGCAGAGCATACGTCTGCAGAGCATGTGTCTGGTAACCAGCCGGTCAGCTGGCTGCAAGAGAGACCTCGATGGCAGCAACATCTTTAAATAGCATTCAGAGACACTTCATTGCCTGCATAGTTGATTTTGTGCAGGTCATTACGATTGCATGTTTTAAAAACAATGGGGCCAACCTTGCCTCCAGAGTGTTGCAGACACATGTAGGACTTAGACAGCTCTGCACACAGGGCGTATCTCGTGTTCAAATCGACATGAACTGCTAGTTAGCTTCTTCATTTATTGTGGGGCGTCCATACACTCCTGTTCCATATAAAGTGGCACAAGCTTTATGGTGTGGTGCCATAGGATAGCTGTTGGTAGTGTTAGGTTAGGGTTAGTCCTGTGGTATGCAGCTTGGGGTAGTGTTAGGGTTAGGTTAGGGTTACTGTTAGGTTAGGGTTAGTCCTGTGGGGAGCAGCCTCACTGTGGCACTGGCCTTGAACCTGAACCATCTGTCACTAAGAGCTCCAGCTGCAGGGATCAGCTTCTTCAAACTCCAAAGAGTTGCAAGAAAAGCAGACTGCAGGAAAACCAATCCATCCAGAGGAATGTTTTCCACAGGGCTAATGGGAGTGTTTTCCACAGTGCTAATGGTAGACAGCAGGGTACTGAGTGCCAACTGCCAGCATGGAATAGAATGGGCTATTCATAACTCAGGCCGCTGGTATCTGTGGCTTCAGCACACACCTGCTCCAGTAAGAGTGTGTGTGTGACCCCAGTGAGAAGAGGGGGGGGGGGTAACCCGAGAGAGAGAGAGAGAGAGAGAGAGAGAGAGAGAGAGAGAGAGAGAGAGAGAGAGAGAGAGAGAGAGAGAGAGAGAGAGAGAGAGAGAGAGAGAGAGAGAGAGAGAGAGAGAGAGAGAGAGAGAGAGAGAGAGAGAGAGAGAGAGAGAGAGAGAGAGAGAGAGAGAGAGAGAGAGAGAGAGGGGGGGGACTGATAGCTATCATCTGGATTGTAGGGTTAGGGTTATAGGGTTAGGAGCTATCGGCGGTTGTTTCATCATTACCATATGTCTGTGTGTCTGTCTGTCGGCCTGTCTGTCTGTCTGTCTGTCTGCCTGTCTGTCTCTTTCCCCAGCATCATGAGCCATACAGAGCGTACCTTCGTGGCCATCAAGCCTGATGGCATACAGAGGGGACTGTGCGGTGAGATCATTAAGCGCTTCGAGCACAAAGGTTACCGGCTGGTGGCTGCTAAGTTCCTGCAGGTAACATAGCGTTCCTTAAAGCAGGACACCGTCCTTTTGCTAACTAAATAGTTTTTAATTCATTTAATAATAAATTTTTCTGTGTTATTGCGATTGCTATTGCTGACATGTAAAAGTTTGAAGCCCAGAGGGATAAAAGCATGACCATACTGGTGTCCTCCCTCTAAGCCCCGCCCCCTACATTAGATTTCACCTCACTGTGTCAGGACCTCTGGGCTCTTGGAACAAAGCCTGTTCGATGCTGCCCATGATGGGCATACTATCTGTCCAGGCTAGCTGCCAGAAGGCATCGTAACCCTGCCAGCTAAACTGAGGTTAGCTATGTAGCTGGCATTAGCTTTGATATTCCAGATGGCTACACTGATGTTAACTATGTAGCAGGCCCTAGCCCTGATATTCCAGCCAGCTAAACTGATGCTAACTATGTAGCTGGCATTAGTCCTGCTATTCCGGATAGCTATACTGAGGCTATGTAGCAGGTATTATCCTTGCTTTGCAGCCATATTAAGGCTTGCTATGTAGCTGGCATTAGTCCTGATGTGTCAACTGCCCCTCCCCCTGCAGGCGTCTGAGGATCACATGAAGCAGCACTATCTGGATCTGAAGGACAAGCCCTTCTACGCTGGCCTCTGCAAGTACATGTCCTCTGGACCTCTGCTCGCCATGGTAACGCACACACACTCTTCACACAGCAGAATCTTCCCCTGTTAAGTCTCCCTCCCTAGGGTTACCTCTGTAGTGTGTAGAGTTAGTCTTTCCCAGGTAGCCAGTGAGGGGCAGGGTCCTGTAAACCCAGTGTCTGTGTCTCTGTAGGTGTGGGAGGGAATGAACGTGGTGAAGGGAGGCAGGATGATGCTGGGGGAGACCAACCCTGCTGACTCCAAGCCCGGAACCATCCGTGGAGACTTCAGCATCCAGCTGGGCAGGTGGGACACACACACAGGGTGCTGGTGACTGGTGGTGGATGTGGAAGTAGCCCAGTGGGTCTGACGGACGGTTTGTGTTCGTAGGAACATCATCCATGGCAGTGACACCGAGGAGAACGCCAAGATGGAGATCGGCCTCTGGTTCAAACCTGAGGACTTCGTCACCTACAAGAGCTGCCAAGAGCCCTGGCTGTACGAGTAGAGCTCCATGCTTACACCAATCCCCTGCCCAAACTTAGACCCAGCCCTGTCTTCATGTCTGTTGTCCATCACTTTGTTCAATAAAAGATCCATGTTGAACCCAAGCTGCGGTCTGCCTGTCTGTGAGATGTGGAGCTCAGAGTCTGTGTTTGAAACAGGGTTTATTATTATATTACTAGACCCTGCTTACAGAAATCCATTATTGAATCAGTTAAGCAATGTGTTCAGGTTTGTAATGTTGGAGATTGTTAGTAGTTTTAAATTTGTAAAGAATGCACAGCTTATTGCAACTGGGGTGTGTGGGACTTGTAGTCATTAACCTAGCTTAGAGGGTATGGGACTTGTAGTCATTAACCTAGCTTAGGCTGGCGTGAGAAGGCCCATTGCAGGTAGGGAGAGAGGATGGTGGACACTGTTTATTGATATAGTTAATTTTATTGCATAAAAACATTTGTTTGTTTACAATGTATTAATGAAAGGTAGCATCTCCATTTGTTATGCCATACATATAATTATATATACATTTTTCTGAAACATTTGTACATTCAACATAGCGCTCTGTCTTTTGACTCAGACACTGACTATAGAGACAGTCTCAGTAAAAATATAGAAAATCCTAGTGTATATATAATATATATTTTTATACTCAGCCATGATCAAACCTTTAAAAATCTGTAACTTCAGTCTCTGTATGATAAATGTAATAGACCTCAGTCTCTACGATTAGATCACAGTTGATAAAACCACCACATCCTTCATAAAACATTTCTATATAATATATATTACAGTGTAGATACATACAAAGACAGCTGTCTACTGGACCATGTGTTCCATGTGAACAAACACCTGTTTAGTTCATAAACACTGAAGGGGGAAATCTATTTCTCTCTGTTCCATTATGGCCCTGTGCTTCATTCAAACTGACTCAAACAGATGAAGCATCTAACCCTAACACTAAGATGAAGCGTCTAACCCTAACACTAAGATGAAGCATCTAACCCTAACACTAAGATGAAGCATCTAACCCTAACACTAAAGTGAAGAGTCTAACCCTAACACTAAGATGAAGCGTCTAACCCTAACACTAAGATGAAGCATCTAACCCTAACACTAAGATGAAGCATCTAACCCTAACACTAAGATGAAGCATCTAACCCTAACACTAAGGTGAAGCATCTAACCCTAACACTAAGGTGAAGAGTCTAACCCTAACACTAAGGTGAAGCGTCTAACCCTAACACTAAGATGAAGCATCTAACCCTAACACTAAGATGAAGCGTCTAACCCTAACACTAAGATGAAGCGTCTAACCCTAACACTAAGATGAAGCATCTAACCCTAACACTAAGATGAAGCGTCTAACCCTAACACTAAGATGAAGCATCTAACCCTAACACTAAGATAAAGAGCAAAACTGAAAAAATGACGTCAAAGAGACAAAACTTGTGTCTGCCAGAGACATATCAATATAAATAGAGAGACAGTCTGCTAGGGTGTCCCAGAGCTTGAGTCCGACCACTATGTATGTCTGCTAGGGTGTCCCAGAGCTTGAGTCCGACCACTATGTATGTCTGCTAGGGTGTCCCAGAGCTTGAGTCCGACCACTATGTATGTCTGCTAGGGTGTCCCAGAGCTTGAGTCCGACCACTATGTATGTCTGCTAGGGTGTCCCAGAGCTTGTTGCACACATCAGAAAATGTTTAAAGACGCAGACGTTGTCGCCCACTCTGATTGGTTAGCAGCTCTGGAGTGTTGTTCTGGAGTATTGTTCTGGAGTGTTGTTCTGGAGTGTTGTTCTGGAGTGTTGTTCTGGAGTGGTGTTCTGGAGTGTTGTTCTGGAGTGTTGCCGTGGTCAGGGTATTCCCCACTATCTGCCCATGACATGTTAAATGGTCTAACATTCCACTTCCTTTAATTGCCTCAAATATGAACTTTGCACTGACATGGTACGTAAGGTCTAGCTAAAGTTTTTGCGGTGTAAACAAACATTAGCTATGTTGTCATAGAAACGATATGTTCTATTCTGAGGTTTTGTTGCTGGCGCAGGACAACGAAAGCCCTCAGCGCTGCAACATCTGGCGGACACATTTTTGGGGGGCGAGGGACACTTGTCGCCTGGACTATGAAATGGGCTTAAGATGAAGGGTCTGTATGCCTGTCTGTCTGACAGGCTAACCTGTCTGTCTGTTTGTTAGGCTTACCATACTGTCTGCCTGTTTGTCTGGTTGTGTCTGTCTGTCTGTCTGCCTGTCTGTCAGACTAACCTGTCTGTCTGTCGAGCTAACCTGTCTGTCTGTCTGTTAGGCTAACCATTCGGTCTGTCTGCCTGTCTGTCTGTCTGTCTGTCTATCTGTCTGTCATTACTGCCTCATGTGTACAGCTGTCATTACAGTGTCATGTGTACAGCTGTCATTACAGCCTCATGTGTACAGCTGTCATTACAGTGTCATGTGTACAGCTGTCATTACAGTGTCATGTGTACAGCTGTCATTACAGTGTCATGTATACAGCTGTCATTACAGTGTCATGTGTACAGCTGTCATTACAGCCTCATGTGTACAGCTGTCATTACAGTGTCATGTGTACAGCTGTCATTACAGTGTCATGTATACAGCTGTCATTACAGCCTCATGTGTACAGCTGTCATTACAGTGTCATGTGTACAGCTGTCATTACAGTGTCATGTTTACAGCTGTCATTACAGTGTCATGTATACAGCTGTCATTACAGCCTCATGTGTACAGCTGTCATTACAGTGCCATGTTTACAGCTGTCATTACAGTGTCATTTATACAGCTGTCATTACAGCCTCATGTGTACAGCTGTCATTACAGTGTCATGTATACAGCTGTCATTACAGCCTCATGTGTACAGCTGTCATTACAGTGTCATGTATACAGCTGTCATTACAGTGTCATGTATACAGCTGTCATTACAGTGTCATGTATACAGCTGTCATTACAGTGTCATGTATACAGCTGTCATTACAGCTGTCATTACAGTGTCATGTGTACAGCTGTCATTACAGCCTCGTGTACAGCTGTCATTACAGGGTCATGTGTACAGCTGTCACACACACTCACAAACATCATGAATCTATGAACACAAACACACACACACAAACATCATGGAATCTATGAACGCAAACACACAACTGGTTCACACTGCAGATGACAAGTACAACAGTGAGATTGAGGAGGGAAGGAGAGATGGAGGAGGGAAGGAGAGATGGAGGAGGGAGGGAGAGATGGAGGAGGGAGGGAGAGATGGAGGAGGGAAGGAGAGATGGAGGAGGGAGAGAAAAATTGAGAGGAGAGACTGAGGGGGGAGGAAGAGATGGAGGAGGGAGGGAAAAATTGAGAGGAGAGACTGAGGGGGGAGGGAAGGAGAGATTTAGGAGGTAAGTTCTTCAAGGTTCCTCTTCCCATTGGTCTAAGCCCTGGCCACACCACCCAGAGGAGACTCCTCCTCCTTTAAGTGCGCCCCTAGAGGAGGAGAGTGGGATTACACCACATCACCAGACCACCGCTCACAGCAAGCAGATAGAAAGATGGAGTGTGTGTGTGTGTGTGTGTGTGTGATGATGTGTGTGTGTGTGTGTGTGTGTGTGTGTGTGTGTGTGTGTGTACCTGTGGTTGTGTTCATTCTGCTCTCAGCTGGCTGGACACAGGGAGTGGGGGATGATGAGTAATCGACCGGACTCATATTCTCATCTCCAGACAAGTTCCTTGGAGGCGTGCCCGCTACTATGGCACCAGAAAGACGTTTACCAATGGAAAGCTTCCTCTCTAGAAAAATGACAACACAGGAAGTCAGGAACCAAGAAAACAAAGGTTAGGTTAAATAATCTATGGGTTAGGGTTAGGTTAAATAATCTATGGGTTAGGTTTAGGGTAAATAATCTATGGGTTAGGGTCAGGTTAAATGCTATGGTTAAATAATCCAATTAGAATAAGTAATTGAGACATTTGGGGGGCGGGGGGGGTTACAGGAGGAGGGGGGGGTTACCCACTTTTCTTCTGTCCTTTGTACTGCTGGGACTTCTTCCTCTGCCTCGATACACTGGCAGACAGGTCCCTGGAGACTACACACACACACACACACACACACACACTGGTTACTCGCCACCTCTGCAGTGTGACTACCACTCTTTATCTCGGGGCTCTGAGATGATCAAAGAGACAAAAAGGTCTTATGATGCCACGTGTGTGTGTGTGTGTGTGTCACCTTGCACAGCGGGAGGCTGTAGTGTGTGTGTGTGTGTGTGTGTGTGTCACCTCGCACAGCGAGAGGCTGTAGTGTGTGTCACCTTGCACAGCGGGAGGCTGTAGTGTGGGTGTGTGTGTGACCTTGCACAGCGGGAGGCTGTAGTGTGTGTGTGTGTGTGTGTGTGTCACCTTGCACAGCGGGAGGCTGTAGTGTGTGTGTGTGTGTCAGCTTGCACAACGTGATGCTGTAGTGTATGTGTGTGTGTGTGTCACCTTGCACAACTGGATGCTGTAGAGTGTAAGTGTGTGTCACCTTGCACAGCGGGAGGCTGTAGTGTGTGTGTGTGTGTCAGCTTGCACAACGTGATGCTGTAGTGTGTGTGTGTGTGTGTGTCACCTTGCACAGTGGGAGGTTGTAGTGTGTGTGTGTGTGTGTGTGTCACCTTGCACAGCGGGCGGCTGTAGTGTGTGTGTGTGTGTGTGTCACCTTGCACAGTGGGAGGTTGTAGTGTGTGTGTGTGTGTGTGTGTCACCTTGCACAGCGGGATGCTGTAGTGTGTGTGTGTGTGTGTGTGTGTGTGTGTGTGTGTGTGTGTGTGTCACACCTTGTACAGCGGGAGGCTGTAGTGTGTGTGTGTGTGTGTGTGTGTGTGTGTGTGTGTCACCTTGCCCAGCGGGAGGCTGTAGTGTGCGTCTGTGTGTGTGTGTGTCACTTTGCATAGCAAGAGGCTCTAGTGTGTGTGTGTGTGCGTGCGTGAGTCACCTTGCACAGTGGGAGGTTGTAGTGTGTGTGTGTGTCACCTTACACAGCGGGAGGCTGTAGTGTGTGTGTGTGTGTGTGTGTGTGTGTCACCTTGCACAGCGGGAGGTTGTAGTGTGTGTGTGTGTGTGTCACCTGACACAGCGGGAGGTTGTAGTATGTATGTAGGTGTGTGTGTGTCACCTTGCACAGCGGGAGGCTGTCGTGTGTGTGTGTGTGTGTGTGTGTGTGTGTGTGTGTGTGTGTGTGTGTGTATGTGTCACCTTGCACAGCGGGAGGTTGTAGTGTGTGTGTGTGTGTGTCACCTTACACAGCGGGAGGTTGTAGTGTGTGTGTGTGTGTGTCACCTTACACAGCGGGAGGTTGTAGTGTGTATGTAGGTGTGTGTGTGTGTGTGTCACCTTGCACAGCGGGAGGCTGTGTGTGTGTGTGTGTCACCTTGCACAGCGGGGGGCTGTAGTGTGTGTGTGTGTGTGTGTGTGTGTGTGTGTGTGTGTATGTGTGTGTGTCACCTTGCACAGCAGGAGGCTGTAGTGTGTGTGTGTGTGTGTGTGTGTGTCACCTTGCACAGCGGGAGGCTGTAGTGGGTATCCGGTCAGTTGACACCAGCCCACAGGATAAAGGTCAGCTGACCTGCAGTCCACCCATTGGTCGTACTCCTCCTCCCAGCCGTCAAAGTGTATCCGTAGCAACCGGTGGACGATGCGGGTCACTGTGGCAACACAGATGAGGCGGGGCTCCATCAGGTCAACGGCCTCCAGCTTCATGCCGCTACGGAAACCGTGGTTAGGTACTTCCTGGAGACAGACAAACATCACATAGCAACAACAGGCTACTCCCCCAGGGCAGCAGATCAAACGGACAGTTGTGATGTGATGACTCAAAATAAGGACTGTGTGTGTGTGTGTGTGTGTGTGTGTGTGTGTGTGTGTGTGTTGGCTGACCTTGTTGAAAAGGGTGACGGGACAGAGTGTGTGTGTGTGTGTGTGTGTGTGTGTGTGTGTGTTTGTGTGTGTGTGTGTTTGTTTGTGTGTGACATGGTTCAAAGTGTGTGAGTGTGTGTATGTTGGCTGACCTTGTTGAAGAGGGTAACAGGGGCAGCTACAGAGTTGGTGTCTCTCAGGTATTCAAACCATCGGAAGGGGAGGGAGCTGTAACCTGAAATAGACAGACAGGAGAGGTGAGACAGACAGACAGACAGACAGACAGACAGACAGACAGACAGACAGACAGACAGACAGACAAATAGACAGACAGACAGACAGACAGACAGACAGACAGACAGATAGACAGACAGACAGGAGGGGTGAGACAGACAGACAGACAGACAGACAGACAGACAGACAGACAGGAGACAGGAGGGGTGAGACAGACAGACAAACAGACAGAGACAGACAGAGATAGGTGCCTCTGAGGGGTGAGGCAGACCGACAGACAGGTACCTTAGGAAGGGGTGAGACAGACAGACAGACAGACAGACAGACAGACAGACACCTTAGGAAGGGGTAAGACAGACAGACAGACAGACAGACAGACAGACAGACAGACAGACAGACAGACAGACAGACAGGTACCTCGGGGAGGGGTGAGATCGATGGTGTTGATTTCACAGAATCCAGCAGGGAAGATGGAGGGGGAGGTGGCATGATAGCAGAACCAGTCTGATCCATCCGCTGCCTCGGAACCATCGATACCGATCATCAGGTATCCATCCGCCAGGACCTACCGAGCCCATAGAAAGAGCTTCATCAACTATAACATCCTGCATTCAAATAACTTTATTATCCAGAACCACAACATCCTGCATTCAAATAACTTTATTATCCAGAACCATAACATCCTGCATTCAAATAACTTTATTATTCAGAACCATAACATCCTGCATTCAAATAACTTTATTATCCAGAACCACAACATACTGCATTCAAATAACTTTATTATCCAGAACCACAACATCCTGCATTCAAATAACTTTATTATCCAGAACCATAACACCCTGCATTTAAATAACTTTATTATCCAGAACCATAACATTGTGCATTCAAATAACTTTACTATCCAGAACCACGACAGTACCAAGACACACTGCACTTGAATTACTTTATTATTCAGTACCAAGACACCCTGCATTTAAATAACTGTATAATCCAATACCACAACATACTGCATTCAAATAACTTTACTATCCAGTACCAAGACAGTACCAAGACACCCTGCATTTAAATATAACTTTATTATCCAGCACCACGACACACAGGCATTGAACTGCATGTCTAATACGGACCCCAGGCAACCCCACAAAGACGACCCCTGACCCCTCACCTTCCTGACAGAGGCCACACAGATGGCTGACAGGTTGAGAGGGTCGATGGCCTCCAGCTTCATGCCATCCATGAACCACTCCCCTTCCTGCTCCACTTCCTTCACCTAGCAACGCCCACACACCCACACAACAGATTTATAGATGGGTAAAGTGCTAAACACGTTGTCAGGTAGGATGGTAGACAGGTGAACAGGTAGAATGGTAGACAGGTGAACAGGTAGGAAGGTGAACAGGTAGGATGGTAGATAGGTGAACAGATAGGATGGTAGACAGGTGAACAGGTAGGAAGGTAGACTGGTAGACTGGTGAACGGGTAGGAAGGTGAACAGGTAGGATGGTAGACAGGTGAACAGGTAGAATGGTAGACAGGTGAACAGGTAGGAAGGTGAACAGGTAGGATTGTAGACAGGTGAACAGGTAGGAAGGTAGACAGGTAGGATGGTAGGAAGGTGAACAGGTAGGATGGTATACAGGTGAACAGGTAGGATGGTAGACAGGTGAACAGATAGGATGGTAGAATGGTCACCTTTGCAAACAGCTGTCCTGGAGCGTCCATTTGTCCTTCTAGCTTCTTAGACACATCTGTCCCACCGCCGCCATGGGATAGAAACCAGCCGGTATTACCACTGTCATTATCAACCCTAACCCTAACCCTAACCTAAACAAGCTGGTATTACCACTGTCATTATCAACCCTAACCTAAACCAGCTGGTATTACCACTGTCATTATCAACCCTAACCTAAACCAGCTGGTATTACCACTGTCATTATCAACCCTAACACTAACCTAAACCAGCTGGTATTACCACTGTCATTATCAACCCTAACCCTAACCTAAACCAGCTGGTATTACCACTGTCATTATCAACCCTAACCTAAACCAGCTGGTATTACCACTGTCATTATCAACCCTAACCTAAACCAACTTGTATTACCACTGTCATTACCAACCCTAACACTAACCTAAACCAGCTGGTATTACCACTGTCATTATCAACCCTAACCTAAACCAGCTTGTATTACCACTGCCATTATCAACCCTAACACTAACCTAAACCAGCTGGTATTACCACTGTCATTACCAACCCTAACCCTAACCTAAACCAGCTGGTATTACCACTGTCATTACCAACCCTAACCCTAACCTAAACCAGCTGGTATTACCACTGTCATTATCAACCCTAACCCTAACCTAAACCAGCTGGTATTACCACTGTCATTATCAACCCTAACCTAAACCAGCTTGTATTACCACTGCCATTATCAACCCTAACACTAACCTAAACCAGCTGGTATTACCACTGTCATTACCAACCCTAACCCTAACCTAAACCAGCATGTATTACCACTGTCATTATCAACCCTAACCCTAACCTAAACCAGCTGGTATTACCACTGTCATTATCAACCCTAACCTAAACCAGCTTGTATTACCACTGCCATTATCAACCCTAACACTAACCTAAACCAGCTGGTATTACCACTGTCATTACCAACCCTAACCCTAACCTAAACCAGCTGGTATTACCACTGTCATTATCAACACTAACCTAAACCAGCTGGTATTACCACTGTCATTACCAACCCTAACACTAACCTCAACCAGCTGGTATTACCACTGTCGTTACCAACCCTAGAAACCCACTAAAAACACACTTCTTCATTATGGATATTATTATTATTATTATTATTATTATTATTATTATCATTATTATTATATATCTTTGATGAGACAGAGATTGTTTCTATACTAAAATAAAGTAGACAGACTCATATGTCAACTTGCTTATTTCGATGTGGATTTTCTCTGCAGAGAAAAACATCACATGCCAAAATGCAACAACTGGGATGGCGCAGTTTCTGCTGTAAAGCATAACACTCTCCAGCCAAGTATAACACCCTCCAGCCAAGTTTAACACCCTCCAGCCAAAAATATGGACAGGAAAGTTTTGCTGTGCATATGACAGTGGGGAAGGCTGTAGACCAATTTTAGAACATCAAAGTTGATCTGGAAGAGACAACCGAGACCTGCTGGGCCAAGGAGGCAGATATAGCTGCGTAAGTAGCTAGCTAGCTAGCTAATATAATATGTTGTGTTGAATAACAAACATTTAAATGTGTGAGGCTGTAGAAGTTGCTGTAACGTTAGCTAGAGGCTCCTCCTAAATTTGTCTTAGTCTGCAAGCTAACGTTAGGAAATATTTTTTACTTGGATATATCGGCTAGGTAACGTTAGCTAGCCAATTTTTTCTTGTACCTATAAAGCAATAAGGCAATTTTTTAAATGTTTGCTAGTACCAGCGTAGTATTTTGCGATGCAATTCATGCCTCACGTAGCCACGTTCATAGCTTTAGTGGGGCAAGGGGGGTGTTTGGTGCGTGCAATGAGCTATGGGCATTGTAGTTTACAGTGAATTCACAATTTAAATGCCGTCGTTCAAAAAAATACTGTTCTTTCGCTTACATTGATACTACTACCCAAACTCGTTCCATATACTTTCTTAATCTAGCATAAACAACCACATATATTGTCTTCTAAAATCGGGGAAGTATCCCTTTAAAACTACTCATAAGTCATAACACAAGCCATCAAGCAGTTGCTAAACAATCCGATAACAGAGAAGCCAGAGTCCTCTATGGTGTCGTTTCAAACACAAGTACACCTCCAAATGATTCCATAATTCCAATTTACAATGAATCCATAAGAAATAGGCTGGTGAAGCTAGCATGGGACGGACCGGACGGTTTGAAGCGGTGTCCGATGCTGCGGGACCAGCCGATGCTGTGGATCAGCGGGCTGTACATGTGACACCAGAAATCATCTGAGCCATCCTCACACTCCTCGTACACCAGCCTCAGACGCCCGCCAATCACCTGACAGAAAACACACGCACGCACGCACACACACACACACACACACACACACACACACACACACACACACACACACACACACACACAGCATCATGATGACAGGCTGTGAAAGTAATGGGACATTGACCAATAGTAGAGCCAGATTCTAGAAGCCACACCTCCTCCACTAGAGCCACCCTGGTCCGGGACAGGTGTGTCTTATCAACCACCTCCACACGCATCAACTTCTTAAAGGGCTCCCGCATGCTGTCCTGTACCTAAGAGAGGAGAGGGGATGGGAGGGCTTCAGTTAGGCAGTGGTCTAATCGTATCTACTATATTCTGTGTCTACTGAGAGGTGGGTATGCTGTGGTAGGTTTGGGTTAGGGTATGCTGTGGTAGGTTTGGGTTTGGGTTAGGGTATACTGTGGTAGGTTTGGGTTAGGGTTGGGGTTAGGGTATGCTGTGGTAGGTTTGGGTTTGGGTTAGGGTATGTTGTGGTAGGTTTGGGGTTAGGGTTAGGGTATACTGTGGTAGGTTGGGGTTAGGGTATACTGTGGTAGGTTGGGGTTAGGGTATACTGTGGTAGGTTGGGGTTGGGGTTAGGGTATACTGTGGTAGATTAGGGTTGGGGTTAGGGTATACTGTGGTAGGTTTGGGTTAGGATTAGGGTTAGGGTATACTGTGGTAGGTCTGGGTTGGGGTTGGGGTATGCTGTGGTAGGTTTGGGTTAGGGTTGGGGTTAGGGTATACTATGGTAGGTCTGGGTTGGGGTTAGGGAGACCTATGACCTGATCACCTTAGAGGAGAAGGAGACCTATGACCTGTTCACCTTAGAGGAGAAGTCTGGAGGCAGGGTCCTGGAACCAGTCAAGTGATTCACCAGGAAGTTCTTCCAGTTGGTACAACGATTTTGAATAGCTAAGGACGCACACACACACACACACGATAAGCAGTTCAAGTGTACATGAGGTGCAATGAAAATGCTATTTATATTTATACAAGTCATTCTGCAGGCACACATAGAGATATATACTCATACATTTGGGTGGCACCAGTGGTTTCCCTCCTGAAGCGCACCAGCCAACAGGATGCATGTCTCGAACACACAGGTTTACCCAGAAGTCTCTGCTGGAGTCACTGTCAAACCCTTCGTACCGCAACAGGGCCCGGAAACCTGAGGACACACACAGTGATGAGTGTGTATGTGTGTGTGAGAAAGTGTTTGTGTATGTTTGTCTACCTGTCTATGTGTCTATGTGTGTGTATGTGTATGTGTATGTGTATGTGTGTGTGTGTGTGTGTGTGTGTGTGTGTGTGTGTGTGTGTGTGTTTACCTGCCACCTGGATGATGCTTGCTATCCAGTAGACTTTGATGTGCAGTCCACTGTCGGTGTTAGGGACCTCCAACCTGACCCCCTCACTGATGCCCCCCCAGCATCGCCCCATGGGGACCTACACACTCCAAACCATACAACACATTAAACACCCCCCAGTATCGCCCCATGGGGACCTACACACTCCAAATCATACAAAACATTAAACACCCCCCCAGCATCGCCCCATAGGGACCTACACACTCCAAACCATACAACACATTAAACACCCCCCAGTATCGCCCCATGGGGACCTACACACTCCAAACCATACAACACATTAAACACCCCCCAGCATCGCCCCATGGGGACCTACACACTCCAAACTATACAGCACGTTAAACCCCCCCCAGCATCGACCCATGGGTACCTACACACTCAAAAACACGCAGAACATTAAACTAGGAATGGGCATTTGAAGGCATTTCACCATTCGAATATTCTATCATTTTTTCTATCAATGTTAGGTAATTCATATTTATAATTGGGCCTAATGTAGTTTCCAATTCCATTTTTCAGACATGAAAAACGTACGTGTCTTAAGTCAGTTTACAATCCTCACGCTACCCCTGGTACCGCTGTTTCTAAGGAAAGTAAGTTCGATAGGCTCATATTATCTTAACGCTTGTAGCACCTAAATAATTGTTTAAACAATCCAAAACATTTAACTAATTAAAACAGGAAGCGTTACACAACCAACATATAATTTACGAGTGCAGAGAAGTGCCAGGGGGCTGTTGCCTGCAGGCACTATTCTGAACGCAAGTGCACACACATTACGCCGGTCTAGAGAGAAGCAAATTGAAGAGCTTAATGAATTTTATGAAAGACATGAAAGACAACAGCTTACTTTGTCCCGGCAGTTTTATTTGACAATTCAAAAACAATTTTAAAACACTGAGCTAAGCTTCGTATTTAGACTAATTGACTAACATTTTCCCACTCGACTAGCACATCCTCACTCAAATCCCTCCCAGTCCAAATGTTTAACCCTAACACTAACCCTGACCCTAACCCATTCAAATCCCCCCCAGTCCAAATGTTTAACCCTAACCCTAACCCTGACCCTAACCCATTCAAATCCCCCCAGTCCAAATGTTTAACCCTAACCCTGACACTAACCCATTCAAATCCCCCCCAGTCCAAATGTTTAACCCTAACCCTAACCCTGACCCTAACCCATTCAAATCCCCCCCAGTCCAAATGTTTAACCCTAACCCTAACCCTGACCCTAACCCATTCAAATCCCCCCCAGTCCAAATGTTTAACCCTAACCCTGACCCTAACCCATTCATATCCCCTCCAGTCCAAATGATTAACCCTAACCCTAACCCTGACCCTAACCCATTCCAATCCCACCCCAGTCAAAATATTTCCACGCTTCACTTCTTTTGGTCGCCATTTCTTTTAGTGTTTGAGCTGCTTGGACGTTTAAACTACGTGATGTGGGAAAAGCACAAACATTTAACAAATATAGGCCTATTGCCATTGTTTTTCTTTTGACTTTTTACATATTTTAAATAGCATTTGTATAGACATTTAATACACAATAGCCTATGTAATGAGTGATATTTAATAATAAAGAAATCCTCTACACTACAGCTCTAGTCAAATACCCAGGTCATTTAGAATCATGGAATATTCGAATAAACGTGCCCATCCCTGCATGAAACACCAACGGGAAACAGATTTTATTTCTGCATTCATTCTACAGAAACATGGCTCTTTTATTGATATCTCAAGATGGAGTCATCAATAATGTATTATTCAGTCGCTCCAACATTTGTGTGCGTGTGTTTTTTATTTGTTGACTTACGTGTTCAAAGCAGTTCACCGGAGCCCCCTCCATGTTTCCGCCGGCGATGTAGCGCCCCCAGTCAAAGGCCTCTGCCACTGCAGCGACAACACAGCGTTAATGGTCTGGAGAGCCTGGAGACCTCACCCTGTAGGACGGAGCTCCAGGAGAGGGCCCTACCGCTCTTCCTGACCAGGCTGGGAGGGTGGGCCTGGTACTGGGTCATGGCGGCTAGCTTGGCCACCAGAGGCTGTTTCTGAAGAACCTTGGCCTTCTTAGTGGGAGGCTTACCCTGTAAGAACAACAGCGCTTTACAAACCACCCTGCAGCTTAGATAGTGTGTGTGTGTGTGTGTGTGTGTGTGTGTGTGTGTGTGTGTGTGTGTGTGTGTACCTGTAGCCTGGCTAGTATGCTGGCCTTCTTGGAGTTGGAGGAGAAGCTTCTGGAACAGGAGACACTGCAGAAGCGCTTGGTCTTACTATAGAAGGCCTCCCTTACCCCCTGCATGCCACACATCTCACAGGTTGCTGGGGAGACACAAGGCACCATGGTGACTGTTGCCTAGGTGACATCATAATAGCCTACGTTATGATAGCTGGTTAAAAGTTATAATATGTAGCTTTGTCTTTGTACTAAGATGGGTAGTTAGTTATAATATGAAGCTATGTCTTTGTACTGAGATGGTTGGTAAGAGTTATAATATGGAGCTATGTCTTTGTACTAAGATGGTTGGTTAGTTATAATTTGGAGCTATGTCTTTGTACTAAGATGGTTGGTTAGTGATAATATGAAGCTATGTCTTTGTACTAAGATGGGTAGCAAGTTATAATATGGAGCTATGTCTTTGTCCTAAGATGGTTAGTTAGTTATAATATAGAGCTATGTCTTTGTACTAAGATGGTTGGTTAGTTATAATATGAAGCTATGTATTTGTACTAAGATGGGTAGCAAGTTATAATATAGAGGTATGTCTTTGTCCTAAGATGGTTAGTTAGTTATAATATAGAGCTATGTCTTTGTACTAAGATGGTTGGTTAGTTATAATATGTAGCTATGTCTTTGTACTGAGATGGTTGGTTAGAGTGATACTATGCAGCTATGTCTTTGTACTAAGATGGTTGGTTAGTTATAATATGTAGCTATGTCTTTGTACTAAGATGGTTGGTTAGTTATAATATGTAGCTATGTCTTTGTACTAAGATGGTTGGTTAGCTATAATATGAAGCTCTGTCTTTGTACTAAGATGGTTGGTTAGTTATAATATGGAGCTATGTCTTTGTACTAAGATGGTTGGTTAGTTATAATATGAAGCTATGTCTTTGTACTAAGATGGGTAGCAAGTTATAATATGGAGGTATGTCTTTGTCCTAAGATGGTTAGTTAGTTATAATATAGAGCTATGTCTTTGTACTAAGATGGTTGGTTCGAGTTATAATATGGAGCTATGTCTTTGTACTAAGATGGTTGGTTAGAGTGATAATATAGAGCTATGTCTTTGTACTAAGATGGTTGGTTAGTTATAATATGAAGCTATGACTTTGTACTAAGATGGTTGGTTAGTTATAATATGGAGCTATGTCTTTGTACTAAGATGGTTGGTTAGTTATAATATGAAGCTATGTCTTTGTACTAAGATGGCTGGTTAGTTATAATATGGAGGTATGTCTTTGTACTAAGATGGTTGGTTAGTTATAATATGAAGCTATGTCTTTGTACTAAGATGGCTGGTTAGTTATAATATGGACAATGTGTTTTTGTTTCAGAGTGCGCTGAGGTACTGACCCATGCCTGCCGAGCCCTCGGTGTAGCTGTACACCTGACCAGAGGGCTTGAGGTCAGGCAATGACGCTGGCAGCAGGGACACACCCTCCTCATCACTGTCCTCTGAGCAGGACGAGGAGGCAGAGTCCTCACTGCAGCTGTCCTCAAACATCCCAAAGGAGTCCCTGCGCCTCCTCACCTCATGGTCAGCCTGGGGATACAGGGAGAGCGCCATGACTCTGGGTTATGGTTAGGGTTAGGGTTAAGCGCCATGCCTCTGGGTTAGGGTTAGGGTTAGGGTTAAGCGCCATGACTCTGGGTTAGGGTTAGGGTTAGGGTTAAGCTCCATGACTCTGGGTTAGGGTTAGGGTTAAGCTCCATGACTCTGGGTTAGGGTTAAGCTCCATGA
This sequence comes from Aplochiton taeniatus, assembly GCA_017639675.1. NCBI lineage: Eukaryota > Metazoa > Chordata > Actinopteri > Galaxiiformes > Galaxiidae > Aplochiton > Aplochiton taeniatus. Next base: position 168,774 of record CM030183.1, read on the forward strand.
CTCTGGGTTGGGTTAGGGTTAAGCGCCATGCCTCTGGGTTAGGGTTAGGGTTAAGCGCCATGACTCTGGGTTAGGGTTAGGGTTAGGGTTAAGCTCCATGACTCTGGGTTAGGGTTAGGGTTAGGCGCCATGACTCTGGGTTAGGGTTAAGCTCCATGACTCTGGGTTAGGGTTAAGCTCCATGACTCTGGGTTAGGGTTAGGGTTAAGCCCCATGACTCTGGGTTAGGGTTAAGCTCCATGACTCTGGGTTAGGGTTAAGCGCCATGACTCTGGGTTAGGGTTAGGGTTAAGCGCCATGACTCTGGGTTAGGGTTAAGCTCCATGACTCTAGGTTAGGGTTAAGCTCCATGACTCTGGGTTAGGGTTAGGGTTAAGCGCCATGACTCTGGGTTAGGGTTAAGCTCCATGACTCTGGGTTAGGGTTAGCGTTAGGCGCCATGACTCTGGGTTAGGGTTAAGCTCCATAACTCTGGGTTAGGGTTAGGGTTAAGCTCCATGCCTCTGGGTTAGGGTTAAGCTCCATGACTCTGGGTTAGGGTTAGGGTTAAGCGCCATGACTCTGGGTTAGGGTTAGGGTTAAGCGTCATGACTCTTGGTTAGGGTTAAGCTCCTTGACTCTGGGTTAGGGTTATGGTTAGGGTTAAACGCCATGACTCTGGGTTAGGGTTAGGGTTAAGCGCCATGACTCTGGGTTAGGGTTAAGCTCCATGACTCTGGGTTAGGGTTAGGCGCCATGACTCTGGGTTAGGGTTAAGCTCCATGACTCTGGGTTAGGGTTAGGGTTAAGCTCCATGACTCTGGGTTAGGGTTAAGCTCCATGACTCTGGGTTAGGGTTAAGCTCCATGACTCTGGGTTAGAGTTAGGGTTAAGCTCCATTACTCTGGGTTAGGGTTAAGCTCCATGACTCTGGGTTAGAGCTAGGGTTAAGCTCCATGACTCTGGGTTAGAGTTAGGGTTCAGCTCCATGACTCGGTTAGGGTTCGGTGATTGAGTCTGAAGGGGGGTTTACTGTTTCACACAGGGTCAATTGGTGCTGTCCTTAAAAATACCCTGAATAAATGCTGTCTTATTTGATTACAAAACTGTATGCAGCAACACAGACTAGACTGACTACCTATTAGCGTCTGCCAAAGCTCGAGCACACGCCCCGTACTTCGTCACAACAGTTGCACGAGCAAGCTGGACAGTGGGTTCGTCGGTTTGGCAGTCACCGACCGAGACCAAACCTGAAATCACTGCAATGCCCTCTGAAGGGTATGACAGAGCTAACTTTGAATGCAGTCGTTAAATACTGGCCTTGGTGGCTGTGATTAACGATTGCGTTTTCTAAGAAGGCTTGGTTAAACGTAATGCTGCAAGTTTATATCAAATGTGTCTTGGCTTCAATGACGTTAGAATACAATATAATGTTACGCGGAGTAATTGCCGTTATTACGCAGAAGGCACTGGTCACTAGCTAGGTAATTGTGTAAGCTAGCCTATAAACCCTCAACAAATGGTGCAAAAACACTCCAGCGATAGTCAGACATTCAGCATGCAAACGCCGCGTAATCCCACAACTGACCAAATCGCTCGAATTTTCCATCAGGGTCTCATGTAGAACGTTTTTATATAACCTGGCACTTCAGCAGCAGTAAGGACGTATAGACACGACACCTGCACAGAAAGCTAAAGTGCAAAAATAAACTCCAGCTGCTTGCATATCAACAAATGTATCATATTTCAGAGACGCACGCTTGCTGTACGCCCGCTGGACTCCCATTGGTTCGCTGATTCTTCTTTGTCTAATCCTCCAGATGTCAGCTCTTTACCGTCCCCTGCTGAGTTGTGGTTGAACTGAACACTAAAGTATGTTCATATTGATACAAAGGTGTTCAATCCTCATAAGGCAGCAACTATTTCACATATTTCTAGCTCTGAATTTGATCATTTATTAAATCGAAAATAACTTTAATCTTGTTTCGGCCCTGCACTTGTTCCTCTCTTGTGTCTCTTTTTAAAAAAAATATTTTCTGGCGTGTGTCATGGAGGATTGGGGAGGTGGGTTCAGAGCAGTGGTGTATAAAAACATGAAAACAATACTTAAGTAAAAGTAAATATATCTGATTAGAAAATGACTCTGCTAAAAGTAAAAGTCATCCATTAGGATACAACTTGAGTAAAAGTTCTAAAGTATCTGATATTAAACGTACTTAAGTATTCAAAGTAATTTTCTGGCATTGAGTGTACCTCAGAATTGAAATTTAAAGTAAAATCTGTTAATTCTCCCCCACCCACTCAAATAAACCAACCACAATTTCTCTGTTAGCTTTTTCTGTGTATTTATTCTGTATGGTACCGTATGACTGATGCAACGGTCTTGAAAACCAAAACAGTGGCCTGTTCATGCGTAACTAACAAGAAGTATCCTGTTGCGCTTACTGAAATGTTTGATTTATTTTTGGTTATTTATTTAATGAGTCTCATGGAGAATTTCAGAGTCGAGTCGAGTCAAGCCTTTTGCAGGACTTGCCGAGTCGATTCGAGTCAGTACCAATATCTGAGTCGAGTTGAGTAGAGTCAATTGACTGTAGTCATTACGACTCTGGTAAAATCTGCCAACATTTGAATGCACTGTTATTTAACCTGGTGAGTGACGTTGAGATAAATATCTCTTTTATGAAGGAGCCCTGGCCAAGAAGAAAACACCAGGATAAAACACTAAAACAAACATAAAACAAAGAAACAAGCAATAAAAACATTAAAACAAACATAAAACATTCAGTCAAAAACATAAAAACCAATAAAGCAGTCTCAAAAGTCAAAAAAATACATGGCAAATATTATACAAAGCAAGTACAAGTATCAGTCAATATTGATAAAAGGGATTTTTTTTTTTACTCAGGCAGTGACACAAAGGAAGTCAACTTGATCTATTTTTGCAGTAAATTCCAGGACTAGGGGGCATAATACTTTTTTAAATGAAATGCAATTCGTTATACACACTTAATTCCATTTTAGAAACATAGCCATAGTTTGCTTTGCAAGATAGTTGTCTAGTACCAGCAAAGGTTAGTAGCTGTCCCTCAATACGCTTTCTGGCTCATTAGCTAGTCATTAATAACAACAAATCCAATTTAATATTGGTAAAAACGAGCAGTGTGAATCTAATGGCAGTGAGATACCACAGGGATCACAGGTTAGAGTTAGCAATACACAGAATTCCATTTGATATGTCTAGGTCAAGATGCAGAAGAAAGCCTCATTCTTCAATAAACGAAAAAAAAAATAACTGTCAGGACGTTGTTAGTGCAAGAGGTAGATCAGTGCAAATCTTAGGTGAGATTTATAGTGAAAGGCTATTTTTCCTTCATGGAAATGTTTACAGATTTAAACAAAATAATTGTTCCCTCAATTAATATAATCATAATGAGGGTCAGGCAGTTAAAGTTGCTGATTGATCTGTATGAAACAGAATAAGTGAATATGCTTCTAGATATATTTTAGGAAGCAGCACGAGTCCAGAGGAGAATGTGTGGAGCAGGAGATGGAAGTAGCCTAGTGATGATTCTCACTATAACAACATAGTGAATCCAAGTGAACTTGGAGAAAGTTAGAGATTCCTTCAGGAGTCTTACAGACAGGCGTAGGTAGGTCTATTTCTCTAGTTATAATCAGTGTGTGTAGGTGTGGTAACATGTTATCTGTTCTGAGGCTAGTGATGATGATGGATCTTTCAAGGAGGCTGAGCAGTTTGGAAAATAGAGTAACTACTGCTCAGTCTGAGCTTTTAATGGAGCGGATACTGCTATGTGATGTCAGCACAGTCTCCTCTGTACTCATGCTGGTTCCTAAAATAGTTATTACCATGTTGGCAGGTCCCTTTCATCTGTGGCTTTATTATCTATGTGCTCTAAATTGAATATTTTTATGAGAATTGCCCCTTAAAATGTTGCTTAAAATGTTTGGGTGAAGCAAACAAGATGTAGCTCTCTCAAGTTGCTTGACGCTTACAACTACAAAGCCCAATATACACTTATAGAACCCATATGGCCCCACCTCACAAAATTGCACACCCGCTTTGCGATCCTGTAATCATCTTGTTATGACCTTCACGACTAGAAAGACAACGCACTTTGATTACTGCCATCTAATTGTGTGAACTTTTTATTGCCACTCAGTTTACAATTCCCTTGTATTAGCCTATTGGGCCCATGTATTTATTAAGGCCGTGGGCCATGGGCCTAAATAACGATTATATTCATTCTCTTATCAACGTCTATGTATTTATTAAGGCCGTGGGCCTAAAAAACGATTATATTCATGAGTCTCTCCTCAACGTCTCCTGCTCTGATCAATTTGTCAAGTAACGTTTGAATTTGAGTGGGAATTATGTCTACAGCCTAACTCACTTAGCCTACACCACAAAACACGCAAAGCACACACGCATTAATAGCACACGCTAACACAGACACTTACATTCCCCCTCCCCCACCACCACCACCTTTCTTTCTTGTCTGTCTCTCCCTCTCTCTCTCTACCTCTATGACACAGAAACACACAATCAACTTTATCTTAGTTGACTGACTGAGTGGAGCAATCTCTCATTATCTGTTGACAGCGGAGAGATGAGAGGCCTCTAGCTATAAACAGATGGTTACAATAGTATCCCAAATCAGAATACAATGCATTTCATGATTAACAATTAGGCCTATAAGCATCAATTTATTAACCACCCTGTTCAAATATTTCATTAGATCAAACCGTATTAAATTACATCAAAGGATATAAAGCCGTCAACTGCGGAAGGAAATAATTATTGTGATTTACACGCTCATAAAATGACCTCAGAATGTCATTTCCCCCGCGATCAACGAAAATGTTTTTGTGAGAGACATTTCTGAGCAGCGCCTACACCAATTGTGGATGTTTCTCTTATTTTGTGATTATTCAGCGCGCAGGAGCAAAATGGACGATATGAAATGCAAAGAGGAATAGCGGTTCCTTGCAACGAACTAGCTAAATCTAAAAAGGACAAAATGTTTCATGCCTAGTGAAATTTTATTCTGCGCATGATGACGCGCAAAACCACGTCTCTGCCCGCTTCACATCGCTAGCTAGCAGGAAGTATGTTGAATCGGTTGGAAAAAAAGACCGATGATTCAAAGTCGGTTGTTGATTCGAAAAAATAACCATGCCTGGTCTATGAATTTGCTAAATCTGCAATTTCACATTTAGCATCGTTCTCACTGCTGCAACGAGAGCCTACTAAGGGGTAAGTTGGAGGCGTTAAACGTCTTAAAACCGATGTTTTCTATCAATGGGCCGAAGCGTATTTGTCGAGAGCTTTGTGTTGGTTCAGTGTAGCTCTGGTTAGCAAAGCAAAGCTAGCCCTTGCGTGCCACGGTTGTATTTGCCATGCAGAAGCGAAATTTCATTCTTGTGGATCTTTCTGTAACCTAGGCAGGCATCAGAAATAATTACCCATAATTCGTGCAAATATACGAGCATATATATTCCTCATGTCTGGTATTTAATATAATTCGTTTTTCTACTTGCTTTTTGTTTTAGCACCGTGGGGGGTATTGGCTACCGAGCTAACACAGCTAGTTAGCTTTTCGGCCGCATAGCCTCCAAGCTCCCAACGTTACCCGACGCAAACGCGCCTTGGCAGTGATAGGGAAATGGCCGAACAAGGAGTTTTGACTTGATCGTTCGTGTCCATTGTAAAAAAAAAATATATATATATATATAAGAAAAAACTACGCGCGCTATTTATCTGAATTTTGAATTCACATTAGTATGGAACCATTTATCATAGGTAGAAATCTAGCTGATTGTGGTTGTACGTCTTAACTAATGAGCCGAGGAGGCTAACACAATTAGCGTTAGCTTCGAAGTGCCTAGATTCAAATTTTTGATGGATTTGGTCTCAATGAAAGCGGTGTTACATATGCATTGTCATCCACATGTTATTGTTTTGCGACGAACACGATCCATCCATGTAGTTGTGTTTCATGCAATGAACTGATCAAAGCTCTAAGATAGTATGGGCCCCGGCCTTGCCTTTGCCTAATTTGGGGAGTCGGCCGAGGGAAATATCACGGAATGTCGCGCGGCTCGGCGGTAAAGATGCCTTGCTTTTGTCCAGCAGAGTCTATTGATGGAACTATGTAATGAAGAAAAACCAAGGTCATCAAAACACGATGTTTTACCGTAGTATCAAACCAGCATTTTGCAGGAAATTATTTAGTTCGTTCGGACCTGTATGCGGCCTTGAATACATTTATGAAAGCATCAACTGCCAAACGCAATTCGGTTTTCCTTCAAAACAACGGATGTGTAAACAGAAAGTGGGGGTAGGATGTTCGTTTAGGGAAAAACAATTGAGTAAAGTAAGAACTCGTGTATAAAAGTGATGTGTATAACCATTGTAAGTGTTAAATGGACGTCGAATTAGAAAAGCGCCTATTTTATTTTCTATTAGACCTGTAATGTATGATTGCATTACTTGTTCTAAGCAGTTCGTTTACACAGCCTATATGCTTGTGGACCAACGTGTGGGAAACTAATAGAAAAATAGTTTTTATTGATTGAATGAGTTTTATTTTTTTCTCATCTACTTGCATTTTTCTTCTAATTAAATTTTTTTGTAAGAACATTCTATGCTATAAAGTTTCTGTGAGCAATGCAGTTATTGACCAAAAAATATTTTTTAGACTGCAGCTCTTTGATCAAACTGTGCATTGAAGGGGAATTTACATATATTTGAATGAACATTGGACTGTAAAGCTGTCATACGCTTCAGATACATTACATTTTCATCCGTTTTTTTATCGAACTAAAATTGTTTAATTCCAGAGCCCTATTAGAAGCGTACGGTTTGGGTGGACAGTGCAGTGGAGGGTTAGTTTGGGTGGACAGTACAGTGGAGGGTTAGGTGTGATAAGTATCCCTGTGGATAGTACAGTGGAGGGTTAGTTTGGGTGGACAGTACAGTGGAGGGTTAGGTGTGATAAGTATCCCTGTGGATAGTACAGTGGAGGGTTAGTTTGGGTGGACAGTACAGTGGAGGGTTAGGTGTGATAAGTATCCCTGTGGCCCGTTCCCATAGGAGGAAAGCACGGCACTAGGGCCCTCTGATAGGGGTAGGCAGCCCTCCATCCATCAGCTCTCTGATCCTGTGCATCAGCACCACAGAGCTATAGGGGGAGGAAGGTGATTACTCCAAATATGTTTGTTTCCTGCTGAGAGAGCCTTTGGTGTTTGGAGTGTAAATGAATGGGAAGGCATCCTGTATATTTACTTACCAGGAGGCTCTGTAGAATTAATAAATTACTATTTACTAGTATTTGCTGCTATGCGTTACTGGTTTAACTATGTACATTTTCTCAATCTTTTATTTGTATTTATGCCTCATAAGCCAGTCCTAATGGAGCGAATGGTGCTGCTCATGACCTTTGCCTTTATGTGCTGTCTCCAGTGTTCTGCCTCTATGGCTGTGTCTCCAGTGTTCTGTCTCTCTATGGCTGTGTCTCTGTCACTCAGCATAGTGCTTCAGAGGGGGTGTGGCTTTGCTGCCCCCCTTCAGAGGGGGCGTGGCTATGCTGCCCCCTAACAGACCACCATTTTATTTTCTCCTCCAATCACAATCTCTCCCACACCTTTTTTTCTTCTTCCCGTTTGAACCGTTTTTTTCTCCTATCTCCCTCCTGTATAGGCCAGCCCACCACCCCTCCCCCTCTTTTTATTTTCTTCTCTTTCCTCCTTCCCTTTTTTCTCACTTTGCTCTCTACTGGGGGTGAATGCATTTGGGCCCCTCAGTGTAAACAGCAGATGACAGGCTGCCGTAGCGGAAACGCTGGGTTTTTGACTCAGAACCAACCCAGGGGTACCCCCATGCCCTGAAAACCCTAACCAACCCAGGGGTACCCCCATGCCCTGAAAACCCTAACCAACCCAGGGGTACCCCCATGCCCTGAAAACCCTAACCAACCCAGGGGTACCCCCATGCCCTGAAAACCCTAACCAACCCAGGGGTACCCCCATGCCCTGAAAACCCTAACCAACCCAGGGGTACCCCCATGCCCTGAAAACCCTAACCAACCCAGGGGTACCCCCATGCCCTGAAAACCCTAACCAACCCAGGGGTACCCCTGTACCCCCATACCCTGAAATCCTGTATCAGGGTGCTGGGGGAAGCTGCTCCTAGATCAGAATTCCTGTTCTGAGTGGTTCTGTAGTAACAGTTGGGTCAGACTGATCCTAGATCAGCATTCCTGTTCTGAGTGGTTCTGTAGTAACAGTGGGGTCAGACTGATCCTAGATCAGCATTCCTGTTCTGAGTGGTTCTGTAGTAACAGTGGGGTCAGACTGATCCTAGATCAGCATTCCTGTTCTGAGTGGTTCTGTAGTAACAGTCAGTTCAGACTGGTCCTAGATAGGCTTGTCGCCATATTTTACATGATCACCTGATCACAATTATTTCAGCTGACCTTAATCCTTTTTCTTAATTGTCAAAATTGCCATTATAAATGGTATTTTAGGCCAATATTAGAGATGTTGCAACATAAAGATGAGATGCTATTTAGGCATATTCCCATCAGGTCAGTGTTATGGTAATAGTAATGGTTTGGCTGTATATATTTCCTGAGTGCACTTCAAAGCTACACTGTTTCATACTTTTGGTGGTGATCAGGGTTAGTGTGTGTTTTGTACGTTTGGTGGTGATCGGGGTTAGTGTGAGTGTTTTATACTTTTGGGGGTGATTGGGGTTAGTGTGAGTGTTTTATACGTTTGGTGATGATCAGGGTTAGTGTGAGTGTTTCATACTTTTGGTGATGATCAGGGTTAGTGTGTGTGTTTCATACTTTTGGTGATGATCAGGGTTAGTGTGTGTGTTTCATACTTTTGGTGGTGATCAGGGTTAGTGTGTGTTTATACGTTTGGTGATGATCAGGGTTAGTGTGAGTGTTTTATACTTTTGGTGGTGATCGGGGTTAGTGTGAGTGTTTCATACTTTTGGTGATGATCAGGGTTAGTGTGTGTGTTTCATACTTTTGGTAATGATCAGGGTTAGTGTGTGTGTTTCATACTTTTGGTGGTGATCAGGGTTAGTGTGTGTTTATACGTTTGGTGATGATCAGGGTTAGTGTGAGTGTTTTATACTTTTGGTGGTGATCGGGGTTAGTGTGAGTGTTTTATACTTTTGGTGGTGATCGGGGTTAGTGTGTGTGTTTCATACTTTTGGTGGTGATCAGGGTTAGTGTGTGTTTATACGTTTGGTGATGATCAGGGTTAGTGTGAGTGTTTTATACTTTTGGTGGTGATCGGGGTTAGTGTGAGTGTTTTATACTTTTGGTGGTGATCGGGGTTAGTGTGAGTGTTTTATACTTTTGGTGGTGATCGGGGTTAGTGTGAGTGTTTCATACTTTTGGTGGTGATCGTAGTAACAGTGGGGTCAGACTGATCCTAGATCAGCATTCCTTTTCTGAGTGGTTCTGTTGTAACAGTTGGGTCAGACTGATCCTAGATCAGCATTCCTGTTCTGAGTGGTTCTGTAGTAACAGTCAGTTCAGACTGGTCCTAGATAGGCTTGTCGCCATATTTTACATGATCACCTGATCACAATTTTTATACTTTTGGTGGTGATCAGGGTTAGTGTGAGTTTTATACTTTTGGTGATGATCGGGTTTAGTGTGAGTGTTTTATACTTTTGGTGGTGATCAGGGTTAGTGTGTGTTTCATACTTTTGGTGATGATCAGGGTTAGTGTGAGTGTTTCATACTTTTGGTGATGATCAGGTTTAGTGTGAGCGTTTCATACTTTTGGTGGTGATCGGGGTTAGTGTGTGTTTTATACTTTTGGTGGTGATCGGGGTTAGTGTGAGTGTTATATACTTTTGGTGGTGATCGGGGTTAGTGTGAGTGTTTCATACTTTTGGTGGTGATCGGGGTTAGTGTGAGTGTTTCATACTTTTGGTGGTGATCGGGGTTAGTGTGAGTGTTTCATACTTTTGGTGGTGATCGGGGTTAGTGTGAGTGTTTTATACTTTTGGTGGTGATCGGGGTTAGTGTGAGTGTTTCATACTTTTGGTGGTGATCGGGGTTAGTGTGAGTGTTTCATACTTTTGGTGGTGATCGGGGTTAGTGTGAGTGTTTCATACTTTTGGTGGTGATCGGGGTTAGTGTGAGTGTTTCATACTTTTGGTGGTGATCGGGGTTAGTGTGAGTGTTTCATACTTTTGGTGGTGATCAGAGAAAGCCGCACATAGTACCATCTTCTGTGCCACGGCAAAATCCTGTGTGCCATACCAAAGGCCTGTATTTTTCAAGTGAATGTATTAATACAAATGCAGCTGTAGTATTAATACAAATGCAGCTGTAGTATTAATAGAAATGCAGCTGTAGTATTAATACAAATGCAGCTGTAGTATTAATACAAATGCAGCTGTAGTATTAATACAAATGCAGCTGTAGTATTAATACGCAGGGCACTCTAGTAGCGTAGCGTAAATTTTCAATGTCAAAGTGGCACCTGTGCGATAATAATTTTCAATGTCAAAGTGGCACCTGTGCGATAATAATTTTCAATGTCAAAGTGGCACCTGTGCGATAATAATTTTCAATGTCAAAGTGGCACCTGTGCGATAATAATTTTCAATTTTCAATGTCAAAGTGGCACCTGTGCGATAATAATTTTCAATTTTCAATGTCAAAGTGGCACCTGTGCGATAATAATTTTCAATGTCAAAGTGGCACCTGTGCGATAATAATTTTCAATGTCAAAGTGGCACCTGTGCGATAATAATTTTCATTTGCAGTGGACAGCTCATAACTTAAAGTTTGTATCTCAATGTTAGCATAAGTTAGCAACATTTTGACTTTAGTGTTTGATAATGGTAACAACTGGCGCACACTCTTAATTCTATTTAGAGGAATCATGTCTCCACTAAGCCCCGCCCACAGCCCAGACTCACTGCCACACTAGTGTCTTTCTACCACAAGAAGCACGAGGTAGCAAAGCAAGCATTTATTGATTGGAAAAGCCACATTTCTTAATTATATGATGTTCAATAAAGGCCTCTTCTGCTTTACAAGGCAAGTGTAATATTAAACTACTATTATTCTTGTACTATAAAATGAACAGACAATTCAATCGTTAATTGCAATTTGAATTTGAACTAAAATGTCAGGATGATGACAGTCCTAGGGGTAGTAGCTCTCTGGACAAATAACCATAGCAAAGATAAAGGCTATTCTCCTTGTTCATTGTGGCTTTGGGCATAAATATTGGTTGGTGTGGAAATGGCCGTGGCCCAGTCCAACCCTAGTCTCCCTCAGTACTTATTGTCCCATAGCCCCTCCCGTATATAGCCATGCTGGGTGGTTTCCATCACCCTCTCTCCTATCTAGCCATGCAGGGGCGTCGAGTAGACCTTGTCAGATCTGAAGAGATGCCAGCGTCATGTGACTGCTGGAGTATACAGTGTTGTGTCAATATTAGACCTGGGTGTGGAGCAGCATCACAGGCTGTGTCTGTGTGTGTAGCCCTGGAGTTAGCCATTTGTTCTGTTGCTATAATCTTTCATTATTAGCGCATTTATCATGGCCGAGTTTAAACGTTTAGTATTTTAACATTCAGTTTGTAAATGCTTATGCGTGATTTCATTTTTAATTTTCCACTACTGTAGAAGATTATATTAATGTTTCTATGGCTTAAATTATCCCATCTTTCTGGTTGCCTATTGAGAGTCATATTTTCATTTGGATAGTGGAGTAATTACATTTGTAATTTTACTGCACAACTCTATTTGACCTTTTCACCTTTAAATCATACAACCCACTGGCTTTAATGGTATAGAATATTTAGCATTCCAGACCCAGAGACCGGATATAAATGTACCAGTTTCATCTTCATGATCCAGTCTTGCTTTATTAGCATTCTCGCTAAACCATCCAGCATTGCCCTTTTCTGCATGTTGAGCAGAAAATAGAAAATAGTTTGTTGAATTTGAAGTACTTTGAGAATGTGTAGGGAGGTGTGTGAAGGGGATGGGTTGGCTACTCCTCTGCGCCAGTCTCTCTTTACACTATCAACAAAGGTGTGCCCAGGCCTGGAGAGGCGCACACATATGCTGTGTTCAAATGAACTGTGCTGCTAATTCCAGGGTTTTCCCCCACAGTTCTGTGTTAGAACTAGCTGTGTTGAAATGAACTGTCCTGGAACTAGCTGTGCTGCTGTGAACAGGGTATGCCCATACCGTCCTTGTGTTCAAACTCGCTGTGCTGCTGTGAACAGGGTATGCCCACACAGACCTTGTGTTAAAACTAGCTGTGCTGCTGTGATCAGGGTATGCCCACACTGATCTTGTTAAATCTAGCTGTGTTAAAACTAGCTGTGCTGCTGTGAACAGTGTAGACCTACACAGACCTTGTGTTAAAACTAGCTGTGCTGCTGTGAACAGTGTAGACCTACACAGACCTTGTGTTAAAACTAGCTGTGTTAAAACTAGCTGTGCTGCTTTGAACAGTGTAGACCTACACAGACCTTGTGTTAAAACTAGCTGTGCTGCTTTGAACAGGGCATCAGTCCGTTAAGATTCCAGATTGTGGTGTTCCTTTAAGCAGTTGAAAATTAGTTAACGTCATTTCAATTTCAAACAGACTTAATTGCTGAAGTTTGATATGATAGTTTATTTTTTCTAACTGAGCTGTGTGTGTGTGTGTGTGTGTGTGTGTGTGTGTGTGTGTGTGTGTGTGTGTGTGTGTGTGTGTGTGTGTGTGTGTGTGTGTGTGTTGTCTCTGCAGTGTGGTCCCTGGCTGGTGTGGCCCCCGGGCGGCACATGGACCAGACAGTCTGCACAGCTCTGGGAACAAAACATGGCTGCCGGCGCACACAGCTGACCAGCTAAGCCCCTCCCTTGTTCTCGTCCTTAGCTCTGCTCAGTACAGTGTGGACCTGTGAATCTCCTAACCCATTCCAGGTACCTTACTATGGCAATGCATGATATGAGCCGTGCAAAGGGTGTCCCCTGTAAAGAGTGTGATATGGTATGCCCCAGTACACCAAGCCTTCTAGAACATATGAAAGCCCACTACCAACAGGAAGAGAACGGGCGCTTTGAGTGTGAGCAGTGTGGTCGCATCTACAAGCACGCAGGCAGCTTAGCCAACCATAAGAAGTCCCATGAGGTGGGGTCGTTCCAGTGTCCTGTGTGCACCCGGACCCTGCCCAACGCGGTGGCTCTGAAGAACCACCTGAGGATCCACACCCTGTCCCCCAGCAGCACCCAGGCAGAGGAGGAGAACGACGAGGTAGTCGCTATAGTAACACTTCAGCCTCCTAGGGTTAGGGAAGGCAGACGGCGTTTAGCCACAAGGCTTTGTTTTTGTTTATGTGTGTGTGGACGTTGTAACATGAGATTCCTAGCTTAGTTGCTTTTCAGAGAAAAGAAGTTCTGTGTGAAAGTTAATGGCTCACTGCATGGTCACCACTAGACACATTAGAACTTTAATTGTAGCTGCTTGATTAGTTCAGATTACCACTGAACAGAAATGATCATTTATAACTTAATATTCTCGCCGTAAGTCGAAGCGCTGCGCTCGTTCTCGTTGGAAGCTAGTATTGTAGTTTTTATTTGTAAAGCCTAATCGTCTAAATAGGAAGCTTGACATGAGTAAACTATGCATTTATACAACTTTGAAGTAGAAATGGGCACATGCTGTTTGCCAACTTGACAAAGGCTGTCTGCATGGCAAATTCAGCACGGGTGCCAAAGGGCAAGCAGCCTCAATGCATGGCACGCTGGTCGTGGGCACAGGGTGCCCTAGCACTTCCATTGGCACAACTCTTCCTCTTAATTCTATTGGCAACTGTGAAGAAAAATTCTTATGAATCAACCAAAACAAAAGTACTTTTTAAGGCATTTTTCCAAATTGCAATGACCATGACTAAGGCATTCTAGAACATGCCACTATTGATTTGAAAAGGAGAAGAGGGCACTGTGTCTGCTTATTTAGTTTACATTTTCCCCTTTGGTTTGAATTGTGTGTTCTGATAAGAGATTGAGGATTGCGGTGTGTGTTTCCTGACGTTCTGGTTGTGTTTAGGTTGTGGAAGACGGTGGTCACGACGACCGAGAATACGCCTTGGCCCAGGACCTGTCGGAGGGGTTCGGACGCTCCCACCTGAACAGCAGTGGCCTGAGCCACAGTGTAATGCAAGGTTCTGACCCTGACGACCACGGCAAGAGCAAATCCCCCGGCTCCGACGACGCCTGGGACCGGCCCTTCAAGTGTGACCAGTGTGACCGCACATACCGTCACCACGGCAGTCTGGTCAACCACAAGAAGTGCCACCAGCAAGGAACCTTCAAGTGCTCCGTGTGTTTCAAACAGTTCAGCAACCTGGCTGCCCTAAACGGACACGAGCGCACCCACTCCAAGTTCAAGCCTCCAGGGGCCTCCATGGTGAGCAGCCTCCACGAGCCGAGCAGCCAGCGAGCCCCACAGAGTGAAGACGCCTCCTCCTGCTTCTGTCACCTGTGCCAGGTGGCGCTGCCCAACAAGGCGGACTTCCAGGAGCACATCCTGCTGCATAACGCTGCCTCCTCCTCCCTGGGCCTGTCCCGCAGCTTCCCCGGGATCATGCCCCATAACCTGAGCGCCGTGCGCTCCCCGGCCTACACCCCTGCCTTGGGGGACCCCCTGCCACTGCCCCCACTGCCCAGCGAGAAGAGAGGCCCCTACGACCCCATGCTGGGCCCACCCGTCAACAACCCCATCTACACCTGTGCTTACTGTGGGGCGGGGCACCCGGACCTGGACAGCCTGAAGGTGCACTACCTGACCCATGACCCCCACCCCGGATCTCACGCCTCCCAGGACGGGCCTTCCTCCATCCTAAACGCCGACGGGCTGGGCTCCAGCTCTGGGGCCTCGCCCTCTGGGGGCCGCGTTCCACAGTCTAACTCCTCGGACGACGGAGAACGCCGCTTCAAGTGCGGGGACTGTGGGAAGAGCTACCGCCACGCAGGCAGCCTGGTCAACCATAAGCGCTCCCACCAGACTGGCCATTACCAGTGCACCATCTGCTGTAAGCAGTACCCCCACCTGGCTGCACTACACAGCCACCTGCGCAGCCACAAGGGCCGCCCCTCCAACCAGCCCATGGGCAACGACAACAGCGACTGGCTGTCCTCAGAGCCCCTAACCCTGGATTCCCAGCAGAGCTACGTCCAGGAGGGCAGTGGAGCCACCACCCCCATCTCCCTGCCTGGGAACCTGGGTGACGCCGCCCACTTTGTCCCTGACAGCGGGCACAGCAGTGGTCTGGACTCCCTGGAGTTCCACGACCGCTTCGACGGCTCCCTGGCCCAGAGCAACTCGGCCCACCGGCAGGCAGACAGGCACATGTGTGCCGACTGTGGGGAGATGTACGGGGATATCTCAGGGATCAAGTCCCACATGTGTCCCCGGCGTGGCCAGCAGCAGCAGGGCAACATGTCTAACGGCTTCATGGGGGGGAACATGAACTACCACAGCCCCGGAGGAACCTCCCTGCCCTCTGCAGGGGCCAGCGGCTCCAGCAGCATGAAGGAGAGTGGCGGCCGCCAGCAGTACTCCCAGAGCGCTGGCAAGAGGATGGGAAGCAGCCAGGACAAGGAGGAGGAGGACGACGGAGAGGTGTACCAGTGCTCCGTGTGTGGGAATCACTACGCCAGCCTGCGCGCCCTCAGGAGCCACCTCAGGAGCCATGCTAACAACCCCACGGGCCCCGGGCCCTCCGCCTTGTCCCCCGACCAGGACTGGAGGACAATCTGCAGCACCTGTGGCCAGAGCTTTGCCAGGAAGCAGGACCTCCTGAACCACCAGCTGGTGCACGGGCCCAACCCCAACCTAGGAGGCACCTCCACTAACGGCAGCGACAAGATGGACGGACGGAACCACATCTGTGTGGACTGTGGCATGTTCTTTGCTGACCGCCACCACCTCATCACGCACCTGTGTCCTGGGAAGAACCGTGCCAGCACGCTGGGGAAGCAGGGCGTCACCGGGGCCAAGGGCATGACGGGTGGTGCCGGGGCGGGCGGGGCGGGCGGCAGCCGCAACATGGGAGGAGACTCTGGGGAACGCCCCCACAGGTGTGACCAGTGTGGGCGTGGCTACAGACACCCCTGCTCGCTGCTCAACCACAAGAAGTCCCACAAGACGGGTGTGTTCCGCTGCCTGGTGTGTCAGAAACGCTACTACAACCTGCTGGCGCTCAAGAACCACCAGAGGACCCACTTTGACCTCAAGAGGTAAGCCTCTAACTCCAACCTCCACCATGGCAGTACACTATACAGCCCAGTGTACTGCCAACACAAACCTCCACTATGGCAGTACACTATACAGCCCAGTGTACTGCTAACTCCAACCTCTACCATGGCAGTACACTATACAGCCCAGTGTACTGCCAACACAAACCTCCACTATGGCAGTACACTATACAGCCCAGTGTACTGCTAACTCCAACCTCCACCATGACAGTACACTATACAGCCCAGTGTACTGCCAACACAAACCTCCACTATGGCAGTACACTATACAGCCCAGTGTACTGCTAACTCCAACCTCTACCATGGCAGTACACTATACAGCCCAGTGTACTGCTAACTCCAACCTCCACGATGGCACTATACTACACAGCCCATGTACTGCCAACACAAACCTCTACCATGGCAGTACACTATACAGCCCAGTATACTGCCAACTCCAACCTCTACCATGGCAGTACACTATACAGCCCAGTATACTGCTAACTCAAACCTCCACCATGACAGTACACTATACAGCCCAGTATACTGCTAACTCAAACCTCCACCATGACAGTACACTATACAGCCCAGTGTACTGCTAACTCCAACCTCCACCATGGCAGTACACTATACAGCCCAGTGTACTGCTAACTCCAACCTCTACCATGGCAGTACACTATACAGCCCAGTGTACTGCTAACTCCAACCTCCACCATGGCAGTACACTATACAGCCCAGTGTACTACTAACTCCAACCTCCATCATGGAAGTACACTATACAGCCCAGTGTACTGCTAACTCCAACCTCTACCATGGCAGTACACTACACAGCCCAGTGTACTGCTAACTCCAACCTCTACCATGGCAGTACACTATACAGCCCAGTGTACTGCTAACTCCAACCTCCACCATGGCAGTACACTATACAGCCCAGTGTACTGCTAACTCCAACCTCTACCATGGCAGTACACTATACAGCCCAGTGTACTGCTAACTCAAACCTCCACCATGACAGTACACTATACAGCCCAGTGTACTGCTAACTCCAACCTCCACCATGGCAGTACACTATACAGCCCAGTGTATTGCCAACACAAACCTCTACCATGGCAGTACACTATACAGCCCAGTGTACTGCCAACTCCAACCTCCACCATGGCAGTACACTATACAGCCCAGTGTACTGCTAACTCCAACCTCTACCATGGCAGTACACTATACAGCCCAGTGTACTGCTAACTCAAACCTCTACCATGGCAGTACACTACACAGCCCATGTACTACTAACTCCAACCTCCATCATGGAAGTACACTATACAGCCCAGTGTACTGCCAACTCCAACCTCCACCATGACAGTACACTATACAGCCCAGTGTACTGCCAACTCCAACCTCCACCATGACAGTACACTATACAGCCCAGTGTACTGCTAACTCCAACCTCCATCATGGAAGTACACTATACAGCCCAGTGTACTGCTAACTCCAACCTCTACCATGGCAGTACACTATAGAGCCCAGTGTACTGCCAACTCCAACCTCCATCATGGCAGTACACTATACAGCCCAGTGTACTGCTAACTCCAACCTCTACCATGGCAGTACACTATACAGCCCAGTGTACTGCTAACTCCAACCTCCACCATGGCAGTACACTATACAGCCCAGTGTACTGCTAACTCCAACCTCTACCATGGCAGTACACTATACAGCCCAGTGTACTGCTAACTCAAACCTCCACCATGACAGTACACTATACAGCCCAGTGTACTGCTAACTCCAACCTCCACCATGGCAGTACACTATACAGCCCAGTGTATTGCCAACACAAACCTCTACCATGGCAGTACACTATACAGCCCAGTGTACTGCCAACTCCAACCTCCACCATGGCAGTACACTATACAGCCCAGTGTACTGCTAACTCCAACCTCTACCATGACAGTACACTATACAGCCCAGTGTACTGCTAACTCCAACCTCCACCATGGCAGTACACTATACAGCCCAGTGTACTGCTAACTCCAACCTCTACCATGGCAGTACACTATACAGCCCAGTGTACTGCTAACTCAAACCTCTACCATGGCAGTACACTACACAGCCCATGTACTACTAACTCCAACCTCCACAATGGCAGTACACTATACAGCCCAGTGTACTGCTAACTCAAACCTCCACCATGGCAGTACACTATACAGCCCAGTGTACTGCTAACTCCAATCTCTACCATGGCAGTACACTATACAGCCCAGTGTACTGCTAACTCCAACCTCTACCATGGCAGTACACTATACAGCCCAGTGTACTGCCAACACTTTGACCTGTTTTCAGATTGTTATCAACGCAAAAGGATTTGCTTAAAGCTGAAGTTTGTGCCTTGATTCATAGAGCCTAATTTACTGTTTGAGATGTAATTAAACTCAGACAAAATATAGTATTGTTTCTGAGCACATTCCATCCACTTGGTTTTTAGCTTATGAGCTTTTCGTGCGATTGCAAATAATAGTGGTCCTACAACCATACCTTCGCTTTACTTACCTATGGCGTCCAGTAGAGGGCCATATCTCTAGCTAGCTACCTTAACAGTTGGACCCACTGATAGATGGCATGGACAGGTTCATTGTTAGAACTAGTAAATCTAATTAATTTGAGTGAAAATGGATTTGAGTATTTTATTACAATTTTATTTTCTATATGAGTATTTTAAATGCATATTTGCTCTCGATTGATGACATCATGAGAAAATAATCTGTGCAGCCCTCTCAATGTTTATCTCAGCCCTAAAATAAAATACTATTTTATCTGTTAGGGCTGCCAAAGTGAACACGTTAATGCAAATTTTGTTTCAACGCCACAACAATTCTTTACGTGCGTTAGTGAGTCGGATTGCAACTTGCGAGCAATGGACAAATTTGAGTGGCAAGTTCTGCTACAAAGCCCTGACAGATGGGCCAAGAACTGGAGTAAACCTAGTCTTATTCGCTAGCCAAGCACACAGCTAATGAACCGGAGTAAACCTAATCTTATTCGCTAGCCAAGCACACAGCTAATGCATACAGCCCCGTTAGCCCTAAAGGCAAACGGCTGGCATGCTTGATAGTGTACGATTAATAATAATTGATTACACATGATATAGCACTTTTCACCCCACGCGCTTAGACTATAAGGGGGGAATCTCAGTTAAGTCGCCAATGTGTAGCACCCACTTGGGTGATGGCACGCCAATGTGCGCCAGACCTGCTTAAGAGTGATCTTTTTGATCTATAACTGCTCATTAGTTGGACGACGGAGTCTAGCCCCTCATGGTTTGTAAGTCAATTAGATTCTGTATTGAAGTAGCCTAATGGAAAATGTAGCTGACCAATGTACCTGTTGTACAAAGTGTTTTTTTAGATGCATGGTTTCATAGGCTTGAGTTTGCCATTGATTTGAGCATATTGGTAAATGATTGACCTGTTTTGTGCAACTGCTTAAAAGAAGGTTGTACACACTACGTTGTGTGAGATACTTACTGATTATCATATTACCAAGTCAAATTTAGCAGGCTTGAGTTTGCCATATTATGATTTGAGCGTATTTTTTATGCTAAATGCAGTACCTGTGAATATTTGTTTGGTGTTAATTGATTTCCAATAATACATTTGCAAAAGCAACCATATTTCACCCACTCCCTTGTTAAGACCAGGAACATTTTGTAAAATGTCCCTTTATGGTACATTTTGAACAGATAAAAAATGTGCGATTAATCTGCGATTAACTATGGACACTCATGCGATTAATCTTGATAACTTTTTTTAATCGATTGACAGCCCTTGTGTGTGTGTGTGTGTGTGTTTGTGTATATTTATATACACACAGACCTGTTCCTCACGATCATTTCTAATTAGTTTGTTTTGAAGGCGGTTTCTTACTTTCTTGTCCTACTCTCCCCTCCGCTGCAGGCACAAGTGTGAGGAATGTGGCAAGGCCTTCAAGATCCAGAAGCAGCTGATCAACCACCTGCGTCTGCATGAGGAGCACCGTGCCAAAGGTCTGGTCCGCACTGGGCCCAACGGCTCCCGCTTTCAGCAGCAGCAGGCCGGCACCTCCCAGATGCAGGCCATGAGAGGAGAGTCCTCCAAGGGCCACAACCCAGGCATGGGGACAAAGTATGGCCACGGGGGCTTCAAGAAGCCCTACGCCTCGGCCGGAACGTCCCGGCCCCAGAACATCGACCCGTCTGAGGGCGGGCGCCGTCCCTTCGCCTGTGACGAGTGTGGACGCACCTATCGCCACGCTGGCAGCCTGGCCAATCACAAGAACCTCCACAAGATCGGGGAGTACCATTGTAATGTGTGTAACTCCACCTACCCCAACCGCCTGGCCATGAAGAATCACCTGCGGCTGCACTTCGCCCAGAAGAAGCACAACTGCCAGGAGTGTGGGAAAGGCTTCCGCACGCAGAAGCAGCTGTCCACCCACACCACTGCTGGCCTGTGTAAGGGCCAGCAGGGGGCAGCAGCCCAGATGGACTACGAGTGTGACGGCTGCTGTGAGGGCTTCTCCACAGCCGAGGAGCTGGCCGCCCACAGCTGTCCGGCAGAGCAGATGCCCTCATCCTCGGCCTCTCTGAACAGCTCCAGCCTGAGTCTGGAGGGAGTGAACCTGGACTCTGACGAGCGGCCCTACGCCTGTGACCTGTGCGGTTGCTCCTACAAGCATGCTTCCTCCCTGCTCAACCACAAGCACACTCACAAAACTGGAGACTTTCGCTGTAACTTCTGCGACAAGCCCTACTCCAACTACATGGCTCTGCGGAACCACATGCGCATCCACACGCAGAAGAAGAGGCACATCTGCCACACCTGCGGCAAAGCCTTCCGATTGGCCAGGTTCCTCCGCAACCACCAGAAGGTCCACGACGAGGGGCACACCCGCTTCGGCTGCCCCAGCTGTGGCAAGAGCTTCCAGGGGAGGTCGGGCCTGGCTCGTCACCGCTGTGGGGAGAACCAGGTAGGCATGGACAGCAGCAGCAAGGGAGCCAGCAGCGCACAGGAGGGCCGGTACACGTGAGTTCTCGTCTGTTGTTGCTGATTCTTCCAGTGTGAACTAGTGGAGATGATAGGTTTCTACGTGTCTATTCCAGGTATATGATCTCCAATCCGGCTTCCTCGGGACCATACGCGTGCCGGAATTCGGATTTTTCTGAAGTTTGGACAAATTGATTAGTGGAGAGACCAGATAAGTCAACCCCCCTTTGCTCACCGTTAGCATACATGCTTTAGTTTCCTAGGCAACCTACAATCAGATATCTTCATCTTTTTATTTATTTGTTATTTTCTGTTTTGTTCTTTGTTACCACAAATTCTAGCTGTTCAAATGTTGCTTCCAAATGACAGAAGTAGCTGTAGAATCCTGAGTAAGAGTAAAGATGATTTGTGTGTTCCTTGTACTCTTTGTTTGAATCTACTGTAGTGTTCCATTTGTTTGTGATTGCCTGTCTTTATTAAGCTCATGTTGTGGGCCTAGGCTAACGGCTAAGGCTAAAGGCTGAGGGGCATTCCTTCAGGTTTGTGGAGGAAGTATTTGGAGCTAGCTGCACTGCACACCTTTATGCTGTTTCCCTGGCGATATACACCCGTAGTGCTAGGGCTCCGTTGATCTTCGGTGCAGTGCAGGGAGCAGCAGATACTCCTGTCCACCCCACCCCACCCACCCCGTACCTTGAGACTTTGTTTGAAGACAGTACAACCCTTTCTGTTTGTACACAGTACAACCCTTTCTGTTTGTACACAGTACAACCCTTCTAGGTTTCTGAAAGCTTAAAGCCGGATTCCAGATCATATACCTGTGTTTGTGAGCAGAGAACAGCTGCTTCTCCACTGCAGGGTTAAAGTGGGCCAGTGAGGGCCAAAGGGGCCGAACCAAATGATTTACAGCAGTCTGCGCCCTGTTCACAGGGGCTTCTTAAATGAGTCATCTTAAATTAGCAGACTAGATAAAGGTAGGGATATGTATCCCTTTTTATTTTAGTCATTTTAAACATCAATAAGTGGCTTGGCCAATCAGATCCTGCGGTGGAGATGAGGCTGATGAGTAGTGGTAGACTGACCAGATAACCTAACCCTGTGGTGTTAGAATGACCAGATGACCTGACCCTGTGGTGTTAGAATGACCAGATGACCTGACCCTGTGGTGTTAGAATGACCAGATGACCTGACCCTGTGGTGCTAGACTGACCTAACCCACCAGATGGACCCTGTCTTGTAATCCATCTACAGTAATCACTCTACGAGTTATTGCCATGTGTTCTGATCCTCACTTCCTGTTTCTTGTTGTCCTCTTCCTGTCTTCACAGATGTGACCAGTGTGGCCGTGCCTACCGCCATGCCAGCTCTCTCCTGAACCACAAGAACACACACACGGTGGGCATCTACCACTGTGCCGTGTGCTTGAAGACCTACTCCAACCTGCTGGCGCTGAAGAACCACCGCCGGATCCACTCCGAGACCCGGCGCCACGGCTGCCCGGACTGTGGCAAAGCCTTCCGCGTCTCCTCCCAGCTCCAGAGCCACCGCAAGGTGCACCTGAAGGAGCGAGAGCTGACATGCCGGGCCTGCCAGCGCTGCTTCCCCACCCAGGCCAGCTTCCGTCTGCACCAGGAGATCAGCCACGGCCAGCCCCCCCAGCCCCGCGCCCCTCACCAGGCCTGGGGGTCTGGGCTGGACCACACCCTGATGCAGGCCACCCACCGCTCCTCGACCTCCCGGGGGCCCGCCTTGGCCCGGGGGGGGTCGGAGATCCCAAAGTCCCACGTGTGTGATCAGTGTGGGCGGGGCTACCGTCACGCCAGCTCCCTGCTCAACCACAAGAACAGCCACAAGACGGGCTCCTACTTCTGCAGCTCCTGTCAGAAGGAGTTCCCCAACCTCATGTCCCTGAAGAACCACCGCCGGATCCACACGGAGCCCAAACGCTACCAGTGCCCCGAGTGTGGCAAGGCCTTCCGCGTGTCCACCCAGCTGGTGTGCCACCGCCGCATCCACACCAAGGAGAAACCCTTCTCCTGCCAGCAGTGTGACAAGCACTTCTCCTCACGCTCCAACCTGCGGCACCACATGAAGGTTCACTGGAGCTCCACCCCCGCCCCGCCCATGGGCTCGCATGGCTTCCTGGGTATGCCTGTTGGCCCCTTCCTATAGGCTTAGGGGCTGGGTGAGGGCAGTGCCTAGTCAGGGACAACCAATGAAATGCCAAGGTTTTTGGAGGTGCCAAAATGCTCTCTCCTCTTCCTCCTCATCCTTCCATTTCCATATATGGTGTAGTGTGTATAGCCACATAGCTATAGAGTCACGTTACACACACACACACCACACCACACACTCCCCCCCCCCCCCCCCCCCCCCTATGTGGTGGGGAAGGACAACACAGGAGGGAGATGAAACAAAATGGAGGACATGGTGAGAGGGGGGTGACAACAGTTACCACACACACACACACACACACACACACACTCTGCAGGGAGGTATGTTAGAGGGTGCAGCATGGACTTCATGGCTGCCCCCCCCCCTCCCTGGCACACAGTCAGATCCCTCTGTTAACCAACCATCTCAGTGTTCTCATCCCACCCCCTTAGACTTCATGATGATGGTGAGGAGGAGGAGGATGATGATGAGGATGATGTGATCACCATGAGTTACGATGTTCCAAGCCCACCAGCGATGTCTTGGGAGTGTGTGCTGTATGCAGTAGGCTCAGTGATTTGTGCTAGGCAGTATGGAACTGTACAGATTTAGTAGGACAGCTTTGATCACATCTCTGGTCGTCGTAGCGACAGGTGGAGGGACTGTTTTCTTTTAAATTTGTGTTTCTGGCTGCACGAAGATGAGGTTCAGAGGTTGTAGTGTGTCTCTCTCTTTCTCCCTCTCTTTCTCTCTTTATCTCTCCCTTTCTTTCTCTCTGTCCCCCCCCCCCCCCCCCCCCCCTCTGTATAGCCCTGCAGCCCCTGAACCAGCTAACTGTACTATAGAGGACACAGCACGTGGCTGCACACACAAAATATTGAGAAGAAAAAAAAGAAAAGAAAATGTCTGTAGTTGTTTCTGTTGGATCCTGTGAGGTAATACAGTGTGTCTGACCACAGACAGCCCTTCTTTCCGGCTGCATTTATTTATATTCTTAACGTGTAATGGACAACGCTAGTCGTAGGATGTGTGAGTTTAGGAGCCGTGTTGATGTAACCACAATGTTCTGACTGATACTCACCCCTGACCCCTCTCCGTGACCCCGCCTAGGAGCCAATCAAGATGGACTCTGATCGTATCTCCCTTTTGAGGGCGTCTGAATTTGTTGCTTTTTAAAAAGATGTTTCTGTCTCCCTCGTACCAGTTATATAAAAAAACAGGGAAAGTCTTCTGATGTGTTTTTGATTGCAGTACAAAGATTAAGGAACTATTACTGAAATGTTTTTTGCCTTTTACAAAAGTGATGTGACTCTAACCTTAACATTCTGTCAGCCTCTCTCTCTCTCTCTCTCTCTCTCTCTCTCTCTCTCTCTCTCTCTCTCTCTCTCTCTCTCTCTCTCTCTCTCTCTCTCTCTCTCTCTCTCTCTCTCTCGTGCGCGCGCCCTTCAAGGTAGACTGGACTCCTTTTCACAAAACAAGCTCACACAGGGATGATTTGGGAAATATAGTGCAGTCTTTTATCATTTTATTATTTGTTTCA
Source organism: Aplochiton taeniatus (assembly GCA_017639675.1). Taxonomy (NCBI): domain Eukaryota; kingdom Metazoa; phylum Chordata; class Actinopteri; order Galaxiiformes; family Galaxiidae; genus Aplochiton; species Aplochiton taeniatus. The sequence goes on from CM030183.1 coordinate 193,762, forward strand.
CTTTTTATTGTAACCTTGTATTTATTAGTAAATTGTTTTTTTCTTTTTATTTAATTGCGTTTGACTATTGCCCGTGTAAGTGTGATGACGACGATGATGATGGTGTGTGTGTGTGTGTGTGTGTGTTGGGAACACTGGTGCTAGTGGGTCCTTAACAGTGACAGTCCCAGTCATGTGATTTCAAAGTAGACCATGCCGTTCAGAACTGGGCGAGGCCTTCATCGTTTCTCCACTGTTCTGGTATTTTAGTGACACCACCTGCATTGCAAATAGATTAGAGGAAAAAACAAGTTTTGAAACCAGTATAACCCTTCGTTTAACTTCTTAGTTTCCATGCATATATATGTAATGCTTACTATACACTTTTATAAACTATGTTTTGATAATTCATTTCTAAACAAAACGTGTCCATATTATAACCTTATTGCTGAGTACTGAAAATAAATAGCTGGAAAAAGAGGGGAATGTTGTTATCGATTGTCCTGCAGAGACACACACACACACACACACACACACACTCACACAGTAGTACCTGGCTAATTAGCCGGCCCTGTGACACAGAGGAAGTCCAACGCCCTGGTTCTGAAGGCTCTGCGGGGCTCGCAGAATTTGGGTGAAGGGGTTTGAAGACTCGGTAGGGGTGCAGAGAAGGCCTTCATGTGGAGGTGACCTCACACACAGGGTCCTGCTCTCATACAATGAGCTTCCCCTCTCTGTGATCTGATTTCCTGTACCAAAGGAATCTTAGCTCAGCCATGACAACAACCTCCTGTCTGATTGGGCACAGTATTCTTGTTCTCCATTTTAAAGTTCCTTGCCTTGAACTGCCATGCCTATGAAGCATGTTATTGATGTTACATTACAACTTATCCAGTTACCTTAACATTAGTCCTAACTGATCTAGTCACCTTAACATCAGAGTCCTAACTCTGATCCAGTTACCTTAACAAAGTTCTAACTCTGATCCACTTACCTTAACATCAGAGTGCTTACTGATCCAGTTACCTTAACAACAAAGTCCTAACTGATCCAGTTACCTTAACATCAAAGTCCTTACTGATCCAGTTACCTTAACATCAGAGTCTTAACTCTGACCCAGTTACCTTAACATCAGAGTCCTTACTGATCCAGTTACATCAAAGTCCTTACTCTGATTCAGTTTTAGTTAACTATCAAAACACTGAATGCTCTGGTTTTATTGTTTCCTTCATTGGATATATTTGGCTTTATTAAGAATCCTTGTCACTTGTATCTCCACCCGAAAATAACATGTTATAAAACAAATCTTAGAGATTGGTATTAAACCTGTCTTATGAGGTTTCTGAAAACTAAGTATATTTTTGTTTTATATTTTATGTTTCCTAGCTCCTAAGGATGTTACCTATATGTTTCCTAGCTCCTAAGGATGTTAACTGTATGTTTCCTAGCTCCTAAGGATGTTACCTATATGTTTCCTAGCTCCTAAGGATTCTCCCTATGTTTCCTAGCTCCTAAGGATGTTCCCTATATGATTCCTAGCTCCTAAGGATGTTACCTATATGTTTCCTAGCTCCAAGGGATGTTTTAAAATGTTTTGATTAAGACATAAATAGTTCTTTATATTTGCATCACTTGGAAGAATACAAATATTTTGTCTTTAAATCCCCTGGGATCCAATGAGAAAACACAAAGCAAAGCTTTGCAAGCATTTGACAAGCAACCTCATCTGTAATGCGTGAGGTGTTTCACTTTAAATGGATGTCTTTTCTCACCTGTCTGCTTGTAGATCTGAGTCCGGTGGGTTTGACGGGCATTGCCAAGTCCCACGTGTGTGATCAGTGTGGGCGGGGCTACCGTCACGCCAGCTCCCTGCTCAACCACAAGAACAGCCACAAGACGGGCTCCTACTTCTGCAGCTCCTGTCAGAAGGAGTTCCCCAACCTCATGTCCCTGAAGAACCACCGCCGGATCCACACGGAGCCCAAACGCTACCAGTGCCCCGAGTGTGGCAAGGCCTTCCGCGTGTCCACCCAGCTGGTGTGCCACCGCCGCATCCACACCAAGGAGAAACCCTTCTCCTGCCAGCAGTGTGACAAGCACTTCTCCTCACGCTCCAACCTGCGGCACCACATGAAGGTTCACTGGAGTAGCTCTGCCTTCCTCACTGTCCCCTCTCGACCGTTCCTCTGAGACAGACACCCCCCTCTGACCAATGGCCTCCCTCCTCTGAGACAGACACCCCCCTCTGACCAATGGCCTCCCTCCTCTGAGACAGACACCCCCCTCTGACCAATGGCCTCCCTCATCTGAGACAGACACCCCCCTCTGACCAATGGCCTCCCTCATCTGAGACAGACACCCCCCTCTGACCAATGGCCTCCCTCATCTGAGACAGACACCCCCCTCTGACCAATGGCCTCCCTCATCTGAGACAGACACCCCCCTCTGACCAATGGCCTCCCTCATCTGAGACAGACACCCCCCTCTGACCAACGGCCTCCCTCCTCTGAGACAGACACTCCCCTCTGACCAATGGCCTCCCTCCTCTGAGACAGACACCCCACTCTGACCAATGGCCTCCCTCCTCTGAGACAGACACCCCCTCTGACCAACGGCCTCACCATGGTGGTACTGAACAGTGTAGCAGTGGTCAGACTCTGGTTAGACTCTGGTCAGACTCTGGTTAGACTCTGGTTAGACTGGTCAGACTCTGGTCAGACTCCGGACAGACTCTGGACAGACTGGACAAACTGGTTAGACTCTGGTCAGACTCTGGACAGACTCTGGACAGACTGGTTAGACTCTGGTCAAACTCTGGTCAGACTGGTTAGATGTTGGAATCTAGATCCAGAGATTGATTGGACCTTTGTTGAACTAAATTGGAGCTCTACTGAACTGCGTGATTCTCATTGGTTTAAACAGGACCTCCACTGAACTGTGTGATTCTCATTGGTTTAAATTGGACCTTTGTTGAACTGTTTCTTCTCATTGGTTTAAACTGGACCTCCACTGAGCTATGTTCCTCTCATTGGTGTCACCTTGAACTTAGGACTGTTAGACTGTCTCTTTTCACCAAACATACAACGTCCTTGGATAATGCTCTCAGAGAGGATGGATATTCTCTTGAGTGAATGTTGATTTAAATGTAATGTTGAATGTGTTCAGTTTTGTACAGATAGACCAATGGGCCTTGTGATAATCCAGCTGGGACTGTTTGTTGAGTATTATTTGAAAAATAACAGAGATGAAAGCCAGGGTACTTCACCACCAAGTACACACTATCCACGTGCAAGCTACATTCACTTTATCTATGTGCACACTATCCACGTGCAAGCTACATTCACACTATGTATGTGCAGTGTTGTTGGATGAGGAAGCTGTAAACAGTGGTGTTGGATTATGCTGCTTACAGCTTCATAATCTAACAACACTGCTTACAGCTTCATAATCCAACAACACTGCTTACAGCTTCATAATCTAACACTGCTTACAGCTTCATAATCTAACAACACTGCTTACAGCTTCATAATCCAACAACACTGCTTACAGCTTCATAATCCAACAACACTGCTTACAGCTTCATAATCTAACACTGCTTACAGCTTCATAATCCAACAACACTGCTTACAGCTTCATAATCTAACAACACTGCTTACAGCTTCATTATCCAACAACACTGCTTACAGCTTCATAATCCAACAACACTGCTTACAGCTTCATAATCCAACAACACTGTTTACAGCTCCATAATCCAACAACACTGCTTACAGCTTCATAATCCAACAACACTGCTTACAGCTTCATAATCTAACACTGCTTACAGCTTCATAATCCAACAACACTGCTTACAGCTTCATAATCTAACAACACTGCTTACAGCTTCATAATCTAACAACACTGCTTACAGCTTCATAATCCAACAACACTGCTTACAGCTTCATAATCTAACAACACTGCTTACAGCTTCATAATCTAACAACACTGCTTACAGCTTCATAATCTAACAACACTGCTTACAGCTTCATAATCCAACAACACTGCTTACAGCTTCATAATCCAACAACACTGCTTACAGCTTCATAATCTAACACTGCCTACAGCTTCATAATCCAACAACACTGCTTACAGCTTCATAATCCAACAACACTGCTTACAGCTTCATAATCCAACAACACTGCTTACAGCTTCATAATCCAACAACACTGGACCTTACAGTTTCCTAATCCAACAACACTGCTTACAGCTTCCTAATCCAACAACACTGGGCCTCACAGCTTCATAATCTAATGACAAAACTAGGGTTGAAAAAATAAGAAATTGTTTAGCATTTTTATTATTCTAGTATAATCACATAGCATTAGGCGTGGGGTCTGGTCTGGTTCTATGTAATTACAGTACTCCTTCATTATGTTATTTTGTGGGTTAGGGTTCTTTAGGTGTGGGTTCTGGTCTGGTTCTATGTAATTGTATTATGTTGTTTTGTGGCCATAGTATTGGGCTGTGCTTCATCCACCTAGGTAATTAGGAGGGAGGATGGTAAGCATTACAGACAGGCTGCCTCGCTGCCCTGTCCTTCAGACTGCTGAAGGTCAAACAGCACAGACACAGTGATAGGCTGCCTCTGCCCTTCCTACTGCTGAAGGTCAAACAGCACAGACACAGTGATAGGCTTGCTGCCTTAAGGTTTTATCTAGCAACAGCCCAAATGATTCTTCAACGTATTAGAAACTATTTACACTGAATTGCACTGTTCACATAGGAGGTGTTTTGTTTTTGAAGTGCCAATTTCACTAGAATGTTTACTTATTAGTTTTAAGTTAGTCAAATCATTACTTTTTCAATCTAAATTAGGATTATTATTTAATAGATTTCACTTATTTAAATTATGGGGCTGAGTTCATAGAGGAATATCCTCTGTTTGTTCTTCCAGCCATGTAACATTCACTTAACACACTCAGATATATGATTAAAGGACTTGAATGACATTTAGCGTGCTCGTTTTGGATCTTGTCATTAATGTTGGACAGGTTAAAGTGATGGTTCAACGTTTTGTGAAATAAGATATGCCCCAACTTACCCCTAGTCAACTGTCAACTGCTGTGGAGAAAACGTCTTCAGTGGAGGATCATGCCATGGGGTAGATGTTTGGTAGTGAATTATAGTGATGTGACGTTCGCGAACGATCCGATTCTTTTGAACGGTTCTTTAGTACGAAAGAAGGGAACCGAGTCGTAGTTAGTGAGAGCCGTTCTTTTTATCATTCTGCCCAAATTTCACTGCCTGTCCTAAATCAGCAGCAACGTACGAAAAGTACAGTGCGTTCTACAGGCAAATCCAAGTGATTCAAATTGTCATTTGTAGTTCCGTAATAGCAGCTCTGACGGGAGTGCATAAGTAGCCTTGTTGGTCAATTTAGGGCTGTAGCATAGTGGAGGAGGAGCGCACCGGAGCGGTGCTCCGGCACTAACACTCACAAATAACAAAAAGATGTTTTCAAATAGCAAATCAATACAGCCACGGCGCATGCAAACTTTCTAATAAGCGGCCAGAGAGTTAGCAACAGCGGCAAGTTTAGTTTATAGGCTACCGCTAGTGAACTTGTTTCTCGCTCGTGATACTATAACAACTTTATTTAACCAGGTAAGTCAGCTGAGAACGAATTATCTTTAACAGTGACGACCTGGTCCAAGAGGCAGGCAACGCGACAAGACACAAAATACATGCATAGTACATATAGGCCTACACACAGAACAAAATACAAAATTGTCATAAACAGTTAAGTCAGACAAGTACAGGAATCTATCAAATATGAGTCAATTAGACCATTAAAAAACCTTGAGAGATAAAGCTGGTTAAATTCAATTTGCGCCGCAATTTATTCCAGTCTAAAGGTGCGGAGTAGTGGAATGAGTTGCGTCCTGCCGCGTTATTCATTCTTGGCACAGTCAGGTTAATAATGTGATTGGATCTAAGATTATAAGAAGACACTACTCTATTTAAAAGGCACCGTAAGTAAGGTGGTGTTTTCCCTGTTAACGTCCTATATATGAATCTATATCAATGAGCCATACGCCTGGTTTGCAGCGATGGGCCACCCTATTAAGGTATAAAGCTGACAATGATGAGTTTTGAAAGGAGTGTCTGTGGCAAATATAATGGCGGAATGATAAAAGGCATCCAATTTGCTAAGCACTGATTTGGAGGCAACTTTGTAAACCACATCAGATACAGTCAAAGATAGGCAGTTGTAAAGACTGAACCATAGTCTGCTTAACGGAGAGCAATAACGAAAATAATGTTTCTCGGCCAATCATAATCGACCTGAACAAAACCTAATATCTCCACACTAACCCTCTGTAAAACCACAAACTTAAATCATTTTAGGTTACATAACACATTTCATACTGAGGGTAAATTGCAATTAGTAGATTAACTGACAAGCAGAGTGATAATATGGCGTCACCTTATGCAGGTAGGCCTAATGTTTACAATGCAGATAATTGACAATAGGTTTGGCAATAAAAGTAGGCAAGGGTAATAGTGCTTCTAAACCTACTCCACACATGCGAAATAAAATTCGATAGGTGGGATGTCTAAAGCATTGACCTAGTGGTTATTTCGCAGATAAACCTGGTAAGCCCCACCCAGTAGGAAAATAAATAAAAAATGAAAAAAACAAAACAATGAGACGTTGTTTTGAACTGCTCACGGAAAGAAACGGAGCCATAAGATCCGGCTCTCTTCAAAGAGCCGTAATTCCCATCACTAGTGAATTAGGAAATGACAGTGCTTCTATTCAGCTTCACCTTTTCTTACGTTAGCTAATATTTCCCACAAACTAATTTGCTATTGTATTCAAAATATGGGCTCAAAATCATGCCAATAGTCTTTATATTGGAGTTTTTTAGTTGTAAGCGTTACACTACAACAGTGTGATTGAATAAAAATATGTGAGGTCTTCAGTAATTCTAAAATACACGTCCACGCACTTTTGGCACAAACGTGACTTAGTTTTGTGTTTTTTAAGTGTAATCAGGAAACAACATAGGCCTAACTGAAAGACAGATCTGCAAGCAAGCGCCATAAAAAAATAACAGAGCGGCTGGTTGGCTATCAAGTTCACCTGGGGGCAGAACCTTTTGCCATTTAACCAATGGGATGAGGGTGCCCATATCCACCATCAGCAGTGCTAATAGTTGGCAAGTAGCTGTCAGATACGGAGGACGAATCCTGCCAAAATTGAAAATAAATATATGAATGAATGATTAAATAAATAAATAAATGAAGGAAATGACAAATAAATTAATTAATCAATAAATATGTATACAAATAAATAAATGCACACATTAATACGTTAATAAACAGATTGAATTTGATATAAATGTATAAATATAAATATATTTATTGTCAAATTCATTATTTCCCGTATTTCCATATTTATACATTTATATTTGTATTGATTTCCTCATTGATACATTTCCGTATATATTCTTTCCCGTATTTATTCTTTTTTTTTATTATTGATTTCCGCATTGATATATTTCCGTATATATTCTTTCCCGTATTTATTCATTTATCTTTTTATTTATTTCCGCATTGATATATTTCCGTATATATTCTTTCCCGTATTTATTCATTTATCTTTTTATTTATTTCCGCATTGATACATTTCCGTATATATTGTTTCCCGTATTTATTCATTTTTTTTTATTATTGATTTCCGCATTGATACATTTCCGTATATATTCTTTCCCGTATTTATTAATTTATCTTTTTATTTATTTCCGCATTGATACATTTCCGTATATATTCTTTCCCGTATTTATTAATTTATCTTTTTATTTATTTCCGCATTGATACATTTCCGTATATATTCTTTCCCGTATTTATTAATTTATCTTTTTATTTATTTCCGCATTGATACATTTCCGTATATATTCTTTCCCGTATTTATTAATTTATCTTATTATTGATTTCCGCAGTGATACATTTCCGTATATATTCTTTTCTGTAGCCTATTTATAATTTTTTTTAGTTTTATTTCCGCATTGATACATTTCCGTATAAATTATTTCCTGTATTTATTCATTTATCTTTTTATTTATTTCCGCATTGATACATTTCCGTATATATTCTTTCCCGTATTTATTAATTTATCTTTTTATTTATTTCCGCATTGATACATTTCCGTATATATTCTTTCCCGTATTTATTAATTTATCTTTTTATTTATTTCCGCATTGATACATTTCCGTATATATTCTTTCCCGTATTTATTAATTTATCTTTTTATTTATTTCCGCATTGATACATTTCCGTATATATTCTTTCACGTATTCATTCCCCGATTACCATGTCCTTATAGATACAATCGGCATCTCGGCATAGTTGGAAACTAGAAAAACTGGTCAACTAGTAAGTTAGCCTCCTAATGGGGTCATGTCTTATATAGAGTCACTTTTTCGAGACCGTAATAGCGCTAACGTTACCCAACTCCATCGACAATATGCTATAATCACGCAGGGATTTACACATAGTGCAGACTGAAGAACTATAGGTCCTCGGAGGCTCACAACTTTTTTTTTTACCAGTGGCTTTGTAGGGGTTGCACTCCATCACAAAATGTCTGGGTCTGACACTTCGGCCTAATTATTTTGTCGTGATGTGAAGCCATCCTGGAGGGTGACGGACAAGCCTCATCGAACCTGGATTGCTGTACAGAGAGAAGTGTCATTCCCAGATATCTTCTGCTATCTAGTTGAATCACCTGGTGAGACACTTACACCAATATTACATATACTTTATATATAAACGTACCATGATATCAGTACCATAGAACAGCCCCACGTAGGCCTACGCTAGTGTATTACAAACCTGGACTGGCAATTGAAATGTACCGGACATTAATAATTGATAAAGTTATCAGACTGTGACTCATTAGGGACATTAATTGTTTTTTTTTAGCCATGAATGCTTTATCGATCTATAAAATGATCTCTCTATGTATATATACACACAGTAGTGGGAAAAGCATACGATGAGGCTAGCTTTATGATGTCTGCGGTCACAAACGAACTCCAGAGGCAAATTTGGAAAGATAGCCTGCTTGATTAGCCTACTATATGAAGAGTGCAAGAGCAAAAGTCAATGGCCTCTATGCCAAACAAGAGAAAGCGCTCTTGAATATTCAAATCAATCAATTGGCAATAGGTACAGAATTAAATCAGGATTTATTTTTGGTTGTTTGACGTGCAGAAAGCCACATGGCAACTCTTTTGCATTGTGGCGAGTGCTTTGTTTTCCCCCACGGCGCAAACGGAAGTGACGATTTGTGGGCGTTCCCATGCTTGCCGACTGTGTCTATTTGATAATTAGGGGGCGTGGTTTTCAAATTCAGGCAGTAGCAGCCAAGCCCCGAGGGCTCAACCCATTATCCTCTTAATTTAATGTCAATGCACATGCCCAGTTGGTGGATACGGAAATGTATCAATGCGTAAATCAATAAAAAAAATTATGAATAAATACGGGAAAGTATATATACGGAAATGTATCAATGAGGAAATCAATACAAATATAAATGTATAAATATGGAAATTAATGGAATTAATGAATTTGACAATCAATAAATATATTTATATATAAATGTATATCCAATTCAATCTATTGATTAACGTATTCATGTGTGCATTTATTTATTTGTGTATATATTTATTGATAAATGTATTTATTTTATTTATTTATTTATTTGTCATTTCCTTCATTCATTTATTTATTTATTCATTCATATAATTATTTTCAATTTTGGCAGGATTCGTCCTCCATAGTCAGAGATGGCTGTTTATGCTGACAGTGACCTATAAAGAAAGTGAGGAGAGGGATGATGTCTGGGGGCTACGTTTCTCAGGGAAGTTATTTAATTAAATTGAATTTCTCTGTTGCAGTGTAACGCTTACAGCTACAAACCTGTCAATTCAACGACAGCGCGCTGATTACACTGTGGCCTATATCTGGTAATAGGACTACATCATTAAGACGTCCTGGCTCAGTAGGATTAAGAAATAGTATGTCAGCCATATTTGTAGTCCTTGCTCTGCAGATTGGAGAATAGTTATGTCAGCCATATTAGTAGTCCTGTCTGTTTTTAGACATGACTCCATTAAATAGAGGAAGTGTACAGAAGGCCAAACAGCAATAAAGAGGCGACACAATCAAAGTACACTGAACAATCCTTTTCTTTATTCATTTTTTTTTTTTTTATCATTTCAATATGTCTGTCTGGGTTGTTTTTTTGTTGTTTTTATTTTAAATTAAAATTTGACACACTTATAAAAGACAGCATCTGCATAGAGTTGTCATCTTAAAGATCCATGGGGAGATGGGGAGAGAAAGAGGAGGAAGGAGAAAATACTGGCACGTTACACTAGCTAAACAGAACAGCCCACAAGAGTACGGGAGAGCAGGGGCAGGGGACAGACTGTTTTTACATTACGCTACGCACACATACACACACACTAAAGAAACGGGACACAAGTTGCATTTCCTGTCAAAGTTGCGGCTAACAAACAATCCACCTGTCCTCCATTTTATTTTTGTGTCTCTCTCTGGTCTTTGTGTCTAGCTGTCTCTCTGAGGAGGAGGAGGGGGGGACCCTGCAGGGCCACTGTGTCCAGCTCTCTCTATGGGCCACTACAGTACTGAAAGCCCTTGGTCTTTGTATTGCACATGTTACCATGTTAGTGAGGATCTCCACTACTGACCCGCCCATCCAAGATTGACAGCTACTGGCAGCCTAGTGGAGCTGAGCTAGGTTTATTAAGGGCTTCTCCAGCTGGTGCCCTGTACAGGCGCTGGCTTGGACTAATGGTTCCATTAACAGATAAAGAGGTTTGACTTTGAGGAAGGAATAATCGCTGGAGAGACAGAATAAGACAGAGAGTTTAAGCAGTGTTAGAGGGGGCGTGGCTTCTCCTCATGGGAGGCCTGGGATTGGTCGAAAGACCCCCGGAAAGGGTGTGATCTATGGGTGGAGGGAAGCACGTTTCATCAGAGGCTGGTTCCTCTGGAGATAGAGAAGAAATCATTACGGAGAGGAGAGGAGAGGAGAGGAGAGGAGAGGAGAGGAGAGGAGAGGAGAGGAGGACAGGGATCGAGCCATCACAACTTTGACAGAAGTACCTCAGTAGATTTATACATAGACATGCAAGTCGTTTTTTCTCTCCAACTTATTTACAATAATTACATGACACAAAGATCCATTTCAGTTTGACAAAATCGCGAGCATTCAATATTCAACATTACTACTTAGAATCATGAGAACTTAACTTTCCTTGTATTTCTTTAAATCTTTGACAATATATATATATATATATATATATATATATATATATATATATATAAATAAATATACACAAAGTAATCATAATCAGTTCCTTTTTTATGTTTTTTAAGAATTTGATCACATTGTTCTCTATCCCTCAGGTTTTGCAAATATTACTGCATTTTCTTTTTGATGTATAATATTTATAATAATATTTGTCTTATCTATCTTTTGGAGAGACAGCTGTGGCCACACCCACTTCCTGTCTGCAGAGCCCCGCCCTCTGACCCACCCCCCCTCTGAGGAACACTGACACAAAGCAATACTGTCTAGGAGGAAGGGAAGGAGGGAGGGTAGGAAGGAGGGAAGGAGGGCAGGAGGTAAGGAGGGAGGTAGGGAGGTAAGGAGGGAGGTAGGGAGGTAAGGAGGGAGGGATGGAGGAGGTAAGGAGGGAGGTAGGGAGGTATGGAGGGAGGTAAGGAGGGATGGAGGGAGGAGGTAAGGAGGGAGGTAGGGAGGTAAGGAGGGAGGTAGGGAGGTAAGGAGGGATGGAGGGAGGTAAGGAGGGAGGTATGGAGGGAGGTAGGGAGGTAAGGAGGGATGGAGGGAGGTAAGGAGGGAGGGGTGGAGGGAGGGAGGTAAGGAGGTATGGAGGGAGGTAAGGAGGGATGGAGGGAGGTAAGGAGGGAGGGGTGGAGGGAGGGAGGTAAGGAGGTATGGAGGGAGGTAAGGGGGGGTGGAGGGAGGGAGGTAAGGAGGTATGGAGGGAGGTAAGGAGGGAGGGAGGTAAGGAGGGAGGTAAGGAGGTAAGGAAGGAGGTAGGGAGGTACGGAGAGATGGAGGGAGGAGGAAGGGATGGAGGTAAGGAAGGAAGGATGGAGGGAAGTGGCTGTTTGATATTGATGATGGTTGCACATTAGAAATAAATTAGATAAATAAAAGCCACAACAACAACAACAACAGTATTCTAATGATCCAGAGGCTCTGATCTACTAATTTACTAATCATTCTAACTGGTGGGAGGAGCCTGGTCTGGAGACACAAAGCCCATGTATGGTAGTTCCTCTGACCCTGCTGTGATGTCACAAAGCCCATGTATGGTAGTTCCTCTGACCCTGCTGTGATGTCACAAAGCCCATGTATGGTAGTTCCTCTGACCCTGCTGTGATGCCACTGCGTTTAAACTGGCTCCTCTCAGAAACCATTCCCGTTCACTGCCAGAGCCCAATATAGAAAAACGGACAACATTATCTATATTGACAGAATATGTCGACGTATAATATAATCTATATATACAGAGAATATGTTCACATATAATATAATCTATATATACAGAGAATATGTTCACGTATAATATTATCTATATATGTGACTCTGGAAGGCCAGGTCATTCTAAGCTCTATGTTGATTGGTTGGTTAGTTCACTAGCCAGCCCTCTGGCTACATGTTGTGCTGCTAATGGGACAGTACGTACAACCTGCAGAGTGTGCTGACTGCCCGCAAGCAGTGACAGGCCGGTGGTGTTACCACGGTAACGTCAGACTGCTTTGTGCTCATATCTCCACTTTGAGAACACATGGGGGAAGAAATGCTTTGGTTTTAATTTAGAAAGAAATATATAATAAAAGTGTATAATCATAATTTAGTTTTGTTTTTATTCTTTCTAAACATAAATGGCTACAACCCATGAACTTGCTTTTAGCCATCATCTCATCTCTTGTAGCCTCACCAGCACACACACACACACACACACACACACACACACACACACAGGTATGCATGTTAAGTATAGGGATCACAGCACCACAGAAACACAACAAGCAGAGTGGCTGTGATAGGGCAGGGTCAAGGGTCAGGGGGCGGGATATGTTTCACCATGGTTACCAAGCACACTCTGACACAGATATAGACCCCCCCCACCCCCACCCCCTACTAGACCTACAATGTCTGAAAAGGGACAGCATGATCAAACAGACAACAGTAGCTATGGTAACTATCTAAACTATGACCCCTCTCGTTCTAGCAACAACAACCAATCGTATATCACTAAGTAAACAATCCAAAGGGACAACAGTGTTTTTCATCCAGGGGTGAGAGAGAGAGAGAGAGAGCAGAAATATCACCATGCAAACTGACAAAGCCTTTCACAGAGGAGAAAACAACAACAACATTGATAATAAGCCCGTAAGCTTCAACACACAGACTGCTCCAGGAACCACGCCACAGCCAATCACACGCCATGCTGCTCTGAGTGGAGGCCACAGCCAATCACACGCCATGCTGCTCTGAGTGGAGGCCACAGCCAATCACACGCCATGCTGGCTGCTCCAATAACGCGGGTTTGGGTGAGGTGACATGGAGCATCAGTGGGTTGTGTGGTTCACAACTATTTGCGTGTACTAATAACATTGGGATGGGATTGAGATGAGACAGGTGGATTATGGGTAGTGTAGTTGTAGTTATGTATTCCCAAATAATGTGATGCGGTTTAGATGAGACAGGGATCATGGGTAAGGTAGATTAGTGGTACTGGTGTATTATAATATTTTGTGATTTGATTTAGATGAGACAGGGGGTTATGAGTAGTGTAGTTTTGCGAGTTCGACAGTAACACATGGCTCATCTAGTCTAGTCTGGTGTCCTCTTTGTTTGGTAGAGTCTAGTTCTGTTGTTTCCTCGTCATCACCAAACGTTGTGTAGTGTTTCGTTCACTGTGTAGTGTGTACTATGTAGTGTGGTGTAGTGTGTAGTGTGTACTATGTAGTGTGTAGTGTAGTGTAGTGTGTTTAGTGTAGTGTTTAGTGTAGTGTGTGTGTAGTGTGTAGTGTGCAGTGTATGTGTAGGGTTTAGCAGTTCAGCTCAGCACACTGTCACTCTCTCTCTGAGAGAAACTAAAACAGGAAGTTGGTATGCTGTGTACAGGAAGTTGGTATACTGTGCACAGGAAGTTGGTATACTGTGTATGGGTGGAGCACAGAGTCCTGGCCTCAACAGATCAGAGTCTGTATCATGGAGCCAGCTGTGTGAGCAGGTTCTTTCCTAACACCTTGAAGGACTTCCATTCAGGAGGCTTCTCTGGGTGTGTTAGTTGCATCTCGTCACTAGAGGGACAGCATGTACAATGGACAGCATGTACAGGTACAGTACATACAAACAGCTCCAGTACAGGGTGTTAGGGGTTGGGTCTGGTTACAAACCCACCGGCAGCATCAAAGCTAGCCATCCTCAATGGTTAACATGGAGCTAGCCTGTGGAGAAGGTGGCTCGCTGGCTAGAGGTTCATACTGCTGCTGTGTCACTCTCTTTGGTCTCCTTTATCAAACAAGCTTCTGTGTGTTTGTGTGTGTGTGTGTGTGTGTGTGTGTGTGTGTGTGTGTGTGTGTGTGTGTGTGTGCGTGTGTGTGTGTGGTCTACCGGTCAACAGAATGGTATTTGGGAGAACATCCCACTTCCTTAAACCCATGTACATGTCACTGTTTGATTTTTTTTTGGTTGATCTCGGCAACTGTCACTCAAACCTGCTGCTTCACAGTCCTAAACTAAATAATGTCAGGAGGAAAGGAATGCTGGGAAATGGAGTTGTGAGCCATGTGTCCGTCTTAAGGGTTGTTGCCTTGGAATCTACACACATAGGACCAGCAGGAGAGAACACACTGACCACCCACTCAGCTCTTAGTCTACTGGGAGTTTGTGTTCTTTGTTTTTAAAGTGTTACTTGTCTCTAAAAGAATCAGGAGCAAAAAATAAGAAAAAACAGGTGTGAAAGCTAAAGCACCCATGGCATGTGTTCTCTCTTCTCATTGGTGCTCCTGATATGTTTCCCCCTTTCTCATTGGTTATCCTGGGGGAGAATTTGAGCTGGCCTTCCTGTATCTAAACTGCATAGTTTGACCGTGGCCGTACCCTTTCGACCTGTCAGCCTAAGACTGGTTTCTGCCACGGTTCAATTAAATCAACCAAAAACCCAGGGCGACCCCTCCTTTCACAATTGGACAGATTTGAGAAAGGGTTGAGCCTTCATTTTGGTAGGGTAACCTGCCACTGCAGTGCCACGCCCTTATGGGTGTCTCTAGCCAATCAGCTTAGGTCTCAAAGCTGCACACCCATGGGTATGTGTGCTCGTCTGAAAGCTTGCATCCTATTGGTTGAAATCTAAACATATGCAAATAAACATGCCAATAGAGGCCAGAAGCTTTAAAACTACTAACTATTTTAATAGGCTGATTTAAAAGATTGACAGGAGGGATTAACCAATGAGAGGTCCCTAAAGAGGTTGTGCTGGCCGTGGGAGGTGACAGTGGTTCAGCAGTCTGCTCCTGTCCTCAACAGAAAACATGAACAACAGGATGAAAGTGTTCACAGCTAGCTACCCCCTGTGCTGCGTCATCTGCTTCACACATAGACATGGACATTTGTAGATATTAGGCTTTTGCTCACCCTCTTTTGGAATACGTTATGTATAGTCAGCTATAATGTAATGTCAGTTTATTTCTTTTTTTTTGTCTTTGTGTTTTGAACCAAACCCTTTTAGATCACTTTTCCTTATGTAGTATTTGATTGGATAGTTTTCTTTCTGTGTGTTTTGTTTTTCTCTGCAGGCCGTGGGTCGGTTGGTCGGGATGATGGTTGGCATTGACAATGGGAGTTCTAGAAGCCCAGCGTTCCACCGATAGTGGACGCCAAGACCACGCCCAAAATCACACAGCAGATGATGATCATTATCTTCTTCTGCAGGGCGACAGGAGAGGGAAAGAGAGGGGTTAGAGAGAGAAAGAGACAGACAGAGAGAAAAAAACAGAGATAGAGAAAGAGAGACAGGTAAGAGAGAGAGACAGGTTTGACAGAGAAACAGAGAGGGAGAGAGACAGGTAAGAGAGAGACCGGTTAGACAGAGAGAGAGCTTAGAGAGAGAGACAGGTGAGAGAGAGACAGGTTAAGAGAAAGACAAATAAGAGAGAGAGAAAGGTTTGAGAGAGACAGGTTAAAGAGAGAGACAGGCTTGAGA
The DNA here is from genome assembly GCA_017639675.1 of Aplochiton taeniatus. NCBI lineage: Eukaryota > Metazoa > Chordata > Actinopteri > Galaxiiformes > Galaxiidae > Aplochiton > Aplochiton taeniatus. The sequence continues at coordinate 210,063 of CM030183.1, forward strand.
GAGAGAGAGTCAGGTTGGATAGAAACCGGTAAGAGAGAGAGACAGGTTAGAGAGAGACAGGTTAGAGAGAGAGTCAGGTAAGAGAGAGAGTTGGGTTACAGAGAGACAGGTTAGAGAGAGAGACAGGTTAGAGAGAGAGTCAGGTTAGATAGAGACAGGTAAGAGAGAGAGACAGGTTAGATAGAGAGTCAGGTAAGAGAGAGACAGGTTAGAGAGAGACAGGTAAGAGAGAGACAGGTTAGAGAGAGAGACAGGTAAGAGAGAGAGACAGGTTACAGAGAGACAGGTTACAGAGAGAGACAGGTTACAGAGAGACAGGTTACAGAGAGACAGGTTACAGAGAGAGACAGGTTACAGAGAGACAGGTTACAGAGAGAGACAGGTCACCTTGCGAGCCTGGCTCTGGTATTTCACAGCCTTCTTGGTATCAGAAACAGCTCGCTCCACAAAGTCAACCGAGTGCTCCACATTGTACTCAATTCTGTCAATCATCTCTCCCTGCAAACACACACACACACACACACACACACACACACACACAGCATGGCAATTGTTTAGTGAAATCATCTCTAATGTCTGTAGGTGTCCAAATGATGTAAAGAGGGGTCTGGTTATGTGTGTGTATGTCTAAGTGTGTGTGTGTGTGTGTGTGTGTTATACCTGGCTCTCCACAAGCATGGCCATGTCTACAAACATGTCGTGCAGCTCACGGATGCTGTTCTCCAGTTTGATGATCTCTGTGTGTCGCGTCTCAATCTCGTTTAGAGCCTGCTTGGTCATTTGGGAGTCCATCTTGATCTGCACTCACACACACACACACACACACACACACACACACACACACACACACACATACACACAATAATGAAAACGTACACACATTTAAAGACACATGACAGGCTGTATGACTATTATATATTATAACATATCATCAGCCAATAGAGTAGCGCTCAGGTGTGCTGCTTACATCATCGGTGAAGATAGCCAGCTTGCCGCTCTCTAACATGTCCTCCAGCTCCTCATTGGTGGTCGTTCTGCCAGCTGAACAGTAGAAGAAGAGAGGAAGTGTGTTGAGAGAAGGAACAGACGGTCTATCTCATCAGCTGGAGGGAAGCGTTCCTATTCACTCACTTCTAGATTAGATCGGCATGTGATCAATACACCGCGAAACAAGACTGTGTGTGTGTGTGTGTCAGTATTATAATGCTACTAGGATGGCCAGCTGTTTCTGTCTGAAGGTCAACTCTCCTCTCTACATAGGGGCTAGTTGTCTTTACCCCTCCACTGTCTCTCTGCTGGAATTGCAAGTGGACTTACTGCCAACACACAAGTACAGTTTCCAAATGAGATTGTTCATGTCTGTCTGTCTGTCTGTCTGTCTGTCTGTCTGTCTGTCTGTCTGTCTGTCTGTCTGTCTGTCTGTCTGTCTGTCTGTCTGTCTGCCTGTCTTTCTCTACTCACTGATTTCCAGTTGCCGCTGGATACGGTCCTTGCAGCGATCTCTGTACTTGGACTGGGTGGTGTTATACTCAGTCATCACCTCCACAAACTTGCGTGACAGTGTTGAGTGCTACAGAGCACACACACACACACACACACACACACACACACACACACACACACACACACACACACACAGGGAGAGAAGCAGAAGAGGAGGTTACCAGCCTGTCTCCACTAACAGTCTCTACTGTGTGTGGAACATTGCTGCTGCAATTCCTGTCCAAGCCACAAGAAGGGAGTAGTGAGACTGACTGTAAAGCACCTAGGGGTCACACACACAGACACACACACACACACCACACACCACACACACACACACACACACACACACACACACACACACACACACACACACACACACACACACACACACACACAAACACGCAGGTGCAGACGCACACAGCTGAACACAGCTTTATCTAAGTACCATCCTATCTTCTAATGAACGTTGTAATCAAATGAACATTAACGTCTAGTGGGTGTGGCCTACCTGCGTCTTCCGGATGCGCAGGTCAGCTGAGGATCTGTTCAGCCCCTCCTCCTGCTCAATACTCTGTTCAATCGCTGCAGGAAACACACACACACACACACGGTGAGGAGACTAGACAGAGAAAATCATTATTATTCTAAAACAAGCAGGAATATATACACACATATATATATATCCCATTACAATGGAAGAAGAGATGTACACAGTTCAACAGTAGAGATGAACACAGTACAACAGTAGAGATGAACACAGTACAACTGGACAGATTAACACAGTACAACAGGACGGATAAATACAGTACAACTGGACAGATGAACACAGTACAACAAGACAGATTAACACAGTACAACAGGACAGAGGAACACAGTACATCAGGACGGATAAACACAGTACAACTGGACAGATGAACACAGTACAACTGGACAGATGAACACAGTATAACAGGACAGATAAACACAGTACAACAGGACAGAGGAACACAGTACAACAGGACGGATAAACACAGTATAACAGGAAACAGGACAGATGAACACAGTACAACTGGAAAGATGAACACAGTACAACAGTAGAGATAAATACAGTACAACGGTAGAGATAAACACAGTGCAACTGGACAGATGAACACAGTACAACAGGACAGATGAACACAGTACAACTGGACAGATGAACACAGTATAACAGGACAGATGAACACAGTACAACTGGACAGATGAACACAGTACAACAGGACAGATGAACACAGTACAACTGGACAGATGAACACAGTACAACAGTAGAGATAAACACAGTACAACTGGACAGATGAACACAGTACAACAGGACGGATAAGCACAGTACAACTGGAAAGATGAACACAGTACAACAAGACAGATGAACACAGTACAACAGGATGGATAAACACAGTATAACAGGACAGATGAACACAGTCCAACAGGACAGATGAACACAGTACAACAGGACGGATAAACACAGTACAACTGGACAGATGAACACAGTACAACAGGGCAGATGAACACAGTACAACAACAACAGCAGGGATGTTCCATTTAGTCGGCATGTGTATATCGAGTGGTTGGCTCCTAGACAAGGTGTGCTAGATAAGCTAGGCTCAGCAGTAACATAGGACGGTCTGGAATGAAATTGGACTCTCACAGAACAACACAAATATGCTAATACATGTCTGGGACTGTCTACTCATGTTTGAGACAGCAGAGCAGCTGAAACATAACAACACATTCCGTTAATCAACCAATCACGTTCTCTATCACTCCATTCACCCGTTAATCAACCAATCACGTTCTCTCAGTCTATTCACCTGTTCAGCAACCAATCACGTTCTCTATCAGTCCATTCACCTGTTCAGCAACCAATCACGTTCTCTCTGTCCATTCACCTCTTCAGCAACCAATCACCTTCTCTATCAGTCCATTCACCTGTTCAGCAACCAATCACGTTCTCTCAGTCTATTCACCTGTTCAGCAACCAATCACGTTCTCTATTAGTCCATTCACCTGTTCAGCAACCAATCACGTTCTCTCAGTCTATTCACCTGTTCAGCAACCAATCACGTTCTCTCAGTCCATTCACCTGTTCAGCAACCAATCACGTTCTCTCAGTCCATTCACCTGTTCAGCAACCAATCACGTTCTCTCAGTCCATTCACCTGTTCAGCAACCAATCACGTTCTCTCAGTCCATTCACCTGTTCAGCAACCAATCACGTTCACTATCAGTCCATTCCAGTACCTTTTAATTTTGAGCGAACTTTATTAGCTGTCTTCTTGATGTCAGCAGTCAGATCCTCGAGTTCCTGCTTGGTCTCTGAAGAAGAGGAGGAGGAGGAAGAGGAGGGAAGAGGTGAGAAGGAGAGGAGGAAGCTGCACATTTAGTTATTAAATACTCAAAACAGCTGCCATGTTGAATGTTCTAATGCTGTCTACTACCCCAACGTTAAAAGGTTCTAATGCTGTCTACTTCCCCAACATTAAAAGGTTCTGATGCTGTCTACTACCCTGACGTTAAAAGGTTCTGATGCTGTCTACTACCCCGACGTTAAAAGGTTCTGATGCTGTCTACCCCAATGTTAAAAGGTTCTACTGCTATCTACTACCCCAACGTTAAAAGGTTCTAATGCTGTCTACTACCCCAACTTTAAAAGGTTCTAATGCTGTCTACTACCCCGACGTTAAAAGGTTCTAATGCTGTCTACTACCCCGACGTTAAAAGGTTCTAATGCTGTCTACTACCCCGACGTTAAAAGGTTCTGATGCTGTCTACTACCCCGACGTTAAAAGGTTCTAATGCTGTCTACTACCCCGACGTTAAAAGGTTCTAATGCTGTCTACTACCCCGACGTTAAAAGGTTCTGATGCTGTCTACTACCCCGACGTTAAAAAGGTTCTAATGCTGTCTACTACCCCGACGTTAAAAGGTTCTAAAGCTGTCTACTACCCCGACGTTAAAAGGTTCTAATGCTGTCTACTACCCCGACGTTAAAAGGTTCTAATGCTGTCTACTACCCCAACGTTAAAAGGTTCTACTGCTGTCTACTACCCCAACGTTAATGATAGTGTTTCAATATTTAAATATTTTAAAGTGTCATTGCATAAATGCTGACATTTTATTCAGAGAGTTTCAGTGGTTTCATTACTTTTCGATTCCCAAATTGTTCATAGGAGTGAAGGTGGGTGCAGTCTCCGTGTTTGTTTGCGTGTGTATGTGTGTGTGTTAGTGTGTCTTTGTATGTGTGTCTGTGTGTGTGACCACAAGGCTAGGTGTGATTTATAGATGCTGCAGTGCCATTCAGTCAGAGGAAACCCACCTCAGCTCTTTACCCCTCCCTTCCTCTTTGTCTCTTTGTCTCTCTCCCGCTCTCCCTCTCCCTCTCCCTCTCTATCCCTCCCTCTCTCCCCGTTTGTCTTTCCCACCTTCCCACACACCCACTCACTCAATAACTCACTTGTTCTCCTCGTCTGCCTCTACCTCTGCCCACCCTGTTCTTTCCATTCAGCTAACAAGGTATACAGTGTTGAAAGCTAACGATAGCCTGCTGCCTTGGTGTTGCTAGCTAACGCTGAAGTCTGCTGTGTTGGTGTTGCTAGCTAACACTGTGTAGCCTGTTGTGTTGGTGAAGTAGAAATGGGATCCATGCAGTCCACCCAAGACTGTAGTTCAGGTCAGGTAGGCTAATAAGGCTGCTACTAAAGACTGCAGTTGGTCAGATTGTGTAGGTTGGTTGAGGTATACTATGGTGTTATTGTGTAGGTTGGTTGAGGTATACTATGGTGTTATTGTGTAGGTTGGTTGAGGTATACTATGGTGTGATTGTGTAGGTTGGTTGAGGTATACTATGGTGTTATTGTGTAAGTTGGTTGAGGTATACTATGGTCAGATTGTGTAGGTTGGTTGAGGTATACTATGGTGTTATTGTGTAGGTTGGTTGAGGTATACTATGGTGTGATTGTGTAGGTTGGTTGAGGTATACTATGGTGTTATTGTGTAGGTTGGTTGAGGTATACTATGGTGTGATTGTGTAGGTTGGTTGAGGTATACTATGGTGTGATTGTGTAGGTTGGTTGAGGTATACTATGGTGTTATTGTATAGGTTGGTTGAGGTATACTATGGTGTGATTGTGTAGGTTGGTTGAGGTATACTATGGTGTGATTGTGTAGGTTGGTTGAGGTATACTATGGTCAGATTGTGTTGGTTGGTTGAGGTATACTATGGTCAGATTGTGTTGGTTGGTTGAGGTATACTATGGTCATATTGTGTTGGTTGGTTGAGGTATACTATGGTGTGATTGTGTAGGTTGGTTGAGGTATACTATGGTGTTATTTTGTAGGTTGGTTGAGGTATACTATGGTGTGATTGTGTAGGTTGGTTGAGGTATACTATGATGTTATTGTGTAGGTTGGTTGAGGTATACTATGATGTTATTGTGTGGGTTGGTTGAGGTATACTATGGTGTGATTGTGTAGGTTGGTTGAGGTATACTATGGTGTGATTGTGTAGGTTGGTTGAGGTATACTATGGTGTGATTGTGTAGGTTGGTTGAGGTATACTATGATGTTATTGTGTAGGTTGGTGGTTGAGGTATACTATGGTCTGATTGTGTAGGTTGGTTGAGGTATACTATGGTGTGATTGTGTAGGTTGGTTGAGGTATACTATGGTGTGATTGTGTAGGTTGGTTGAGGTATACTATGGTCTGATTGTGTAGGTTGGTTGAGGTATACTATGGTCAGATTGTGTTGGTTGGTTGAGGTATACTATGGTCATATTGTGTTGGTTGGTTGAGGTATACTATGGTGTGATTGTGTAGGTTGGTTGAGGTATACTATGGTGTTATTGTGTAGGTTGGTTGAGGTATACTATGGTGTGATTGTGTAGGTTGGTTGAGGTATACTATGATGTTATTGTGTAGGTTGGTTGAGGTATACTATGATGTTATTGTGTGGGTTGGTTGAGGTATACTATGGTGTGATTGTGTAGGTTGGTTGAGGTATACTATGGTGTGATTGTGTAGGTTGGTTGAGGTTATAACTATGGTGTGATTGTGTAGGTTGGTTGAGGTATACTATGATGTTATTGTGTAGGTTGGTTGAGGTATACTATGGTCTGATTGTGTAGGTTGGTTGAGGTATACTATGGTGTGATTGTGTAGGTTGGTTGAGGTATACTATGGTGTGATTGTGTAGGTTGGTTGAGGTATACTATGGTCTGATTGTGTAGGTTGGTTGAGGTATACTATGGTCAGATTGTGTTGGTTGGTTGAGGTATACTATGGTGTGATTGTGTAGGTTGGTTGAGGTATACTATGGTGTGATTGTGTAGGTTGGTTGAGGTATACTATGGTGTGATTGTGTAGGTTGGTTGAGGTATACTATGATGTTATTGTGTAGGTTGGTTGAGGTATACTATGGTCTGATTGTGTAGGTTGGTTGAGGTATACTATGGTGTGATTGTGTAGGTTGGTTGAGGTATACTATGGTGTGATTGTGTAGGTTGGTTGAGGTATACTATGGTCAGATTGGGTAGGTTGGTTGAGGTATACTATGGTGTTATTGTGTAGGTTGGTTGAGGTATACTATGGTGTGATTGTGTAGGTTGGTTGAGGTATACTATGGTCTGATTGTGTAGGTTGGTTGAGGTATACTATGGTCTGATTGTGTAGGTTGGTTGAGGTATACTATGGTGTTATTGTGTAGGTTGGTTGAGGTATACTATGGTGTGATTGTGTAGGTTGGTTGAGGTATACTATGGTCTGATTGTGTAGGTTGGTTGAGGTATACTATGGTCTGATTGTGTAGGTTGGTTGAGGTATACTATGGTGTGATTGTGTTGGTTGGTTGAGGTATACTATGGTGTTATTGTGTAGGTTGGTTGAGGTATACTATGGTGTTATTGTGTAGGTTGGTTGAGGTATACTATGGTGTGATTGTGTAGGTTGGTTGAGGTATACTATGGTGTGATTGTGTAGGTTGGTTGAGGTATACTATGGTGTTATTGTATAGGTTGTTGAGGTATACTATGTGTGATTGTGTAGGTTGGTTGAGGTATACTATGGTGTGATTGTGTAGGTTGGTTGAGGTATACTATGGTCAGATTGTGTTGGTTGGTTGAGGTATACTATGGTCAGATTGTGTTGGTTGGTTGAGGTATACTATGGTCATATTGTGTTGGTTGGTTGAGGCATACTATGGTGTGATTGTGTAGGTTGGTTGAGGTATACTATGGTGTTATTGTGTAGGTTGGTTGAGGTATACTATGGTGTGATTGTGTAGGTTGGTTGAGGTATACTATGATGTTATTGTGTAGGTTGGTTGAGGTATACTATGATGTTATTGTGTGGGTTGGTTTAGGTATACTATGGTGTGATTGTGTAGGTTGGTTGAGGTATACTATGGTGTGATTGTGTAGGTTGGTTGAGGTATACTATGGTGTTATTGTGTAGGTTGGTTGAGGTATACTATGATGTTATTGTGTAGGTTGGTTGAGGTATACTATGGTCTGATTGTGTAGGTTGGTTGAGGTATACTATGGTGTGATTGTGTAGGTTGGTTGAGGTATACTATGGTGTGATTGTGTAGGTTGGTTGAGGTATACTATGGTCTGATTGTGTAGGTTGGTTGAGGTATACTATGGTCAGATTGTGTTGGTTGGTTGAGGTATACTATGGTGTGCTTGTGTAGGTTGGTTGAGGTATACTATGGTGTGATTGTGTAGGTTGGTTGAGGTATACTATGGTGTGATTGTGTAGGTTGGTTGAGGTATACTATGATGTTATTGTGTAGGTTGGTTGAGGTATACTATGATGTTATTGTGTGGGTTGGTTGAGGTATACTATGATGTTATTGTGTAGGTTGGTTGAGGTATACTATGATGTTATTGTGTAGGTTGGTTGAGGTATACTATGATGTTATTGTGTGGGTTGGTTTAGGTATACTATGGTGTGATTGTGTAGGTTGGTTGAGGTATACTATGGTGTGATTGTGTAGGTTGGTTGAGGTATACTATGGTGTTATTGTGTAGGTTGGTTGAGGTATACTATGGTGTTATTGTGTAGGTTGGTTGAGGTATACTATGGTCTGATTGTGTAGGTTGGTTGAGGTATACTATGGTGTGATTGTGTAGGTTGGTTGAGGTATACTATGGTGTGATTGTGTAGGTTGGTTGAGGTATACTATGGTCTGATTGTGTAGGTTGGTTGAGGTATACTATGGTCAGATTGTGTTGGTTGGTTGAGGTATACTATGGTGTGCTTGTGTAGGTTGGTTGAGGTATACTATGGTGTGATTGTGTAGGTTGGTTGAGGTATACTATGGTGTGATTGTGTAGGTTGGTTGAGGTATACTATGATGTTATTGTGTAGGTTGGTTGAGGTATACTATGATGTTATTGTGTGGGTTGGTTGAGGTATACTATTGTGTGATTGTGTAGGTTGGTTGAGGTATACTATGGTGTGATTGTGTAGGTTGGTTGAGGTATACTATGGTGTGATTGTGTAGGTTGGTTGAGGTATACTATGGTCAGATAGGGTAGGTTGGTTGAGGTATACTATGGTGTTATTGTGTAGGTTGGTTGAGGTATACTATGGTGTGATTGTGTAGGTTGGTTGAGGTATACTATGGTCTGATTGTGTAGGTTGGTTGAGGTATACTATGGTCTGATTGTGTAGGTTGGTTGAGGTATACTATGGTGTGATTGTGTAGGTTGGTTGAGGTATACTATGGTGTTATTGTGTAGGTTGGTTGAGGTATACTATGGTGTGATTGTGTAGGTTGGTTGAGGTATACTATGGTGTGATTGTGTAGGTTGGTTGAGGTATCCTATGGTGTGATTGTGTAAGTTGGTTGAGGTATACTATGGTGTGATTGTGTAGGTTTGTTGAGGTATACTATGGTGTGATTGTGTAGGTTGGTTGAGGTATACTATGGTGTGATTGTGTGGGTTAGTTGAGGTATACTATGGTGTGATTGTGTTGGTTGGTTGAGGTATACTATGGTGTGATTGTGTAGGTTGGTTGAGGTATACTATGGTGTGATTGTGTAGGTTGGTTGAGGTATGCTATGGTAAGATTGTGTAGGTTGGTTGAGGTATACTATGGTGTTATTGTGTAGGTTGGTTGAGGTATACTATGGTGTGATTGTGTAGGTTGGTTGAGGTATACTATGGTGTTATTGTGTAGGTTGGTTGAGGTATACTATGGTGTTATTGTGTAGGTTGGTTGAGGTATACTATGGTCAGATTGGGTAGGTTGGTTGAGGTATACTATGGTGTTATTGTGTAGGTTGGTTGAGGTATACTATGGTGTGATTGTGTAGGTTGGTTGAGGTATACTATGGTGTTATCGTGTAGGTTGGTTGAGGTATACTATGGTGTTATTGTGTAGGTTGGTTGAGGTATACTATGGTCTGATTGTGTAGGTTGGTTGAGGTATACTATGGTCAGATTGTGTTGGTTGGTTGAGGTATACTATGGTGTTATTGTGTAGGTTGGTTGAGGTATACTATGGTGTTATTGTGTAGGTTGGTTGAGGTATACTATGGTGTGATTGTGTAGGTTGGTTGAGGTATACTATGGTCTGATTGTGTAGGTTGGTTGAGGTATACTATGGTGTGATTGTGTAGGTTGGTTGAGGTATACTATGGTGTTATTGTGTAGGTTGGTTGAGGTATACTATGGTGTGATTGTGTAGGTTGGTTGAAGTATACTATGGTGTTATTGTGTTGGTTGGTTGAGGTATACTATGGTGTTATTGTGTAGGTTGGTTGAGGTATACTATGGTGTTATTGTGTAGGTTGGTAGAGGTATACTATGGTCAGATTGTGTAGGTTGGTTGAGGTATACTATGGTGTGATTGTGTAGGTTGATTGAGGTATACTATGGTGTGATTGTGTAGGTTGGTTGAGGTATACTATGGTCAGATTGTGTAGGTTAGTTTAGGTATACTATGGTCTGATTGTGTAGGTTGGTTGAGGTATACTATGGTGTGATTGTGTAGGTTGGTTGAGGTATACTATGGTGTGATTGTGTAGGTTGGTTGAGGTATACTATGGTGTTATTGTGTAGGTTGGTTGAGGTATACTATGGTGTGATTGTGTAGGTTGGTTTAGGTATACTATGGTGTTATTGTGTTGGTTGGTTGAGGTATACTATGGTCTTATTCTGTAGGTTGGTTGAGGTATACTATGGTGTTATTGTGTAGGTTGGTTGAGGTATACTATGGTCTGATTGTGTAGGTTGGTTGAGGTATACTATGGTGTTATTGTGTAGGTTGGTTCAGGTATACTATGGTGTGATTGTGTTGGTTGGTTGAGGTATACTATGGTCAGATTGTGTAGGTTGGTTGAGGTATACTATGATGTTATTGTGTAGGTTGGTTGAGGTATACTATGGTGTGATTGTGTAGGTTGGTTGAGGTATACTATGGTCAGATTGGGTAGGTTGGTTGAGGTATACTATGATGTTATTGTGTAGGTTGGTTGAGGTATACTATGGTGTGATTGTGTAGGTTGGTCGAGGTATACTATGGTCAGATTGTGTAGGTTGGTTGAGGTATACTATGGTCAGATTGTGTAGGTTGGTTGAGGTATACTATGGTGTGATTGTGTAGGTTGGTTGAGGTATACTATGGTCAGATTGTGTAGGTTGGTTGAAGTATACTATGGTCAGATTGTGTAGGTTGGTTGAGGTATACTATGGTGTGATTGTGTAGGTTGGTTGAGGTATACTATGGTGTGATTGTGTAGGTTCGTTGAGGTATACTATGGTCAGATTGTGTAGGTTGGTTGAGGTGTACTATGATGTTATTGTGTAGGTTGGTTGAGGTATACTATGGTGTTATTGTGTGGGTTGGTTGAGGTATACTATGGTGTGATTGTGTAGGTTGGTTGAAGTATACTATGGTGTTATTGTGTTGGTTGGTTGAGGTATACTATGGTGTTATTGTGTAGGTTGGTTGAGGTATACTATGGTGTTATTGTGTAGGTTGGTAGAGGTATACTATGGTCAGATTGTGTAGGTTGGTTGAGGTATACTATGGTGTGATTGTGTAGGTTGATTGAGGTATACTATGGTGTGATTGTGTAGGTTGGTTGAGGTATACTATGGTCAGATTGTGTAGGTTAGTTTAGGTATACTATGGTCTGATTGTGTAGGTTGGTTGAGGTATACTATGGTGTGATTGTGTAGGTTGGTTGAGGTATACTATGGTGTGATTGTGTAGGTTGGTTGAGGTATACTATGGTGTTATTGTGTAGGTTGGTTGAGGTATACTATGGTGTGATTGTGTAGGTTGGTTTAGGTATACTATGGTGTTATTGTGTTGGTTGGTTGAGGTATACTATGGTCTTATTCTGTAGGTTGGTTGAGGTATACTATGGTGTTATTGTGTAGGTTGGTTGAGGTATACTATGGTCTGATTGTGTAGGTTGGTTGAGGTATACTATGGTGTTATTGTGTAGGTTGGTTGAGGTATACTATGGTGTGATTGTGTTGGTTGGTTGAGGTATACTATGGTCAGATTGTGTAGGTTGGTTGAGGTATACTATGATGTTATTGTGTAGGTTGGTTGAGGTATACTATGGTGTGATTGTGTAGGTTGGTTGAGGTATACTATGGTCAGATTGGGTAGGTTGGTTGAGGTATACTATGATGTTATTGTGTAGGTTGGTTGAGGTATACTATGGTGTGATTGTGTAGGTTGGTCGAGGTATACTATGGTCAGATTGTGTAGGTTGGTTGAGGTATACTATGGTCAGATTGTGTAGGTTGGTTGAGGTATACTATGGTGTGATTGTGTAGGTTGGTTGAGGTATACTATGGTCAGATTGTGTAGGTTGGTTGAGGTATACTATGGTCAGATTGTGTAGGTTGGTTGAGGTATACTATGGTGTGATTGTGTAGGTTGGTTGAGGTATACTATGGTGTGATTGTGTAGGTTCGTTGAGGTATACTATGGTCAGATTGTGTAGGTTGGTTGAGGTGTACTATGATGTTATTGTGTAGGTTGGTTGAGGTATACTATGGTGTTATTGTGTGGGTTGGTTGAGGTATACTATGGTGTGATTGTGTAGGTTGGTTGAGGTATACTATGGTCAGATTGTGTAGGTTGGTTGAGGTATACTATGGTGTGATTGTGTAGGTTGGTTGAGGTATACTATGGTGTTATTGTGTAGGTTGGTTGAGGTATACTATGGTGTTATTGTGTAGGTTGGTTGAGGTATACTATGATGTGATTGTGTTGGTTGGTTGATGTATACTATGGTGTTATTGTGTGGGTTAGTTGAGGTATACTATGGGCTAGACTAAGGTTGGATACTTTGGGTTAGTTGAGACATTCTGTATGTGTGTCAGATCCATAATGGGAAGGGGTCTAATTAACCAATGAGGTCTAATCAGACTGTGATTTCACAGAGCTCACTGGAGCCTTCTCTTATTAACAAACATCACCACAGAGCTTTATTCTCCTTCGGCCTAAAGGGGATGGACTTGGAACCCCGCTGCAGACGCACATACACGAACGCACACACTCACACCACGGAGAGAGTCAGGAAACACACACACATCGCGAAGAGAAACTGGACACACACACATCGCGGAGGGAGACAGGACGCACAAACATTGCAGAGAAAGACAGCTTACACACACACACACACACACACACACACATCGTGGAGAAAGACAGCTTACACACACTGCAGAGAAAGACAGCTTCCACACACACACATTTCAGAGAAAGACAGCTTACACACACAAACATTGCAGAGAAAGACAGCTTACACACACACACACAAACATGGCAGAGAAAGACAGCTTACAAACACACACACACACATTGCGCAGAACCAGGGGGTCTGTCAAGTCGCGGTACACACACACTCTTAGGCACTGAAGAGGGATTGTGTATATGTTCAGACTTGGGTCAGAGTTAGGTGTGTGTCTAACTGACGCTAAAGCGAACTCATATTTATACACTAGTGTAGTCATACCAGGAAAGAGAGAAGAGAGAGAAATTGATTCAAGAAACTGTAGGACGCGTGTGTCTTGTTAAACAGTGGGGCTGTAGAACTACAGATAAAGCATCAGCTTTCCCACTGAGCCACAACCAGCTGCCGCAGTAAGAGACTACACTACCCATCATGCATTATTGAAGGAAGTACAGCAGAGTGCATTTTGCATGGTACCGTGGCAACCGCAGAGTGGTCTGACACTGGGGCAGCCATTATGTGTATGCTGCCTGTTGGGTGCTTAAGGGTCAGACACTCAGTTACACCAAACATATACAGTATGTCAGACTTATGAATATACCAATTCTTCTATCTAGGGCTTTTGAGAGTATTTGTGTAAATCATTTCATTTTTCCATGACAATGTTAAATGTTTTATCTAGAAATAATCCAGTTCCATTCAGATGTACATACAGGGAGAAGATGAACGACATCGCCAGTGGGTAACTGATAGCTCTACTCCCAGGTGGGGTCCTGCAGCCGGCATGCACAGACAGACAGGAACAAGACAAGAAAGACACCAAAATAGAAGAGAGCATTCCATAACACATAAACACATGCAAAAATAATAAAGCATTGAAATTATAAAGAACAAGGTAGAACTAAAACAGACCGGATGCTGTAATGGAAGAGGAAGTGATGCGATGGAAGCTTTGGGATGGAGTGATTCTGGCAGTGGGAATGTTAGCTATCTGGTTCTCTGTCCATGTCGTGGTATCCTGGTGACCTGGGGACTTGCGTTTTCACTCCTTTACAGTTCGGCCATTTTAGCGAGCCGAGGAAAATACTGTCACTCAAGGGGAACTAGCACATTAGCACACGGCGCTAGGCCCTCACTGGCACTAGACCTCGCGTTAGCTTTCTCTTCAGTGGAATCATCACAGGATTAGCACGTTACCACTCTGACTAGGCCTTAGCACTTACACAACGCTGGCTAGCATTGGACTGATTTCCGTTGAGTCATTGTCAGCCTAGCTCTACTCTCCTCTTCTCTACTCTCTCCTTTTCTGTTCACCCCGTCCTGGTGGATGGGGGCACAGAGCCAGACCAGCCCTGGACCCTGGCAGCTGTTTGTCCGGATCCTATTCCAGTCATCCCTCCAGCAGAGCTGTTGATGTTGTTTGTTTAGAGTTGGCTCACGCTGGTGAGGTTTAAACCACCTGGCATGTTGACTGGGGCTCCATGGAGCACTGAGAGATGAGGTGACAGGTTGGAGGATGGCCCCTGCTTTCTGCTCCCTAGCCTTTTAGTCCTTTAGCCCTGAGTCCAGGTGATGTCCCAGACCTTTCTAGTGTCTTAGATAACAGCATTATGTAGTATAGTTTAGTACATAGCCTGGTAGAGTATAGTACATAATCTAGTATTCTTAGTTCTTCCTTTTATGTATGTTTGATCTATGATGTCAGGGTTGGGTTAGGAGGAGGACTTACTCTCATCAGGGTTGGGTTAGGAGGAGGACTTACTCTCATCAGGGTTGGGTTAGGAGGAGGACTTACTCTCATCAGGGATGGGTTAGGAGGAGGACTTACTCTCATCAGGGTTGGGTTAGGAGGAGGAGTTACTCTCATCAGGGTTGGGTTAGAGGGGAGGACTTACTCTCATCAGGGTTGGGTTAGGAGGAGGACTTACTCTCATCAGGGTTGGGTTAGGGGGGAGGACTTACTCTCATCAGGGTTGGGTTAGGAGGAGGACTTACTCTCATCAGGGTTGGGTTAGGAGGAGGACTTACTCTCATCAGGGTTGGGTTAGGAGGAGGACTTACTCTCATCAGGGTTGGGTTAGGAGGAGGACTTACTCTCATCAGGGTTTGGCGCTGCCAAGATGGCGCTGTGCTGCTTCTTCACCTGCTCCACATCCTCCGACAACTTCTCTATACAGCCCCGGATCTCCTCCACCTAGAAAGACATGACAGTTAGATAACTATAACTGTAATTATGGTAACATTAGAGTAACATTAGAGTAACATAACTATAACATAACTATAACATTACAGTAACTTAGCTATAACATTACTAAAACGTAACTATAACATTACAGTAACATATTTATAGCATTACAGCAACACAACTATGACATTACAGTAACATTACAGTAACATGCCTATAACATTACAGTAACATAACTATAACATAGCTATAACATTACAGTAACATATCTATAACATTACAATAACATAACTATGACATTACAGTAATATTACAGTAACATTACAGTTACATAACTATAACATTACAGTAACAATACAGTAACACAACTATATCATAACTATAATATTACAGTAACAATAGAGTAGCATTAGAGTAACATTAGAGTAACATAAATATAACATTACAGTAACTTTGCAATGTTGAGAGGGCAACAACTGGAGCTGTGAGGAATAAAGCTAAAAGTAGGTGATTGAGATTCTGAACAGCAAGGCACTGCAGACTCACTGGACACACACACACACACACACACACACACAGAGAGAGAGAGTCTCACACACACACACACACACACACACACACACACACACACACACACAGAGTCTTACACACACACAGTCGAGGAAGGGGAAGGTCACTTCCACTGGTCTGATAGAAACAGGAAAACCCCCGGGGAAGGACATTGTGCTGCCGTGGCAACACACACACACACACACACACACACACACACACACACACACACACACACACACACACACACACACACACACACACACACACACACACACACACACACACACACACACACACAGAGTCACAGTCACTGTAGCAGCATGACGTTTAGCGGTTGGCTGTGTCTGGCTCTCACCTGTTCAAAGAACTCATCCATGAAGTGGTCCCGGTCCATGTGGACCACCTCCTCCTCGTCATCACTGTCCTTAGCCTGCAGGGAGGACACACAGTTGGGTCAGAACCACAGCAACAACAAGCAGACCGATGGGCTGATCATCAGATCCACACTATCAGGGAGGAGGGGTTCTTTTATTACATGTGTTCCTGTTTTCATTCAAGTTAACAAAGCAGACAATACGGTTTGACATCTTCCTCCATCCCTCGGCTTCCTTATTCTACCCTCCATCCCTCCATCCCTCGGCTTCCTTATTCTACCCTCCATCCCTCCATCCTTCGGCTTCCTTATTCTACCCTCCATCCCTCCATCCCTCCGTCCCTCCCTCCCCCGATCCCTCCATGTTTCCCTCCTCCCTTGACCAGTCCCTGCATCCCTCTGCTTACTTATTCCTCCCTCCTCCCTAAATCCCACCATCCATCCTCCCCCTCCTTCCATCCCTCCCTCTCTCCCTACATGCCTCCCGTTCCCTCCCTCCTATCTACTCCACCTGTATCCCCACAGACCCCATGGCTTCTTTATCATACCAGTGTGCCAAAGGGCAGAGATACATACTGGCACACTGCACGGTGCACTAACACAGTCACACCCACTATGATGCCCAGTTAGATACCAGATAGCCTAACAGTTTGCATGAAGACAACACATCCTGGAATGAGCTAGCATAGCCACTACATCCTAATCCTAACTAACATAGCCACTACATCCTAATGCTAACTAGCATAGCCACTACATCCTAATCCTAACTAGCATAGCCACTGCATCCTAATCCTAACTAGCATAGCCACTACATCCTAATCCTAACTAGCATAGCCACTACATCCTAATGCTAACTAGCATAGCCACTACATCCTAATCCTAACTAGCATAGCCACTACATCCTAATGTTAACTAGCATAGCCACTACATCCTAATGCTAACTAGCATAGCCACTACATCCTAATCCTAACTAGCATAGCCACTACATCCTAATGCTAACTAGCATAGCCACTACATCCTAATCCTAACTAGCATAGCCACTACATCCTAATGTTAACTAGCATAGCCACTACATCCTAATGCTAACTAGCATAGCCACTACATCCTAATCCTAACTAGCATAGCCACTACATCCTAATGTTAACTAGCATAGCCACTACATCCTAATGCTAACTAGCATAGCCACTACATCCTAATGCTAACTAGCATAGCCACTACATCCTAATGTTAACTAGCATAGCCACTACATCCTAATGTTAGCTAGCATAGCCACTACATCCTAATGCTAACTAACATAGCCACTACATCCTAATCCTAACTAGCATAGCCACTACATCCTAAATTTAACTAGCATAGCCACTACATCCTAATGTTAACTAGCATAGCCACTACATCCTAATGCTAACTAGCATAGCCACTACATCCTAATGTTAACTAGCATAGCCACTACATCCTAATCCTAACTAGCATAGCCACTACATCCTAATGTTAACTAGCATAGCCACTACATCCTAATGCTAACTAGCATAGCCACTACATCCTAATGTTAGCTAGCATAGCCACTACATCCTAATCCTAACTAGCATAGCCACTACATCCTAATGTTAGCTAGCATAGCCACTACATCCTAATCCTAACTAGCATAGCCACTACATCCTAATGCTAACTAGCATAGCCACTACATCCTAATGTTAACTAGCATAGCCACTACATCCTAATGTTAACTAGCATAGCCACTACATCCTAATGCTAACTAGCATAGCCACTACATCCTAATGCTAACTAACATAGCCACTACATCCTAATGTTAACTAGCATAGCCACTACATCCTGATCCTAACTAGCATAGCCACTACATCCTAATGCTAACTAGCATAGCCACTACATCCTAATGTTAACTAGCATAGCCACTACATCCTAATCCTAACTTGCATAGCCACTACATCCTAATGCTAACTAGCATAGCCACTACATCCTAATGTTAACTAGCATAGTCACTACATCCTAATGCTAATTAGCATAGCCACTACATCTTGGTAAATAGTAAAGACAAACTGTTTTGTCCCTCAGCTTTGAAATGGATTTGCAGATAACAGCCGGTGGTAGCAAAACAGCCCCCCTCATCACAGGCTAGGAAGAGTAGGAGGAGGAACAAGAGGAAGAAGAGGAGGGGGAAGAGGAGGAGGAGGAAGAGGAGTAGGAAGAGGAAGAAGAAGAGTAGGAAGAGGAAGAAGAGGAGTAGGAGGAAGAGGAGAAGGTGTACTGTGGTATAGGATAAAGGCTATCTAGAGGACGTGACTTTGTCTTGCAGTAAAAAGAAAATCAACATAAAATATCACCCTCGTGCCGTTATCCTT